>PVIH01001695.1:77746-122372 GCA_004025045.1 Sigmodon hispidus | reverse complement strand
GCAACCATTTACAAACAAGCTTTTATACCTCAAGAACTAAAACAAACTAAACTCCAAATTAAAAGGAAAAAAATAACAAAGATCAAATCAGAAACTGAAATAAAAAATAGAAAGACTAGAGAATAAATCAATAAAATTAAAAACTGCCTTTTTAAAGTCCAACAAAATTTGCTAGTGTTTAGCCAGATCATCTGAGAAACACTCAAGAATCAGGTTAAAATACACACACAATTGATGTGACATAAATAAAAAAGATAATAAGGGACTATTTGGGGGTAGGCTAACCTAGAAAAAAAAATAGATAAATTTCTAGAAAGACACTATACAACTAAGACTGAATCATAGAGATTAAAATATGAGCAGACATAACCAGCAAGTAGATTGAATCAGTAATCAAAACTCTCCCCAAAATGAAAAGCCTAGGACCAGATGGCTTCACTGGAGAATTCTACCAAACATTTAAATAAGAATTAGCACTAATCCTTTTCAAACTCTTCCCCTCAAAAAAAAAATATATATTTTTGAAGTGGATGGAGTACATCCAAAATAATTTGATGCAGCCAACATTATCGAGTTAGCAAAAAATCGGATGAACTATAGAAAAACTAAAGGCGAATATCCATGATAAATAATGATGGAAAAAACTTCTCCACAAAATACTAGCAAATCAAATTCAGCAATATATTAATAGGATTAGACACTGTGGCCAGATAGAATTTATCCCTGGAATGCAAAGATAGTTCAAGAGACAAAAATGAATCTCAGTATGATTTGCTAGTCAATATAATAAAGGTCACATATAAAAAGCCAAAATCACATGTACTAATGGAAAACTGAAAGTCTGTCCTCAAGATTGCACAGCAACGTAAGTATACCCTTTCTCATCATGTCTCATCAATAAAAATATTGGAAGCCCTAGCCAAAATACAAAGAGAATAAATAAAATGGATCCAAAACAAAGAGAAGAATATTGTTTCTTTTTGCTGAATTGATCATATATATATAATCATAAATATTAAATAATGTAGTTACATTTCACACACACATGAAAACTTGTCATAAATATAAACTAATTAAGCAAAGTTGCTAGATATAGACTCATTGACACACAAACATCAATTTAGTTTCTATATATAAGCAATAAACAATTTTGGGAGAAAATTGAGAAAATAGTTTCATTTACAATGGCATCACAAAGAATAACATAGTTAAAGATAACTATAAAATAACATAGTTAAACTTAATATGCTAGGAGACATGAATAACAAAAACAACAAAATACTGAAAAAATTAATAAAAACACAAATCAACAGGAGGACTCCCAATCCTAAACTCCTAGATTATAAGAGATAATGTTAAAATGTTCATATTGCCCAAAGCAATCAACAGACAACCTGTATGAAAATCCCAAGAGCAGGGCTGAAGAGATGGCTCAGTGGTTAAGAGCACTGACTGTTCTTCCAGAGGTCCTGAGTTCGATTCCCAGCATCCACATGGCAGCTAACAACTGTCTGTAATTCCAAGATCTGACACCCTTACACAGTTATACATGCAGGCAAAACACCAATTCACATAAAATAAAAATAAATATTTAAATTAAAAAAAAGAAAATCCCAAGGGCATACTTTCTGAAACAGAAAAAAAGGTGGGTCCCTGACAGTGTTCAAGTTCAAGAACCGTGAATAGCCAAAACAATTTGGAAGTAGGGGAAAAAAAACTGCATTAGGTTTTCATCTTACTCTAGTAAGGATAGCTATCAAGAAAGCACAGGTGACGGTGACACATTCATTTAATTCCAGCACTCAAGAGGCAAAGGCAGGTAGATCTTTGAGTTCGAGGTCAGCCTGGTCTACAGAGTAAGTTCTAGGACAGAGAAACCCTGTCTGGAAAAATGAAAATCAAAAAACAAAAAAAGAAAGTAAAAACAGAAAACACCAAATGTTACTAAGGATAAGGGAGGGAGGGAGACAATGATTAGGCATATTCTCTAACAGTGGAAATATGAGTTATGGAAATTTGTATGGAAATTCTTCATAAAAATTGAATTTTTTTCATATAATCCAGACATGCCCCTTCTAGGTAGACACTCAAGATTCAAAACCACCTGCATTATTCACAAGAGCCAAAACCTGGAGCCAACCTAGCCGACCATCAGCAAATGAATGAGTATAGAATACATCCTACTGAGCCATTAAAAACAAATGGAATTATGCTGTCTGCAGACAAATGGGTAGATCTGGAAATGGTCATGTTAAGTGAGATAAGCCAGTCCTACAAAGACAGGTTTTCCATGTTTCCTTTGATGTGTGGAATATAAGTCAGTACAAAAGGTGACATATCCTGAGTTGCTTTCTCTTGCTGTGATAAACACCATGACCCAATGTAACTTGATGAGGAGAGGGTTCATTGCATAGTAAAAGGTTAGGGTTAGAATCAAGCAAGGGAAGGCAGGCAGAAGCTCAAGCAGGAAGCCAGAGGCAGGAACTGAAGCAGAGGTCATGGAGAAATGAGGCTTACTGGCCAGTTCCTCATGGCTTCCTCAGTGGGCTTTCTTCTACATCCCTGAACCATCAGTCTACAGTGGAATGTGAACTGTGGGCTAAATCCTCCAACATCAACCATTAATCAAGAAAATGTCCCAGAGGTGTGCCACAGGCCAATCTGATGGAGGCAATTCACCAATGGGGGAACGTCTCAGGTATCTCTACTTTGTGTCAAGTAAACAAAAACTACCCAGCACATTAAGGATGTAAAAGGGAACTGTGAAGGATGAGGAGGGGAGTATCAGGGGGAATTAGAAAGTCACACAGAAACATGAGCGATGGCTCAGAGATGAAGAACGTGCACCGCTCTTGCAGAGGCATCAAGTTTAGTTCTCAGTACCCATGTCTAGGGGCTTCCAGCTGCCTGTCACTCCAGCTACAGGGGCCTGACACCCTCTTCTGGTCTTTGTGGGCTCATATACTCACATGCACAAATCCATACACAGATGCACGTGCGTGTGTGTGTGTGTGTGTGTGTGTGTGTGTGTGTGTGTGTGTGTGTAATTAAAATTAAAAAGAGCCATGGAGGGGATAAGTATAACCAAAGCACATTGCATGTATGTACTAAAAATGTCATAACAGACCCACTTACTTCACACAATATACACTACTACTACAAGGGAAAAACCAACCAGTGAAATCACAATGATCAAAACCATGTGATCTTAAACAAAAGCACATGGACCAGTGAAAAAAACAAAATTCCAGAAATACACCTTGGCATACATGCTCTACTAAAAGCCTGCGACAGGGCTTGCCAACATTCCATTATTGGAAAAAAATGATATAGTCAACAAATAATGTTGAAAAAGCTTGACATTTACATACAAAAGACCTTAAAGACCTTAGCATTGGTTCTCAGTCTTCTTAATGCTTTAACCCTTTAATACAATTCCTCCTCATGTTGTGGTGATCCCAATCATAAAATTATTTTTGTTGCTACTTCATATGCTATTGTTATGAATTGTAATAAAAATAGCTGTTTCCCAATGGTCTTAGGCAACTCCTATAAAAGTGAAGTTCAACCCATCAAAGGGTCATGACCCACAGGTTGAGAACCAATTCTTTAGACGCCCCCTTACCTTATACCACAGGCAGAAATTAACTCAAAGTAGACCTAAAAGATGACAGGCAAACCTGAAACTATGAAGTCCTACAAGAACTATCAGAAAAAAATGTATTCACCAGGACACTGTATCGTGTAAACACCTCTGGGGGGGGGAACCATAGCATAAACAACAAAAGCAAAACAACCAGCCAACGCCCCTTCAAACTCAGCAATGCTTGCACAGCAGAGGAAAGAGCCAATAAGACGAGGAGGCAATAAATGGGTAGGAGAAAACACCTAGAAGCCACGTTTCACAAAGGGTAAACATCCAGAATGTGTAAAGAACTTCTTGGGGCAGAGAGATGGCCTAAGTGTTAAGAGAGTTTCCTGCTCTGGCAGAGAACCTGAGTTGAGTTCCCAGCATCTATTTCACAGGGCTCACAAGCACCAGAACCCCATCTCCAGAGAATTCATGCCTTCTCCTGGCCTCTGAGGACACCTCCACACACAGGGTGCACATGCAAATGTTATCTCTCTCTCTCTCTCTCTCTCTCTCTCACACACACACACACACACACACACACACACTCACTTTTAAATTTTTTTCAAGAACTACAACACAACAAAAACAATAATCTGATTAGAATAAGCAAAGCCTTGGAAATCTGCTTCTCCAAATAAATTTTACTGGTAGTCAACATGCACACAAAAATACGCTCCCATTGGATCATCGGGGAATGTCAATCAAAATCACACAAGAAGTATCACCTACCTCACAACTGCTAGAGTGGCTGTGGTGATTTGAATGAAAATGGCCCCCATAAGCTCAGGTGTCCAATTGGTAGGACTGTTTGGGAAGGATCAAAAGGTGTGGCTTTGTTTCACTAGGGGGTGGATACTGGTGTTTGAAAAAACCCATGTCATTCCTAGTTGTTTCCCCCGTCTCCTGTTTGTGAATCAAGATAAAAGCTCTCTGCTCCAGCACCATGCCTGCCTGCCCACTGCCATGCTTCCCTCATACTGGTCACAGATTCACCCTCTAAAACTGCAAGACCCAAATAAACTCTTTCTCCTATAAGATGCTTTGATCACTGTGTTCCGTCATAGTAATAAAAAAGTAACTTGGCCAGTGGCCATTATTCATAAAAATAGAATGTAACAAGTGCTGCTCAGGAAGAGGGGAAATGGGAACATTTCATCACTGATTGACATTAAAATGGTGCAGTTGCTATTCTAAAAAATAAAGTATGGAAGCTCCTTAATTTTTTAATAAAATTATTGACTCCGGAATCCCACTTCTGGTTGTGCCTATAAGAGAATTGGAGACTGGATCTCAGAGAACTCTTCCTGGTAGTAATCATTGCTCTGTATGATACCAATGGAGAAAAGCTGCAGCAATGCCCATTGATGGACCCTGCAGAAAGCAACCGGGGGAGACACATACAACAGCATATTATTTGGTGTTTCAAAAAGACAGCAATTCATTCCAACACAGACAGACCTTGAAGATACTATATAAGTACAATAAACCAGTCACAAAAAGACAATTCTGCTGATTCTCCTTATACATAGAACACTAAATTGGCTCAGAAGCAGAAAATACAGTGGCAGTTGCCTTGGATGGTGAAGGTGGAAAGAGCCACTGTGCTAGAGTCTGGTTGTGTTACATTGGTTTCAGTTGCTGTGGAAAAACACTGACTGGAAGCAAGTTGAAGGAGGAGAAGACTTTCTTGACTAAGAAATCTAGTCCATCATTAGGGGAAGCTAGTTCAGGAGGTTGAGGCAGGAACCTGGATAAAGTTGGCTTGCTGGCTCGCTTCCCAAGGAGTTTTCAGCAGGCTTCTTAGACTCCCCAGACATCACTATGCTGGACCCTCTTACAGCCTTTAGCAACCAAGCAAATTCCCCCACAGTGCTAACAGGTCAGTCTGATGAAGACGATTTCTCAGTTGAGATCACCTCTTCCTGTGCGAGTCTAATTCACCGTCAGCTGGCAAAAGCTAGTGTGGGGCTATTTCCGTTTTACAAGATGAAGCTATTCTTCTGGGGGTGGTGTGGGGGTGGGGCTCAGTTGGTGAAATGCATGCTATACAAAAGTGAAATCCTGTAGATCACAAGAAGCCTTATAAAAAGCAGAGCACAGTGGAATGTACCTATGACCAAAGTGCTGGGCTGATGAGGGTGTGGGGAGACAGGAGGGTCACTTCAGCTTCAGGGAGAAATTCTGTCTCAAGAGAAAAAAAATATAGAAGGTAGAGAAATGATCAAAAGTACCAGAGTCAACCTCTGACCTCCACAGCCACATGTACACACACGTGCATGCACACACACACACACACACACTCTATGCAGACACACTACCAATTACACACACACACATACACATGAGTGTTTTAGAGATCTGTCACACGAACAAGTGTACACAGTTAGAACTGCTATATTGTTCCCTTGAGAGTTATGACAGTAATTTTTTTTAACCACCGTATGATTTGGAAACTGAAGTGAGATGAATAAGAAAAGCAATCTGATGAGTTGAGCAGGGTGATAATCTCTCGATTGGTAATTTAAATTTTCTACCAATTAAGAGGGGGGACATGCCACTCTCCAATCCATATGTTTTGAAAGGTCTTTCCAGGCACTTTCTTATGATTTTTTTTTTCCTCATTGAAGTTCTTACTACTCAACACAATATTATTTAGTTAGTTATATTGCTTGTAAATACCCAGATTCCCTGAATTTCCTTTCTTCTTTCCTTCCTCTTTCTTTCACCCCTTCCTCTGTGTGTGTGTGTGTGTGTGTGTGTGTGTGTGTGTGTGTGTGTGTGTGTGTGTGTGTATCTTGCCTTTGGATCCTCAGTGCCTGTAAGAGTGTATGGCACTCAGTGTGCCTGGAATCTCTGATGACTAGATTAGGAAGTATGGAGGTAGAGAGGAGCCTGAGCCTTCTTTCCTCATTCTCCAACCTTCTTGGTAAAGAGAGAAAGGAGGAGAAATACACCTAGCAGACTAGACGAAGGAGATATCTTTTCACCCAGATGGTGGAGGCACCCAGACCACCTTCCAAAACCCAAGGACCAGGAAGGCACATCTCTGATGCTGTCTCTGTCCCTCATCCTTATTGGGTTGGCAAAAGAAACAAGACTACTGCGTCAGGCTGATGTAACCATTCTTCTGTAAGAAGGCTGACATCAACCCCAGCACATTCCTCTTCCTGTATCCCTAGCTAGTACATTTCAATTTTAATATGTATGATGCCTACCAGGGGTTCAGAAGGTCTGCATCGGGGCGGAAGGGGCTGAGAGACGGCATTGCTCCTATACATATTCACCCTTGCTTGAGGTTTTATTTGCTTTTGACAGTGCTGGGGATAAAAATACAGGCACTTGTTTACACTATACCATCCCATCCTTGGCCTTATAAATCCTTATTTAAACTGGTTGACTTGCAACTATATGGACCTGGGAATTTGTGAAACTAGTGTCCAGGCTACCTACCCCCAGACCAGTTTACATTAGACACCCACCAGCAGTACCCTAACACTGGTATGGCTCACGCTGAGAATCAGTCCTCCAGGAGTTGGGGGAGGGTGGGTAGAGACATATTCCCTTGTAAGGTCATATGTTTGGGCTCTACAGTCCTTGTCCAATCACTGTGTCCACTGTGTAAACAGAGTCCTCACTTCACTATGGTGTTGAAAGCCATGTGCTAACACAGGACTGTCTAGACCTCAGATACGCAAGCGTGTTAATGTTCTAGACATGTACATGGAATGTTGCTGCCTTTTTTCCCCCCTTACTTCCTGACTTCGACTTCTCACTCTCCTTTCCAGCGGTAGAGAATTAGAATCCTCTCCCAGTCCAGAAGAACAACTGGGGGCTGAAGTTGCTCCCAGGGAACATTTGGTAATGTCTGGAGATGTTTATGACTGTCACATTCCAGAAGGAGAAGGGTGTGCCATGATACTTAGAGGAGACTGATGGGCATCTGCAATGCCCAACTCAGCACTCCATAGTGACATGCCGAACCCAATGGTCAAGGCTGAGAACTTACAGAATAGAAGTTTTATAACTGAAGTATGAGGCATTGTTTTTCATTTTTTCGAGCTGCCCTCTCCTTCACATGGCACTGGTGCTTGTGGACAGTGGATAGGATGCTTTGCAGCAGTTAAACCTCTACTTTCTTCTCTTGGCCCTTGACTTGGGCTCTCCAGCCCTTTCATTTTTCTGAAGGTTTTGTTCAGACCCAGTGTTTAACTTTCATATAAGTTAAACTCAGTAGATGCCTTCACATAAGTCCTATCTATACTCCAGATTCAAATTCTCCCCCCATGAAGTCCTTAAACACCATGGAAACCATGCTACCTGAAAAGTAAGGAAGAGTCATCTCATTGGAGAGCATGTGGCCTGGTTCCTAAATGCCTCACATCTGCATCTCAGCCAAGACACTCTGTTACACATGTCCTGTAAGAAAAGAATTACACTTATCCCCGTAGATGAGCAAAACTCAGGCCCAGAGTTAGGCATAAAGCTAGGAATCAATAAAATAAGGGTGGGCTCGGGAAGTTTGGGCCCAGGTCCAGTGTCCTCAGTGGCCTCTTGTACATTTCTTATTTGCAACAGCTTGGGCAGGCTTGAGATGTGTTCTTGGCTTTTACACAATTGAAACCAGCAAATTAAACTTCCAGAGTCTCACAGCTAGGGCAAGTCCAAGACAGACTTGAATTATGTGCTCAGTTCAGGGAGAAGAAGCTATATGCTTTAGAGGGAAATACCTCTTATTTATTTGCCCATCCTATATCCATTCATGCTTCATTCATCCAGCCAGCCAGTACCCATCTATGCATCTACCTTCCATTCATCCCTCTATCATCCATCATCCATCCTCATCATCCATCCTCTTTCCATATATCTATCTTCCATCCATCCATCCATTCTCCATCTATCACTTTTCCATCCATCCATCCGCCCACCCATCCATCCATCCATAATTTATTCATTATACATATATATTATACATAAAACACTTCTGGTAGGTCAGGCCTGTACTGTGAGGATTCAGAGAGAAATCATCTAGGCTCCCACTGCTCAGGAGACCACATCAATTGGACAGGATGAAAACATGATACAGGCTAAATGGACTGATGGGGATGGGGAAGGGAGGGAGCACAGAAGAACCTGCTTAAACCTGTCTTCTGGGAAGCTGACCAGATGTGAGAAGGGATCTAGCAAACTCCAGGAGGTCCATGTCATACCTGGACCTGGTTCACATGGAGCTGGCTCATTCTCACTTACACAGCCATGCTGTCTTCCTTTCTCCCCATCTGCTCTCCTTGCCTGCTCAGAACTCCCAATTCCTGAGTACAGCTTTGGGAGAGACAGGATGAGGCCAGGCACTCCCCCGATGGATCAATGCAAGGTTGGCATCCCAACTTATCATCCCAAGGTCTCAGAGAGAAACTAAATTGTGACTGTCAGGAACACGACACAACTGTCAAAAGCAAACAAAATCAGCCCGTAAATTGTGAAGCCAAAGTCACACTGTTTTTTTTGTTTGTTTTGAGAGAGAACAACTCACTTTTTTTTTTTTTTGTCAAGATGGAAAATAAAAATACAACACTGGAAGTCTTGCAAGCACTTTGTGTCTGTGGAAGAAAAAAAAAAACTTACCACCATTACTAAGTCTCAGTAGTTAGCCACGACCCCTCACTGTGGTCCTATTGCCTACTTCCGGTCAGTAAACATTCTGGTGGTCTCCAGGTGAGACTGATAGACTCCTTATTAGAAATTACTAAGATCTGGGGCTGGAGAGATGGCTCAGTGGTTAAAAGCACAGACTGTTCTACAAGAGGACCCTGGTTCAATTCCCAGCACTCACATGGCATCTCACAACTGTCTGTAACCCCAAGATCTGACCCCCTCACACAGACATACATGCAGACAAAACACCAATGTACATAAAATAAAAATAAATAAATTATTGAAAAAAAGAAATACTAAGATCTAATCTTTGCCCTTGACCATTTCATATTCAATCAACAAAACCGAATATAGGGGATGGAGAGATACCCCACAGTGTATATGAGTATTTGCTACAAAGATGGATGTGGTGAAGATGGGTGTGGAGTTTGGAGAGCTGGGTTCATGGATAGAAGCACTTGCTGCTCTTCCATAGGACCCAGGTTCAGTTCCCAGCACCCACAGCAGGCAGCTCACAGCTGCCTGTAACTCCAGCAACAGGAATTCCATCACCTTTGGCCTCTGTGGTCACCTGTCCTCACGTGCGTATACTTGTATACAGGCACACACCTGCGCAAAATTTTAAATAATAATATAAAGTCTTTCAAAAAACTGTGGCCTTGTGTGCATCTATAAACCCAACACCATGGGGGATGGAGCCAAGAGAATCTCCGGGATACACTGGCTGTCACCTGCTCCAAATGCCCACATTATACTGGGGTGGAAACAAACCTGAGCGGGGGAGTAAAGCAGGAAGAGATAGAACAAAACATCCAATGTCTTCAACTGGCCTCTGAGTACACACACACACACAGAGAGAGAGAGAGAGAAAGAGAGAGAGAGAGAGAGAGAGAGAGAGAGAGAGAGAGAAGGGAATATAGATAAGAATCAAATTCAATAAAGCAAGAGATAACCCACAGCATGAGCCTATGGCAGAGAGGGCTTCTTGGCAAGAGAGACCATTTGCACTGATCTTTGGAAGATGAATACAATTTCACTGTCAGAACTAAAAAAAAACAAAACAGGAAAGGAAACTACTAGAATAGGGCAAGGTAGTTATAAATGAAAACACTGGAACAGGTAGAGAAAGCGACTCAGGATTAGAGGGGCCCAACAGCCAGACTCGAAAAGCTGAACTTCCCAGAGGACGCTGCTAACCATCTGAGATGCGGGGCACCACCGTTTGGAAAGCAGGCGCTGGGTTCAGGTGTGTGCTCCAGGGTGCCCACAGTAGGCTGTGCTCAGACAATGAAAACACTCTTTACGTAAGCCTCAGCCATATACATGCATATGTGGATGCATGCATGCCACTGGGGGTATGTACATGCATATGTGTATGTGTAGCTGAGGTTATTGGCATGTGTGCATGTGTGTGTATGTGTAGCTGGAGTTGTGTATGTCTGTATGCATGTGTCTAGAGCAATCTTGCAGACTTTCCTGCAGAAGCCTGGTAGTGTTGCTGTTGCTCACCAAAATAGCACCGAGCAATTTAGGTCAGGAAGTAAGGACTGTGTTATTATTACTAGTTACTGGTGAAGTTATTTAATAAGAATGTCACATCCAATTGAGAGCATGGTGGGAACTGTCAGCAGGAGGGACGTAATTACACTAACCTGAGGTGCCGCAGGGCCTGATGCTTCCACACCCACACAGAGCCACACAGGCAGACTCTCCCCAGCAGCTCCATGGCCACTGGAGGGCATTTTCGCTGGTGGGACCACAACATTTTGCCCAGAAACAGCCAGACAAACATACACCACACCTGCCCACATCCCAGGAAGGGCTCTTAGGGGGATCATCACAGCCCACAGTGGGTCCCCTAAAGAACCCTGCCTGAAGCCCCAGATCCAGTGATGCTCATGGGATAAGGACCCCAGTCTCCTCAAATAAATCTAAAATTCAACAGGCATCACTGTAGACATAGGAGACAAAGACACTGTAGATAACAACCTATTCCATCTGAGCCATGGTCCAGACCAGCTCCAGATGCCCCACCCCCACCCCAGAAGCCCGCCCACCCACCTGCATCCTAGGCCAGTGGATGGAACCCTAGTTTCAGGCCTGCTTCAAGGAACCCAGAACCAACCAGTTTCCCTTCACTTCCCACCCTAGGAGTCCCTAGCTCACTGCCTAGAAGGTAAAGCTAGGCTCAGCTCACAATTAGCTTCTGGCTATTGAATGAGCCCAGAAATGAATTGCCTTTTCTTAGCTGTGCAAGGTGGAAACTAGGACCCTTGCCTGTCGGAGATTCTGAGATGCTGTAGGGTCGAGTCTGTTGAGAATGCTACTACTCTAGCATTCAGAGTTGGGGTGCCCAGCATGAAGTCACTGTCCAATCATCAAGTGCCATCCCAGAGACACAGAGAGTGCTGAGTTCCCATTTCGCTGCAACATTTACACCCAGTGGGGTTTCTAAGAGTACTGACTACTCTTCCTGGTGGCGGCAGCTGGATGTGGGGTTATAGGGAGGAGGAGGGCACAAGGATCCTATGTTCCACCACAGGGAAGAAAGCGCAGAATGACTGGGCTGTCCTGGGAGTGAGGCAGAGGAAGGGAGACTCTGGCCAGGACAAGAGAAAGGATGCATGACGAAGGGAGGAATGGACAAGAGAGGGGACGCAGGGACACAGGTAGAAAGGCAGACAAGGACAGAGAAAAATGACAGCTCAGGAAAAATAGCAAGCTTTAAAGGAGATGGGCTGATAGACAGAGAGACACAAAGGCAGACCGGAAAAGAGACAGTAAGAGATGGGGGGAGGGGGCGCAAAAGGTACAAGTGTCAGAAACACAACAGAGAGCAGAACGTGTGCAGAGACCAAATCAGGAGCAGCATAGGGCAGCAGTGGAGACAGCGCAGACAGGAGAGAAGCCAGCATTCCCACAGGGCCGGTGACCAAGGCTCCTTCCTGTCACTGTCACCTGCCCTGCAGAGCCCCGGAGCAGGAGGGAAAGGAAAGGGTATATACAGAGAGCCAATGACTTAATTCCAAGTGGAAGAGCAGGCTAGAGATCACAAGTTCAAGGTCCGGAAGAGAGGCGAGGGCGACCCCCTTTCATTGTACACTTGCTTTAAATTTAAAGAGGCAGTGGAAAAGAAAAACGAAATGAGGAAGATGAAGAGATAAAATACCAGAGGGGAGAGGAGGAAGAGGAGGGGCTTCGGGTTCTAAGAACCCTAGGAAAAAAATCCTACCCAGAGGCAGTAGGTGTGGGTGGCCCCCAGGAAGGGCAGAAAATGATAAGACTAAATTTGTTTCTTCTTCTTTTTTTCTGTAGGTGATCATACTTTTGTAAAAAGGTGTGTACACATACATATAGAGGGCAGAGGCCAACATTAGGGTACCCTCCTCAGTGGCTCCCCACCTTCAATTTATATATTTCCTTAAAGATTTATTTTGGGGGCTGGAGAGATGGTTCAGTGGTTAAGAGCACTGACTGTTCTTCTGGAGGATCTGAGTTCGATTCCCAGCATCCACATGGCAGCTAACAACTGTCTGTAATTCCAAGATCTGACACTTTTACACAGTTATACATGCAGGCAAAACACCAATTCACATAAAATAATTTTTTTATTTTATTTCATATGTGTGGGTGTATTAATCTCATATAATCTGTGCATCCTATTCATGCCTAGTATGCTTGGAAGCCAGAAAAGAATGTTGGATTCTCTGAGACTGAAGTTATGTATGATTATGAGTGTCCATATGGGTGCTGGAAATCAAACCTGGGTCCTCTGGAAGCACAATAGGTGTTCTTAAGTGGGGAGCTGTCTCCCTAACCTCTCCTCCTTAGATACGAGACAAGATCTCACACTGAATCTGGAACTTGCTGATTGGGCTAGACTGGCTGACCGTCAGGCCCCAGGGATCTTCCTGTCTGTGTCTCTCTAGCATTGATTTACAAGTACCTCTACCATACCAAGCTTTAAATTTATTTATAATTTAATCCCATGAGTATGTGTATGTCAGTCTATCCCACATGTGCCTAGTCCCTACACAGTCAGGAGAGAGCATCAGATCACCTAGATCTGGAGCTATAGATGGTTGTGAGCTGGCATGTGGGTACTAAGAGCCTAACCCTGGTCCTCTGAGAAAGCAGCCCATGTTAACCTCTGAGTCATCTCTCCAGCCCCAAGCCCAGCATTTGTTCTGAATGTGGCTTTGGAGGGTCAAACTCAGGTTTCTATGTTCGCACTACAAGTTCTTTCCCAGCTAAGATACTCTCCTGCTTCATTCCCCTCTCAGCTTCTAAGTCCACTATTGATTGCCCTCTGCAAGGTGTGCTCCAGGCTACCCCAGGACAGGGGTTGGAGGTTGTCTTAGGTTAAGCAAGCACAAGAAAGGATGGCAGATAGATGGTTAAGCTGTGCTTAGGTTAGAATTTGTGGAGCCCCAGTGGTAGCAGAATCCACATTCCAGGGGGCCAGACAAGATTGTCTGTGGGCCTGCTGTAGGCCAAAAAGCACAGACTCAGTGCCACCCTAAGGGTGAGGTCAGAGAAGTCCCATGGGCCAGTCAGAGGTGATAAACAGAGATGACCCTCACTAATGAAAGGAAGGGACTGGGAGGAACTTCCTGAAGAAGCCTGGGAAGAGGTTCAGCCCACAGCTCTGACAGAGTCCTGAACAGTAGGGCACTGTCCATTCATCGCCCCACCCTTTTCTGGAACCTTCTCCACCCTGGGCTTCCACCACCACAAATTAAGGGCCAGTGAAAGCCTTAGTTTGGGAAGCGTCATCTCTTTCCACCTGCTTAGCACTCAAATACACTGCTACCAGATTCCACATGAGTACCCCTCTCCCATGTAGGTCATGGCCTCATCTTCCTCTCTGGGCTCCAAGTTTCATATTCCTTGACTAAAGGGTTTCTCCACTTCTCCAGACTGGACAGAGCTCAGCAGCTGGCACTGTTTGCCCAGAAACTTCTAAGGCTCCTTAGAATCCTGAGAGTGGGAAGTATAGATCCTGAGGCTTAGATCCTGTGGAAACATAGGGACTTCAGGGGGTCACTTTCCAGGGGACTGTGCCCATTACAGGGCCACTTAGTTGAGCTTGAGGGGAATGTGATTCCTTCAGAAATCACACACAGCATGCATCATGGGCTTCAAGTCCTTAGGTTATCAAGAAATATTGTTCCAATGAAAAGCAAAGTCATAGGTGTCCAAAGAAGCCAGGAGCTCAGGAGTATAATATGCCTGCTGACCTCACTGTGCCAGGCCACAGCCTTCCCAAGCAACACAGAGCCTTGCAGGCTCCACCTGCTGCCAGCTTCCATGGTCCTTGCTTGTTGCCAGGCATGGTTGCCAAGCACAGACTTACATCCTAGTCTTCTGAAAACTGCCTGGAGACAAGAAGCAGCATCCCTGGGCTGGAAGATGTTGGGGGCAGGAAGATATGGCTTTTGTTTGCCCATCTAGATCATCCTGCAAAGAACCAAGAGTACAAATGGGGTTCAAGGATGGCCCTGAACTGTGTCAGTTTATCAGAGAGGTGGGAATGACAGGTCAGGGTGGTGTGCGAAGTCATGACCTAATTGCCATGTCCCCAGATTGGCAAGAGGTATCCAGTACCCAAGTATTGGCATGCAAAATTCATATTTACACATGAATGCACATGGAGGGGCCACACGGAGACATCTGTCTTGCTCACAACACTTAAGTACCCAGTCACAAAGCAAGTACTCTTATCCTAGACCCCAGCTGCCTTCTGGAAGAATCTTTGCAAAACCCTGGGTATCCATCCATCTATCCAGTATTATGCTTGTTTATAAGTGGCAATGTATCTCACCAGCGGATTGGCACATGTGTGAGCATATGTCCTATACAGGAGCATACCTGAGCATGTGTGCTTACAAGAACAGGTCACAGTACAAATCTGAGGGATTTAGGGTCCTGTGACATTTATGTTTTAGCCTGCTGTACCCCCTTGCTTTGCAGACATGCACATACTCCAGGTACACACACACACACACACACACACACACACACACCAAGCACAATCTCCTGATGCCCTTTGCAGCACAGCAGGGTGGATCCAGCTTGGCCTATAGTGTCAGGCACATCAGAGTTCATGGCTGCTCTCAGCTACTTGTTAGCTGTGTGATCCCAGATACCAGTTCACCCTCTCTGAGCCTCAACCCTGCTGTGTACAAGGGAAGCATACTAGAACCTCCCTTACAGACACACTAGGATGATTAAATAATATTGTGGGTAGGAAGCTCTAGGGAGCTTGACAAACACTAATCACCATTCATTCTCTCATTGTCACCCACCCTGAAGGCTCTCATTCATCCAACTGATAAATATGTATGTGTTATTAACTGTGCATCAAGACGGCCATAGGCAACGGGGGTTCAGAGTCCTTGTCCTGAAGCCTCGTGCAGTTTGCTTTCCAGTAAGGGAGGCAGAGGGCAGCAAGTGAACAATAACCAAATCACGTGATCAGCGGGGTACAAAGGGTGAGAAGTGGGAGACAAGAACGTGCCTCATCTACATGATCACCTCTTAGGGTGTCAGACCCCAGCAAGGATAGGCAGAGTCAGAGTGAGCTCTGTGAAGATCAAGAGGGAATGAATGCCTTCCAGGCAATAGTAATAATAATAATAATAATAATAATATCAAGCAAGATGACTGGAGGTGGCTCAAGCTTGCTGTGTACCAGGGTAGCCATAAGATCATAAAGTGGGACAGAGAAATGGAACCCGGAGAGATGGTCATACTCAGAGGTAGGCATGACTGAGTCAGGTGTGAGTGTTTTAGGATGTCCCTGTCAGTGCTGGGAAGACTGCCTTGAGTTGAGACTGAGGGAAGCAGATGGACCAGCCTAAGGATGAGTTGAAAAGACTCCCCTGAGGAAGGTGTCCCTTCATAGGGAATGGGTTCCAAAAAGTCAATTCATGCACTCGGGATAAATTCTGCTTCCACAGCCAGAGGCTCCACCAACTGCTCAAGTCACATGACTGCCATCCACATTCAGAGGGACTAGTTTGGTTTCATGCAGGTTCCTCTCCTGTTAGTCCAGTTAGTGAGCTCCCAGTAGCTCTGGGCAGCTGTCTCTGTGGGCTCTGCCATCATGATCATGACCTCTTTGATCATATAATCCCACCTCGCTCTCTGACTGGACGCTAGGACCTCACCCCAGAGCTTAGCTGTCTGGATCTCTGCATCTGCTCCCATCAGTTACCAGATGAAGGTTCGATGATGACAATTAGTGAGGTCTGACGTGGAGGGGACTTGGTCCTGCCTTAACTTGACATCCTAGACTTGGCTGACGCTCCATGAGAGGCCTTATTTTTTTTTTTTTTTTTGAGAAGTGAATGATGCAGTGGGATGAAAAGAAGCTTGGGGGTGAGTGGGAGGAGGGAAGGGAAGAGGAACTGTGGTTGATATATTAAAAAATAAACAAACCAAAAAACTCTCCTGCTCCATTCTGTCTCCTAACTGTTGCCGCCTTCCATCATTCTGGGATCCCCTCTTAAGAGCCTCCCATGGTTCCAGACAACAGAATCCACTTTTCCAAGTGTCGAGATGGTATTAGTTATCTCTTCTGTGGCTGCAACCAAATACCTGTCAAGAAGCAACTTGAGGGGCTGGAGAGATGGCTCAGTAGTTAAGAGCGCTGGCTGTTCTTCCAGGGAAACCAAATACAATTCCCATCGTGCACATGGCAGCTCACAACTGCCTGGTGACACTTGGCACATAAAATAAACTTAAAAAAATTCATTTTTTAAAAAGTGTCTTGAAGGGGAAAGTGTTTGTCTCAGCTCACAGATGGGGGGGGGATACAGTCTACCATGGGGGCGGGGCCACGTGGCATCAGAGACTTCAGGATGGCTGGAATATATGGCTGGTTTCCCCACCTCCTCACATCTTGATGGAACAGGAAACAGAGAAGACAGGACGTAGGGCATGGCTATAAGACTTCAGGACCCAGCTTGCCTCCAATGACCCTCTTCCTCCAGCAAAGTTTGGCTTTCTAAAAGTTCCCCAACTTTCAAATCAGCACTAGCAAGATGGGCATCAAACATTAAAACATAAGAAACTATGAAGGGCAGTCCACAATCAACCCATAACAGTACGTTCCTTAAGGCCACCTTTCCAGAGCATTCTCTCTTCTTCATCTGTGTGAGCATGACTACAGTCCATACTTCTGGTTTAAACCAGAAATCAACGTCTCCAACCCAGAACTTGAAAAGAGGCATGGGCTGTTACACAACTTTGCTCTGTGAGGAGGTAAAGCTGTAACCACTGGACTGGAATTCAGATGGAAGTTGAATGGCAGCAGAGCCCAAGGCTCAGCTGCTCCATCCCTGAGTCAAGAACGCAAGCACCACACAGACCTGTCCTGACAGCCAAGCCTGTCAGCTTTCCCTTTTTCCAACAAAGCCTTACCTCCCCTCATAGTTGTACGATATTACAGGATTCACCCCTCTCCAGGTCCTAGCAAGCAATAGATGGTACTCACAGAGACCAACTGTGTACATTCCCACTTCCTTCGGCCACCCTTCTTCCCATTTACGACTCCAATATCCCCCACCTCAGTGGCCTCTAAAGCATAGTAATCCCATTCCTCCTTTCAGCCCCTATAATGAGTTCATCTTAAGGCTAAAGAATACACCAGAGAACAGGAAAGGCATTACTGCTGTTATGCGTGAAGGTGCTTCAGGAAGACCCTAGTGTATTTACCATGTGAGGGAGATCTGTCCCCCACCTCTCCTGTATGGGCAGGTGTCATCCAGCTACAAAAAGGCACAAGGGTATATCCCTGTCTATGGACAGCAGAGCTCTGTCTGGACCTGGTCCAGAGTCCTCACAAGCTAGTGTTTCTCTGGAACCCAGCTCCTTGATGGTACAGTGAGGGACTTGCCAGACTACAGAGCCAAATGAACCAATTTCTATGGAAGCCTCTCTCCTGTATACATAGCTAAGTCCTGCTGGATATGTTCCTCAGGGACCACTCACTCAGGTGAATACTAATCCATTCAATCCTAACATTCTTCAGATTCCCCTGTATCCCAGGCTGGCTTGGAAATCCCTATCCTCTTCCTCAAGATCTCTTTCTCAGCCTCATCTGGGTGCATGGGATTATGGGTGTAAAGCACCCACTGTGCCTGGCTCCCACACTAGTTGAGTTCCTCAGCCCTGTGTCAGGTCTTAGGACAGAATGATTGAAAAAACATTGTACTGGTCCTTGCATAGTTAGAACTTTCTAGAAATATCCCTCTTGCTTTCAAAGATCTATTTGTTTTCCTCCCTAGCTGCTCACAGAGGTTTCTGGTTTGTGCTGTCCCTGACATGAGCGCAGGACTCTGCACTGCTGTTGTCTAAGCAACTGAGAGCAAGTACTGCCACTCTACAACAGGAGCATTCCTTCGGTCAGCCCATCACTGTGCTGTTCCCCAATTTTATGTCTAGACCTCCTTTCCAATAGCAATCCCTGATGCTCAAAGGGACAGGTCAGGGGACAGCATGCCAGGAGACAGCTCTGAGCAGTTCCTCGGCCAGGCCTTCGGAGAGGGGGCAGGGAGCCTGTTCTTTATGCTGCCTCAAACTGGGTGCATCCGTGTTTCTCAGTGTCTCCATCTCTCTAGAAACATCTGCTTGCCTGACAGCGGCCTTCTCGCTTTGACACACTTTGCCCTCACACATCAAACTTTTTTTCTTTTTCATCTCAACTTATCAGAGCAATAGCCTGAAGAGGAGGGAGCATCAAATGGGGAGCATCTTTTCTCTCTCATGGGCCCAAGGGATGGAAAGACCACAGAGAGCTCTTTAGGTTAATTCAGAAGCCAGAAAACTTCACATTTTCATTTTTTATTAAGCAATTAGTCTATTGCTAGAGTAATATTTGCTGTTCTGTTGAAGAAGAAGGAGGAGGAGGAGGAAGAGGAGGAGGAGGAAGAGGAGGAGGAGGAGGAGGAGGAGGAGGAGGAGAAGAAGAAGAAGAAGAAGAAGAAGAAGAAGAAGAAGAAGAAGAAGAAGAAGAAGAAGAAGAAAGGCTCATTCACTAGGGACCAGAGAGATGGCTCAGCAGTTAAGAGCACTGGCTGTTCTTCCAGACACCCAGGTTCAGTCCCTAGCACTCATGCGGCAGCTCACAGCTGTCTGTAACAGCTCCAGTTCCAGGGGATCTGACACCCTCACACAGACATACTTGCAGGAAAAACACCAGTGCACATAAGATAAAAATAAATAAGAAAAGACTCATCCATTATTAACTTTTACACAATCATAAGAAAGACCTTTCTGTGAGTATGACAAAAACACAGAGGGATAAAATATTGGCAAATATCATAGTATAAATGCAGAACTTCCACAGGTAGGTAAGTAGATAGATAGATATGTAGATAGACAATAGATAGATGATAAATTGATAGATGATAGATAGATAGATAGATAGATAGATAGATAGATAGATAGATAGATAGATCACAATAGCTACAGGCAGCATTTAAATGGGGAACAGTATCTGCCAAACTAGTATGTCCCACTCATATGCAAAGAGTTCTCACAAATCAACAAAAAAGCATGATTCATTCTATAGAAAATGATTTGAGAACCCATCAAGAAATACAGATGACGAAAAGATGGCCAGGAGCTTGGGAGATGGCTAAAGAGCAAAGTGCTCCCACACAAGCAAGAGGACCTCAGTTTTATTCCCAGAATCTCTGTAAAAACAGGACATGGTGATGTATGCTTCTAACTACAGAGCTGAGAGGTGGAGACAGAAGGATTCCTGGGGGCTTGCTGGTCAACCAGTCTAGACAAATCAGCAAACTTCAAGCTCGGCGAGACACCCTGTCTGAAGGACAAGGTGGAAAGAGAGAGAAACCCACCTGATGTTGATGTTGACCTCTGGGCTCAGTATATAAACAAAAGAAACTCTCTCTCTCTCTCTCTCTCTCTCTCTCTCTCTCTCTCTCTCTCTCTCTCTCACACACACACACACACACACACACACACACAGATGACATACACATATACTGATTGGCAGACAAATACACACACACACAATGTTTGGCTTCTGTTATAATTAAAATAATGTAGTGAGAGTCCTGTCTGGTATGCATCAGATTAGGAACACATATACTGATTGGCAGACAAACACACACACACACACACACACACACACACACACACAGTGTTTGGTTTCTGTTATAATTAAAATAATGTAGTGAGAGTCCTGTCTGGTATGCATCAGATTAGGAAGTTCCCCAAATATTCCTAAAAAATGGGACTCTGCTGCTGGGAACTTAAGACAGGCAAACCCTCTGACCACACCGAAAATCTGCTCTCCAGCAGGCATAACCAGCACCCCGGCCTACTGAGCCATGAACTATTAGACCTTGAAACCTGAATTTTAGCAAGACTTCCAGAAGACTCTGATAAAGTGGAGAGTCACTAAAAGTCTCAGCTACACTTGACAGCATTCAAACCCATGCAGTCTAGCCTGATGCTCAGCACAAAGGCAAACTGTACACCTATTGAAGTTACTCATCCACCCTCCATAGGTTTGCTCCTGTTAAAATCACACACACACACATACTTAATTCTTTTTTAAATAACTTATTTAACTTTATTTTATGTGCATTGGTGGGAAGGTGTCAGATCTCCAGAGTTACAGACAATTGTGAGCTGCCATGTGGGTGCTCGAAATCGAACCCAGGTCCTCTGGAAGAGCAGCCAATGCTCCTAACCTCTGAGCCATCTCTCCAACCTCCATACTCAATACTTTTGTTGTGCTATTTGACATAGCCAGAAAGTAGAAAAGGCCTAAATAATATAGAACTGACTGACTAATTGATGACAATTTATGGATATTATGGAGCCACGGAAAGAAAGAAGATCAATTCGTAAATGCCCAGAAAGATGCGTAAGAGACAGCCCTGCGTAAAAACAAAATAAAAACTCGCACCTTCTAGGTCTTCCTATTTCCCCAGTGACTCTCTTTTGTGAAATGTGTTATGATTTTCTTATACACTTTTAAATTTCTAGAATATTTTAGAGAACACTTTTAATAATCAGAGCTAAGGGCTAGAGGTAATTTTATTTTTATATATCCATCAGCTCTTCTATGCTGTCTGGATTTTTGCCTTGAGCATAGATAACTTTATAGTAATTGAGAACTAGTTATAGGTAATTAAACGTATGGCAACGAGAAGGAGCGAGTAAGTGATAGGCTCATGGCTGGGAGGGGAAGGAAACTAGGTCATTGAGGGGCGCGGACACCTGGAGCCTCTTTGGGTGCTGCCTGAGAAGCTGGAGAACTATACATCAGCTTCAGTCATACAGATGGATTCGAGCGACAAAAATTTCTGAAAAGCTCAGCTTCACTGTATCTATTCCTTTGAAATCAAATTATTGATTTCCTGAAGAAAAATTTCCCCATACCTGAGCTGGTCCATCCACCCTGTAAGTGTATATAGACATGTTTTGGTTTACATCTTAAAAAGCCTCAAAGCTCCGGTGTTCAAGCTTGGATTCTCTGGAAGCACCATTGAGGATGAGACTTTAGAGAGGTGGCTGCTTTTTGAGGGCTCTGACCTCATCAATGGGTTAACCCCATGATAAATTCATAGGCTCATGGGCTACTGGAAAGCTTTGGAGGTGGGGCTAGTTGGAGGTAGTAGATCACAGAGAGGTTCATTTGAAGGAGATGTTGGAGTACCCACACCCCCTTTCTCTCCCTCTTTCTCCCTCCCTTCCTCCCTCCCTCCCTCCCTCCCTCTCTCTCTCTCTCTTTCTCTCTCCCTCCTGCCATCATAATAAGAACATGTCTGCTTTATTGCAGGAGATGTATCTCATTTTGTAGTTGGTGGGACACTTGCCTAGCACACATGACATACTGGGTTCCATCCTTGTCACTGCATATACCACACCAAGATTCTTCCACTCAGAAGTTCAAAGTCATCCTCGGATATATGGTCTAAGGTCAGCCTAGGTTACATGAGATTTGTCTCAAAAAGATGTGGGGAAGAACTAGGAAGATAGATTGACCTGTAAATCACTTGCCACACAAGCAAGAAGACCTAGGTTTGGATCCCTAGAGTTCACTTAAATGCTAGAAGGGTGTGGTGTCCTGTAATCCCAGCTCCAAAGAGACAGAGACTCCACAGGACAAGCTAAGAAGTGAGACTAGCCACCAGGGTTCAGTTGACTGTGGCTCAATATATAAGATGAACACAGAATGTCAACCTTGGGCCTCCACAGACACAAGCACATCACATACATCTGCACACACATATGTACCAACCCAGCCTTATACCTACACACAGGCATGCACACCACATGCACATACACATGAGAAAAAAAGATGGGAACTTCTACTCCAGCACCCTCAGCACACTGTGATGCTCTGATTGACCAAAAACCAACATCCCAATAGGGCCAGAAACCATGAACTGAACCCATGAAACCATGAACCCAGGTAAACCTTTTTTCCTTTCCATTTGCTTATTTCAGGTGCTGTGTCATAGCAATAGAAGCTAAATGACAGGGCTGTGTCATTGAGTCTCATGTGGATCCAGGCATCCATCACTGATAACATGCCGAGTGTGGACAGACCCAGCATGTGTGTGTCAGACTCTGTAAAGATTGTACATGTGAGTTAGATAGACACTGGCTGTTTCCATGGAGCTGGATAAACGTGGTCTGTGTCAGTGTTCCTGCATTATGTACCAAGAGATTCCATTAAAAACATGAGAATTGGTAGATGACAGATTCAGAGTGCAGGCATTGAGCCATAGACATTCCCTCCAAGGAGCTGGTACATGTGACTCTCTAGCTCATGTGGCTTTGCGCTAGCCAGTTCTTAAATAGGTGTGCTTAAGGAATAAATTATGAAAACCTTGATCTATCCGTTATATAATCATCTTTCCATCTACACATTCAGGATTCCTTTCTTTGTTTCATTCATCTATCCAATCACCCTCAAGTTAACCAATCACATGAATATACTCAATGTCCACTCCATCAACTTTTCTTTCATTTAGTTCCCCATATCATTGAATCCTTCCATCTCTTTCCTCCATTCATCCTCCACTCTCTTTCATCTGCTCATCCGTTCCATCCTGCCTTCCTGTCTCATCTATCCATCCATTTACCGGCTCATCCAGCAGGTAATCCAGCACCCCCTTCCTTCACCCTATTCATGCATTCATCAATCAGTCCACATCCTAGTCCACCCAGCTAGCCATCTGTCCAGTCAAGCTACTCCTACCTAGTTCTCCATTTCATCAGCCTCTCTTTCCTCCCATCACTTACTATCCATTCAGCCATTCATTCAGCAATCACATCTTCCCATTCCAGCTCAAAGTCTGCACCTGGTTATGCCCCTGAAACCATCACGGTCTAAGAACTTTACAAGAAAAGGAGTGAATGACACACTATGGCTTCCCTAAACCCCACTAAGTACCTTTTAGCACAGGAACTCTGTTAGCAGCAATTCACTAGCAAAGCTCCACACCCTCGTCTTCCTTCAATGTCCAAGCTTTCCCTCTGCCCTCTGATTAGGTGTGACCTCAGGGTACCAACAAGAGAACACAGCAGACTTAAAACTAGCCTGTGAGCTCCAGGGTCCTACCCACACCACTAACCATGCACCCCTTTCCCTCCTCACTCTCACCCCAGCGTTGAACCCTAGCCTGGGATGTCCTAGCTGTGATCTCTGCATCCCTGGCCCGGATTCACCCTCCTTTGTCTGATCTATTAGTATCCAGCCTACTAGCACTGACAATACAATGGGAATTCAGCAAAAACTTCAACCAAAACATGTGCCTTCCAAATGGAAAGATGAGCAACCCATCACATGACAAATATCCTTGGGCAGCAGAGGCACGGAGGATACCAGGGTCTTCCCATTCTGAGTCTGCAATTCTTGCTCTGCCCGAGTCAGAGAGGTTAAGAGACTCGTTTCTAACCACACAGCAGCTGAGAGTGCTCCAGAATTCCAATCCAGATCTGACTCCAAAACTTCAGTTTTTTCCACTCCAACACGCTGCCATTACAAGAACAATTTCCAAGCTACCCCAGGGAGAAGAAATTAGAATATCCCATTTTCCCCTCTGATTCACTAACTACTAAAATATGACTGTGTGAATCAGCAGTTAAAGTACTTAGGAAGAACTCTGTTGCCAAAGGGCTTCCTTTCTATAATTTCATCTTAAAAGCTAGGGGTGGACATAGCTTTGATCTTTCAGGAGATCCCTCCACACACCATCACTGGACAGATTCTAAGTTTCAGGAAACTAGGGTATGCACCTTGCACCATGGTGCTGCCAAGTCTCCACCAGGACTTGAGTTAAGCAGCTGGTCCACCCGTATCACAAATCTAATAGTGACAACAAGATCAAGCCTCAGGGTTGGAGAGATGTCTCGGCTATTAAAAGCACTGGCTGCTCTTTCAGAGGTCCAGAGTTCAATTCCCAGCAACCATCTGGTGGTTCACAGCCATCCATAACCAGATCTGGTGTCCTCTTCTGGCCTGTAGGCATACATGCAGATAGAACACTGTATACATAATAATTAAATTAAAAAAAGAAGACTGTACTTCAGTTTCTCTCACCCTAGAATAGAGACCATTGAATGCCTGCAAATACAGGACAGTCGAGACACCTCATTTCTTTTTTTCAGGCAGCTGCCTGCTTAACCTTCCTATTACAGTTAGCTACTGAATTTCTGCTCAACTTGTCTATTATAAAGAACAAGATGCATCATATACATAAATGGTCGACTGTGCTGACAGCTATTTCTTCAGGGTAACTCTTTGAAATGGAATACTGAGTCCAAATATATGAATATTTTATAAGCTGTTGATAACACATTGCTAAGTTGCTTTCCGGAAAGTTTGCACAATTTACACTCCTACAGGGGGTTTAGAAAAGTGCCTGTCACTCTGCACCCTTGCCAGCAACGCCCCTTCCCCCTGGCACAGTCCTTCCTTTCTTTCTCTAAACTCACTCACAGATAACCTTGCCTGAACGCATATGTCCAACTTTCTCATGAATACTGGAGTTACACTGTTGCCTTTGATTTTTTTCCTTTTATTCCACTTAGGTTTGCCTCCCTTACTCCCCAGCTCCTCTAGCCACACCATCCACTAAGCCAACACACAGTCCTAGGTGCTTGCTCTGAATTCTACTTTACATCTTTCAATGTTTTATTCTTGCTCATAAATCATTCACAAATATAAGTTTGCATATCCCATTTATATGCTCACATATGCAGTAGGAGTGTGGTATCTTTTTCTAAGAAGCATTTTTATTTTGATTGGTGTGTGTGTGTGTGTGTGTGTGTGTAGTTACAGGTGTCTGTGAACTTCCTGATGCAAACACTGGAAACTGAACCCAAATCCTCTGTAAGAGCAGTCCAAGCTCTTAACCAGTGAGCCATCACCAGCCCAAGGTAGCCACCTCTGGTCTTGTTTATAAGGAACTGAGACCTTTCTAAAGCTGGGAGTCTCAGCTGAAGTGGCTTCCTTTGCCTTTCTTGTTTGAAAGGGACAGTGGAATACAAGGTTAGTCAACTACAATGACATTTCCCTACTAAGTCGTGTGTATGTGTGTGTGTGTGTGTGTGTGTATGTACATACGTGTATGTGTACACATAAGTGAAGGCCAGAGAGCAAACTTGGCTGTCATTCCTGTCACCATCCACCCTGTATTTTGAGACAAGAACTCAAGAACTGGAGCTTGCCAAATAGGTGAGGCTGGCCGGCCAGTAAACTACTGATCTACTGATGGGCCTGTACCTGTTTTTCCCTCCACAGTGCTAGAGATACAGATGCATGCCACCATGTCCTGATTTGTATGTGTATTCTAGGTACTCCAACTCAGGGCCTTGCACTTGCAAGGTAAGCACTTTACCGACTCCGCTGTCTCTCCAGGCCTGAGTCATTATTTACATTAGCTGAGGACCTATTATTCACTGGGGACTATCTGCGGTCCCGAGACTGGATGATGTGCAAAGGCATCTGAAGCTTACCCTCCTGAAGTTTACATTTCCATAAGGAAGATGACAGTAATAAATGATCCTGCTGCATGATCAACTGAGGAAGGCCCTCTAAAGACAAGGAGCACAAGCCTATAAGGCCAATCTAGCCTGGAGAGCCTGGGGGGATATGAAACCTCAGTTGTGGTTAATGAAGTTAAAAGGGCAAGAATCCTTCAGAGAGCAGGATCAGTGTATGCAAAGGCCCTGTGATGAGCAGGAGGGAGGATGGTGCTCCAGGGGCCTGAAGGGGTGAGCAGCTGACTGCTAGCTCCCTGAGCAAACACAGGCCCCCTCCCAAGTAGGGGCCAAGACCACCTGCTCCCACATCCAGAGCTTAAGGAACAAGTTTCCTCTCAGTGTCACTGATCCCACAGCATTCAGAAGGTCCTGTCACCTTGGCAACCATGATTTAGGACCAAGCCAGGCCTAGCGAAGTGCTTTGTGCATACTGTCTTTCCAGCTTCACAGCAAAGACTTTGTAGACTAGGGATTATGCAGGAGATGGAGGCTGAGAATACAGCAGCCTCCCTCTATGTCAGAGCCTGGCTATGAGCTCTGTCCCTCCAAAGTGCCTATGCTTCTGACATCTCACACCATCCTCTGAGACCCTTCATAACGATTTACCAGCCTCCACCTAGAGTGACTCATAGGCGTTGGGGAAGAGCTTGTGTCCAGAGTCACTTTCCTATGAGCACCTTACAGCTGGTCCACCTGTCCACCTGCAAGCTCAGTTCTGGTTCCCTGGCCCAGCTCTCAGAGGTACATTCCAACTACGGGAACTCAGTCTACTGCTGTGCAAGACAAACTCCTGGAGACTCTTCCCCAGATCTTCCCGCCCACCTAAGAACCCTTTAACCTCCTCTTCTAAACCCTGCAACACTGGTAGGCAATGCTTTCACACCCACACAAGTGTTTCCTCCCCTGAGTGTGATTCCTTGAATTTTTACTGTCAAAATCCCATAAATATTCATAAGGTCCCTACTACGTGTAAGACATCTCTCCTGGCATTGGGTACACCACAAAGAATGAGCTGAACTCCTTGGTGGTGGAAGACTGAGAGAAGGAGACCAACAAGAAGTGGAAAAGAAACGGACCTCTAATCTGCTGGTGTTCAGAAGACTCTGGAAGACTTTAAGACAGAGGACATAGAGCGAGTGTGCTGCCGCAGACAAAGGAAGTGACATCCACTGGAAGATGAAAGGGATGGGCTGAGATTGAGGCTCTCTGGGAACAGGGAGCCCCATTATTAGATGATATACCTGCTGAGTTTGAACAATGAGGAAGGTGGCCTTAGCAATATAGAGGTAGAGGTAAAGACTGGGGAGAGGAAGGAGAAGTTCCCTCCATGGTTTGAAGTTTCTCCAGGAGGATAAATGGCCAGAGAGGAGGGCCACCGAAAATGTCTTCCTATGAGGATCCACCAAAAAAAATAAAAATAAAAAAATAAAAACCATGAAGCTCAGGTTCCAAGAGGTGGCGTGAGGAGGATGTGGCTTAGGTGGGGCAGAGAGGATCTGATGAGAAACAGGTACGGAGGGTGCTGCCTGGTTCCCAGGACCCCACACTGTGCAGTGACTGTTTCCATGGCAGGAGCATCAACAAGGCAAGGACTCAGCCCCATCATCTATCTCTGTAACCTGCAGAGAGGATGCTGGGCAAGCAGGTGAGTCACAAAGTCCCTGAGCCCCACTTTCCAGCACACACACACATTTACTGCTATGGCCTTCAGGAAAGAGATGGGTCATCCTGTCCCTATGGTCTCTCCCTCTCCAAATAGCTCATCTCTCTCAGCTGGTGGCCATGAGAAAATGATATACACATTCAAGAGACAAAGAACCGCATAATTGAGTGAGGCAGCCTGTCCATGGAGCTGAGGCACAGACACAGTTCCCTGGCCCCTTCACCCTCCTTTCGGACAGATACCAGCTCCTTTGAAGATGGCTGCCCAAAGCTCATCTGCAAGAACCTTACCTGCTCAGTGGGATCAACATTCACCAGGCCTGTCACCAACTCTGACCAGAAGGTTTGGGGTCACAGAGTTTAGTATACCTCCCCATCACTGACCCACCTTGAATGATAATTGAACATCAAAAAAACCTCAGTTGCCAATCTGCAAAAGGGGAGGCAATAATGCCATCTGCCCTGCAGATGCTTTGATATTTCCACTGGTAAAAAGGCTCACATAGAAAACTCTGAGCACAAAGGGAACAGTATTGCTATTATGAGGGAACTAGTATGACCTGTGTGTATCGTGAATTCTAATTGGTCTTAATAAGAAAAACCTGGAGCCAGATATCAGGGTAAATGATGAAAGATCAGAGAGACAAAAGAGCAGCCATTGTCCTTGGACTGAAATGGGACTGAGCTGCAGTCTCCTCCTGCCTTATAGTCCTCTCTCCACCCAGCCATATCACTTCCTGTCTCCACCTCCCCAGTGCTGGGATTAAAGGCACGTGCCTCCCCAGCCTGGCTCTGTTCTGATTTTAGACTAGATCAATCTTGTGTAGCCCAGGGTGACCTTGAACTCCTGATCTTCCTGTTTCCTCCTCCTAAATGATGGGATTAAAAGTGTGCGCCACCACTGCCTGACCTCTATGGTTAACTAGTGGCTGGCTCTGCCCTCCGATTTTTAGGCAAGTTTTATTTGTTAGAACACAACAAAATATGAGTGCCTGTATCTGTACCTGTTTTGGGCTCTATGTAGTAGAGCTCTTTGGCTGAATTCTGTGGTGGGAAAGGTATGGAAAGGCTGTCAAGAGGTTTCACATGGTAGAAGCAACTCTTCCAGCTCCATCTCGTCCTTTCTTGCTGTGGGATTTTGGTGGGAGCTATTCCATTCCTCCAAACCTCAGTTTCTAAATCTATAAAATGGAACTGTTTCCACCATCTCCCTCACAGAGGTCTGGAAACCATGACTGGTCTTGTGTATTAACCACCTAGCATAATGCCTGGATACAGTGGCATAACCAATACCATCAGAACTGGGCAATGGCCCCATAAGTTCTGGTGAAAGTTCCTCCCAGAGCAGCTTCTTCTCACATCATTAACAACAGCAGTGGAGGGGGGAGGGAGGCTCTTTTTCTTTTCCCAGCCTTGTTTAGACTAATTCAGGAAACATGGATACCCTCAGGGAGTCCCTTCCAATCCCCAGCCAGGATCCCTCCCCTTCCTTCACTATGCTCCCATAATCCCCTCCCAGACTCTAATGGTCTCTCTTGCCATGCTAATCACACCACATTTAAATTATCTGTTTTATTATTTGATCACCCCAGAGGTGATGTATTGGAATGAATGAAAGCTTAAAGGCCAGGGTGGAGTAGCAGACGCCATGATGGCCCTCAGTGGTACCCTGGAACAATGCCTGCCACGGCGAGTGTACAGTACAGCTTGATCAAATGAGCACATGGGTGGCTGGATGTAAAAAAAGAAGAGAGAGAGAGAAGGGGGATGCTTGAAGGAAGAGAAGGTCCTGGGATGTTAGTCTCTTCCTTTGAGCCTCCTTCATCCTCCTCAGCCAGCTCCTCTTGCCCACCCCACCCCCATTTTGTCCCTTCACCTACAAAGCAACCTTCCATCCCAGCCCTAGTCCAACATGGAGTTGGTAAGGAAGGCAAATGAAGCCTGTCTCCAGGACCATCAGGTGTTAAATTGTGACTCTTCTAATACACCTGTTGAGACACCTTCCTTCGCCACTTACTCTCTCCAGAGACAATGAAAGAAAGAAAAAAGAAATGGTGATCAATTTATCTTCTTACTCCAAACATGTCACAAAGATTAGATAGCCAGGTGATCAAGGTCTTGGTCAGCATTTCCACTCAGTCTGGATACGACCTTCCAGGGGTCCCCAAGTGAGTGGTTACTATAGCAGAGTCCACGGTGGGTGAGGTCCTGCCTTCCTCCCCAGCAGATGCAACAGGGCTTACCTGCCCCAGCCCAGCTAATTTACCAGTGGTACTGACCCCATTAAGGACCAGCTCCACCTGCAAAGACAGATAAGGGAACTGATCTAACTCTGTCTGGGTGGGGGTGGGGAAGATTCCTATTCCATGCCCCAGCAGACAGTGTACCAACCATATATGCCTCCTTCTTGCCTTTCTCTGGCATCTATTTCTCCCTAGCCTGAAACAGAAGTCTTTGGAGGAAAGAATTTGGCTCACTGAGCTAGTATCAAGCTTGCCTCTACTCTTGACCCTTGTTGTTCTTCAGCCTGGGCCTGTGAGGGATCCTGAGGTCATCCCCTCTGTAGGACAATGGGGATCTGCATCCTTCTAATTCAAGAGTAGTGTATTAAGAAACTCATTAGGCCACATATCAAAGGCTACCTTCTCCAATCAGATTAAATTAAAGCTAGCATGTTAATCTCTCTATTTGACTTGGGTTGTGTTTTTCACCCTCTTGGTTACAAACTGAAGAGGGAAATAGAGGCCTGCTGGAGGAGGAGGGGATGGTGGGGAATTCCCCGCCTGGGGTTCCCAGACCCCTACGGTTCTTTAAAGGAAATAATGGGAGTTTGGGAGCTATTTACAATATTTCAAGGCATCTAACTGAAAGTGCATTCACCCATGATCAAAATGCACAGGGCCAAATAAATGCCAAGTGTCTGCTTCAGGCTGGACCAATTCCCAATCAGTGAGGTCACACAGCTCTTTGTCCGTTCCGATTGGTGGGACTGAGCTGGAGCCCACTGGGGACCCCAGAGGCTTGACAGTTAAAGGATGTATTTCCCCTCTGCATGACTACAGGACAGACTCTCACACGTTTGGCAAGATTGCCTATAGCTTTGGAAGAGGGAATGGAAATGATACATCACCTGGGAGAGTGAGCAGGGTGAGTTCAACCGAAGCAAAAGGAACAAGAATGAGACCCCAAGAAAGGTACATTTGTTGAGGCCAACGAACAGAACTACCGAAGTTAAGAAAGGGAAGATTGGGTGTCAGACATAACACACAAGGAGGACAAGAAAGGCCTCATTCCTCACCCAGATGCAGCTTTGCCCTCCCACAGCCTTGGTGAACTAAGACCCTTGAGCACTCTACTGAATCTTGTTCCTGGCTCTCGGCAGAGGCCACCACAACACTGTCACAAGGTGGCTGTGACTGAGGGCAAAAACTGACATGGGCCAAAATACCTGAAAATATAGCAATGCAGGCTGGAAGAGAATCCATGTATCTCTTAAGAAATGCAGCCTGGGGCTGGGAAGATGTTGAAGTGAGTAAATGTGCCATGCAAATGGGAGGACCAAAGTTGGGATCACCAGCACCTATGCATAGAAGCTCAGTGATGAGAAGGAAGAGAAAATCCCCAGATTCCAGCAGGTCACTGGACCTCCAGTAAAACGGGAGAGCGGGGGCACAACATCCGTAGCCATGACACAGCTGGGTCATATCACAGGCAGGGGACATAGACAGACCTCTCACCCCTGCCTAGGTGTCAGCATCACCATGAGAACCTGCTTTCCTCTGTTTGCCCGATGGAGGGCTAGAGGGGACAGTTGCCTTCTCTTTCCTCTAGCAAATGTTCTGGGCTCTTCTGCATGTGGCAAATGGAACAAGGCCACTACGGTCATGTTAAGGGCCACCTAGGAAGTGCATGCTGGGTTCGAGCTGGAAACTCAACCCTTAGCCCACTGCAATGGACAGTTGAGGTTTTTGTTGTAGTTTTCATTCCCAATGGAAGGAGGGGAAGAACCTTCTACCTCAGAAAGAACTGTGTTCTCCACATGAGGTACAATGGCCTATGTTTGAAGAATATCTCAAGCACCCAGATGCCAGGATATGACCAGCTTTATTACCATAGTTTGCCTATTGCTTGACATTTGAACTGCAGATAAGAGAGGGTTCTGGTGGCCGGCCACCTCAAACACCTTCCATGGCACTCTTACCCACTTTTTTCTCCCCAGCTTTCCACTCTTCGCTGCTTCCTCAGAGACATCAACTTCTCCCTGATTCTGATCTTGCCCCAGCTCCTCCAACTGAGAGGGGAAAGCCAGCCCTGGTATCATCCTGTCAATTCATAGTCCACAAGAAGTGTGAGGACCAGCAGTACTGTAGGGGTATGGGCAAGACAGTGGGTTCCCACAGTCTAAAAGAACATGAGTTCCAAGCCACGGCAAAAAAAAACCAAAGACTTGAGTACAGGCTGGAGGATTACAGAGAAGGTAAAATCCCAGAGGTTTGATTGACAAAAAGGTAGACAAGAGAGGAACACAAAGGCCACTTCCAGGTTTCTGGCTCAGGATGATGCGTGGCTGCCAAAGCCATTCATTAAGGTGGGGCAAAAATAAATGTGGAATATTGTAAAACATTTGGGGACAGGGCAGGTACAGAAAGGACCACAGACAAAAAGAATCTCCCTTGTGGCTTTGGAATACAGACCATCAATTGCTATGTGGATCTGAAGAGCAGAGAGCAGACATCACTCTCCTCCAGAGGCTTAATACTGTGACAATCAGCATTTGGATGAAGCAGTAAAAGCCCCAAGAGCCAAAGAAATGGAGAATAAAACAGAGCCAGCCAAACGGTAGGCAACATTAAGAAAGGGTTAAGTGGAAGGGGGAGATGGAGGAACTCTAGACCGAATGCGGAGAGGCAAGCGGAAAGACAGTTGGAAGGTCAAGAGGCTTGCTGCAGCCAGACTAGAGATGGTCTAGAGTCAAGAGAGCTGCCTGGAGTTGGTAAATAGGAAGTCACATGGTGCCCTAGGCTAGAGCACTTCCCCTGGGCTGAGGAGGGTGAAAGCCAGATGACTGGCACTGAGAAAGGACTTGGCAGACGCTCTCACCGGAAGGCAGGCTGGGGTAGAAGGGAGAGAGACGGGGTGAGAGCCAAAGGCGGATGCAGAGTCAGGGAAGGGTGTTAGTGTATTTTTAAGATTCAAATCAAGTATGCTGCTGGGCTAAAGGGGCTGGAGCACAAGGGTGGGGATGATAGGCCCCCGGGTAGCACAGAGCAGGAGATCTTCGTCTTCCTGCTACCCACATTCAGTGGCAAGGTGCACACATACATCCTTGAATGTCTACTTTTCCATGAAGCAAGAGATGGAGATGTTCAGAAAAGGTAGAGATAGCGGGGAAATGCCCCACAGATGTGAACAGTCACAAGATAGAGCCTTGTCTCCAGAGGGACAAGAACCAGGAGCAAGACACAGCAGAAACAGAGACAATGGGAGGGGCTGCAGAGGACTGGAGTACGGGGGAAGGGAGGCAGAGAATCCGTTCAAATTAACATCCAGGGTTCAAAATCTGATCTTTCTCTTCTCAAAGTCAGCAGTTCACTTTTATGGAGGCTAACATCTACCTTACTATTTCACTGTAACAGAAGCTTCCAGACTAACACTTCAGTAATAAATCTTCCCAGTACATCCTCTAACCAGAGCATGTCTCCTCACTCCATATCTAAAGTATCCGCTGCTCGCTTGCCCTGTCTCCAGACAGCCCTTCATAGAATAGCCCACCCAGAAAATGGCAAGGAAAAACCATACTTGCTTTGGAAAGCAGCCTCCAGGGTGTCTAGTTTGAGTTAACAACCACCTGATGATCAGTCAACTATTCGCTAAGTACTTGTTGAGCATCTTTCAGGTTACAATGTCCCAGGTACTGGGGACAATGATATGAACTAAAGGTCCAAAGCTCACTATTCAGTGGACAAGAATAGCTGCCAGACACTCTGCAAGCATGGATACTCACAAACAGGGCAATGAAGACAGAATCTCGACCCATTTTACCAGTGCAACTGAGGCCCAGGATAAACCAGCGTCAAGCTTTGCCCACTGATGACTTCAATCTAAAGTTTGTGCTCAGATAGGTAACACCTGGTGCTCTCAGATTCCTGAGGGGGTGTAAATTACTTATGGATCTTGCTAAAATGCAGATTCTGATTCCATAGGGAGCTGGATTTCTAAGAAACTTCCTAGTGCCTTGGGGCATGTTGCCAGCCAGTCTACTGTCTCTTGAGTGCTTATCCTCCAGACTCACTAGCCTCTCCCTCACTTCCTGAGTAAATGAATGAGTATGTGGGGGAGGGGTAGGTAGGTGGATGGATTAATGGATGGATAATAAAGGAATGACGGATGGATGGATGGATGGATGGATTGGTGGGTATGCGAATAGATGGATGGATAGATAGGTGGGTGGGTGGGTGGTGGATGAATGAATAGATAAGTTGATAGATTAACAGATGCTATCCCTGAGCCTCCTATTATTTGTAGACTTTTGACATAAAAGCTGAAGTCCAAACTCTCCTGCCTGTATGGACTTGAACAAGGAACCGAATCTTCTGAAGCCTCAGTTTACCTAAGGACGAAAAGACCCATCTCTTTGGAGTGTTGTAAAGTATAAGGGAGGAATGTGCAGTCATCAGTATAAAAGTTCTATAAAGAACAGCTTTGAAGAAACCATTACAATGCAAAGGGAGAGGTATAATATAACAACTCCCAAAACAGCCTGCTATTCAAATATACCACCCTGTATTCTTGGCACCAACTAGTCACCTGCTCGTGCTTGAAGAATCTGCAAGGCAAAGGCAACCCAGGGCAGCCTCACCCTCTTCCTCACTTTCCTTAGAGCTCCCTCTAAGCTGTCCTTCAGGGAGTAAACTTGATTTGAAATGGCATTTGTGGGGCCTGGAGAGATGGCTCAGCGGTTAAGAGCACTGACTGTTCTTCTGGAGGACCTAAGTTTGATTCCCAGCATCCACATGGCAGCTAACAACTGTCTGTAATACCAAGATCTGACACCCTTACACAGTTAATGCAGGCAGAACACCAATTCACATAAAATAAATAAATAAATTTTTTAAAAAAAAAGAAATGGCATTTGCATGTGCTTGGTTCTCAATTAATGTTCTAGTGTGCTAGCCCTTGGATCATAAGCAGATGGAGCAAGCAAAGATCTTAAAAACCCTGCTAGCTGGCAAAGCTGTTTGGGCTGAAGAGAGACCTCAGGAGAGGCATAGAAGAAGTCTTAGGTTCAGACAAGTTCAGGAAGAGACTCTCTGAGGACTGGTGAGGGTTGGGGAGAGAAAAAGATCTCTACATAGATTGAGAATCTTGATGTCCAGGGAAGTAAATGACTAGGAAAGAAAGGGTACCAGGAAGGAAACAGAGGAAGGGAAGGAAAAAGCTAGGCAGAAATCCACTGAATGGTAGGTACTCAGGGCTCGCTCAGATGAGGTGGAATATATAGTATCCCTACACGTGGGCACAGTGAAATGTCTTGCTAAACCAGCACCAGCAGGCAGGTGTTCTATTGTCATTTCTCTCTGGTAATGAAAACTGTAACATTCACGCAGAGGCAGCACAGTGACATAGGAGGCAGGATCTGTGGGGTGGCTTTTATGGGTTTTTGACAGCTCCTTCAGGCTCAGGATGCTGGGGCACAGGGCAGAGACACGGGAGGAGCAAAGTTCTCTGATCTTCTCCCAGCTTGCCTCTCTATGATCCTCTGGGTTCCCCCAGACCACCCCACCCTCAACTCTTCCTTAAGCCTGAATTTGCTTTTGAATATTTAACCACATCAAAGAGAAAATTTACTAACACAGGCCACAGTTCAACATCATTTTAAAAAGTTGTATTTGTGCTACCCTTACTGGTACTTACTTATTCCTTATCTGCCCCCATACATTTAGGTTGCTACCATCTTTTACTGTGAAAAAAAAAAATGTATGTTGTGAACATGTGTAAGATGATTAAAACCCATCTAAGGGTCCTACATAGTGTAGGCCCTCAGTACATGCCTGAAGAAGAGCTCTGTTTTCTCATATTCTCTAAGTGAAGCATCTATGAGTAATTAATTTGTACGTTAACTGGGGTCTTCAGGAAACAATGCCTTGAACCAGAAGGGGGAACTCTTGAAGAATCTGTGAGTGGAGAATAGACAAGAGGGATTGGGAACTAGGTAAAACAATAGGCCAGGTGAGACTGGGAACCTGCCTTGTCCTGGAGCTCACAACACACCCAGGGTTCCCAGATCCTTACTTAAAACATTGCTCAGGATAAGGACGTAACTCAGGATATAATGTTCATTTACCATGCAAGAAGGCCTGTGCTCCATTCCCAGCCTATAAACCAGGCATGGCAGTATATGTCTATAATCCCAGAATTTGGGAGGCCAAGGCAGAGAGATTAGAAATTCAAAGTCATCTTACATAGCAAGTTCAAAGTTAGTCTGGGACATCTGAGACACTGCTTCAAAAATTAAAAAAAAAAAAAAAAATGATGTCAGACTGAGTCAGAGTGAAACGCCTCTCTCCAAAGAAAGAGGTGGCAAACAAGACAAAATAATTTCAAAACATACAGAATGCAAACCAACTTCTCAAAATTTAAGTAACAATTTAATTTAAGCAGCTGAATAGATGTCTCAGTGGTTAAGAGATGATCTTCCAGAAGATACAGGATTGATTTCTGGCACCCACATGGTAGCTCACAACTAACTGTCTGTAACTCCAGTTCCAGAGGATCCAACACTTTCTTCTAGCCTCCACAAGCATCAGGCACACATTTGCACAGACACGCATGCAGGCAAAACACCCATTCACATAGAGTAAAAAGAAAGAGAGAGCAAGAGAATCCAACTTAGCAGTTTGGCTAGGTCTCATGGGAGACTGAGACAGGAGGATCACAAGTTCAAGCCCTGCTTGGGCAACTTAGACAGATCCTGTTTCAAAGTAAAACGTGAAGGGAGCAGGGTGGAGGGGGGGATGCAGCTCAATGGAAGAGTGCTTACCTAGAATATTAGAGTTCAGTTCCCAAACTATGCAAAATATAATTTTAAAATACACAAGAAATACGCATGAGCAAATCACAAAAAGAAAAACCCAAGAACTGAGAAGCACATATTAAACTTTCAAACTGACTAGTAATCAGACAATGCAACAGTTATTAAAACAGTGATGTGTCTTAAGCTCACACCAACGGCAGAATGAGGAAAGTGGGTAAAATTACACATAGAAGAGGACATGAGAAAACAGAAACTCCGGGTACTCAAAGTAGAACCAGGTCCTGGCAATTCAGCTGCTACAAAACATCATGGAAAAAATATAGAAAATTAGCCTGCTACTGGGGAGCCCAGGCTCCCATTGATGACAGAGTTATCATCAAGTAAGGTCCCAAGAAAACCTGTGGGATGTGGAAGGTACAAGGAGGGTCTTCAGCACTTTGTGCATGGTCACAGGTCAAAGAAAGTAAGGGCAGAGGAACAGGTGCAGAAAATGTACCAGGTAATTAATTCATAATGTAACACTGACTCAGGAACCCAAGGCCCAGGCTAGACACACAAGAGCCCAGCAGGATCTTCTTTTTCTTTTTTAAATTTCTTTTTTTTGTTGGTTTGAAACAAGGTTTCTCTGTGTAACAGCCCTAGCCATCCTGGAACTTGGCTTTGTACACCAGGTTGGCCTTGAACTCACAGAGACCTGCCTGCCTCTGCCTCCCAGGATGCTGGAATTAAAGGCATCCAGTGGGATCTTCAAAACACAGTATTGAGTATACTGAGTAAATCAAATAGGAAACTGAAACCCAGAGAAATGCATAGATCAGTGTCATTTAGAAACACCCCTCCATATTTTATAAGAACGGGGCATATTTCAAGACCTACAACAAATATATCAGGCAGGGTTAGAGACTTCAGCTCAGATTTTGTCCTCAGAATGGATGTGTTTGTAAAGATTTCACCTCTACCAGGTTCACAGAGTACTGCTGCCGGGGGTCAAGTGTGTGGGAGCTGCACAAGGAGGTCTGGCGAGCTGTGAAGGGGATAAGCTCCTCCTCCTTTCCCAGTCATAAGGAAGAGTTGTGCTTGCTTTATAGCAGGGAAATGTGGGCGAGGGATGGGATGCTGAGGTCCATCCTCTCCCACGGCCCTGAGCATCCGAGGCACAGACAGGGCAAGGGGTGCAGGCACCCCATTTCTAGAAACTTAAAAGCACTGGACAGAGCCACACTGGTGAACTTTGGGTCACTAGTGTAACAGTTCTGGCTTCCTTCTATTTTGTGGATTTAAGAGTTTCTAAGTTCATCCTGGCATAGACAGGCTGGACCTTACTGTTGCTCCCATTTTACAGGTAAGGAAGTAGAGGCCCAGGACAAGAGAGAAAATTCTTCTCATCATCAAAAGGCCACACAGGTTGTGAGAGGCCAGATGGAAGCTAGAAGACAAATTTGCTGAGTCCTGAGCCAAACACTGCCTTTCTCCTGGCTACTGTGCTATGAGCTAACATTCTAGGATCATACATATGACAGGAACCTGGGGGGCAGGACCACACGAGTCCCTAGGAAGTCAGGGTGTTATGTGGCAGTGGCTGTTTTATGCTGAGGATAGTTTAATGGGGGAAATAAACCATCCCATTTTCACCTCTTCATTGCCATAATAAATCAGACACACCCACTCATTGCCCAGTCCTGCAAATCTCTGAGCGCCTGCTACCTTTGACCTTCACTCTTGAGGTGCTGCTGCATGACTGTCAGTGGGACTCAGGCTGGATGGGGGGAAGGCAAGGAAACAGGCAACATTGGAAAGACAAACCTCCCCAACCGCTTAGAAAGGCCCATCAATCATGCCACACGGAATGCCTGCCTGCGTGCCCTCTGATGATACACTCCACCAATGGTCTACATTTCAGGCTCTGCTTTCTCCTTTCAAAGTTACAACTGTCTGTCACACTTGCTTACTTTCGATCAATAAATAGATGTAGCTACTTAATAATGGAACTTACTTGGTTTTTCTATCTGAAAACCTAGAAGATGGACACGATTCCTGTTTTGAAGTTTCTGGATTTTAAGTGAGTTTGAAGTTGACACTGGCTGGGAAAAGTACTCTGTGCATCCGTCTGAGCCCTAGACCACACAGAGAGTCTCAAATAAACTTTGAAGAGTTACTTGGCACTCTCAGTGATTTATGTTATTTTTAACATCACACACAAAACAATCCTTATGATGATGATGATTACTAGGAGTGGCTGACATCCCCTTAGATATCAGTTCAGTTTCAAATTTTCCAAAGATGTAGCAACAGATAGGCAGAAAGTGAAATGGGATCTTCAGCAGAAAACTCTCCTCAACAGGGAGAGTCCATGAGTCAAGTGCCCCCGGCCTCCCCCAGGCCTGACTACTGGTGGTTCAAGAACAGACACAGGCTTTCTGTGGACTGAGTTTGCAATGAGTTGCCTTTATACTGGTTCACACCAGTCTCATTTCTCTGATATGGCTCCTGGTGGTAGCAATCTAGGACTCTCCCTGAAGAATGCTTCATTAGAGTTGGCTAGGGAAACCCACAGCATTTAAGGATCCATGCCATGTGGGAGAAGGTGGTGAAAATGAGGATTCTGTTGCCCTGGCAACGTCACAGTCCAGGCAAGAAGCTAACTAAAGCTCCAAAAGTCCTGAGGAGGAAGAGGAAGAGACAGAGGGAGAGAGACATAAGCACCCACACCAGAGATCCACGGAGACAGGTGGCCAAGGCTTAGCAGCAAAGTAACTCTGCAGCCATCTTGAAACATTTGCACTGAAAATGGAGGAACTATTGCTTTTTGGGTGACTAAAAGTTTGGGATCCAAGGCAGAAAGATTCCAAGTGGCTGATATCTCTTGGGTCCTCTGTGATAAATGGCTTCTGGAGGAATGTGTAAGGGATCTCAAGTCAGGTAGACCTAGGTTCACACTATGCCTAGGCAACTGCTGTGCAAACTGAGTTAATACATGCCAGACTTTGAGAGATTGCCAGTGAGCTCTCCCTGAACCTTGGCTACAGGTGTTACTCAGTCCCTTGGCTGTCCAAACAACTTTCTGAAGACCCTAGCTTGAAGAATACATGTTAAAGGCACAGAGCCTCCCTGGCTGGCTACTTTGGCCTCCATGTTGCTGCTCAGATACACCTTTCTCTTTAATTGGCACCTTCCCAAGGTAGGTACAGCCCAGGTCAGTTACCCTTATCTTTTAGAATCTTATTCATAACAGCTGAGGGACTTGTCCCTTAGAAGGTGGGGACCCTGTACCTTAGAGAGCTCTGAAGACTAGCCTGGTCTCTAACAGGAGCTTGTGTTCTGCTGAGCAATCAGATTTCCTGTCCCCCACTCGTGTGACAATGACAATGACATGGGTAAGCCAGACACAGGAGGGGCTGCTGCCAAAGCCACTTGCTGGAATCTTCTGGACCAACAGAGCCCGTCAATGTGTTAGAACCTGAACACTAGTTTTCCAGTCCTTTGATTCAACAAAGCCATACAAGTCACCAACCCTAGATAAAACCAACATTGCCCGCTGTACTGCAGGCAGCCTTAAAAAAAAAAAAAAAAAAGCATAAACCCACAAATCAATTATAAATGAGATTCCAAAGCCAAACACATCTTGGTGACCAAGCAGTTAGATGCCATTGGAGGACAGGAGAGTTGATACTTGTCACATTGCCTTTAGAACCGAGGACACTGGTTCATCAACCTGTGTCATTTAGTTGTAGAGCAAAAACAGCTGCAAACTGAACTCTGTGCTTGCCACTGTGTTACTCCTGCAAGCCAACTGGCTTCCTTAGTCCCTAAAACTCAGTTTTGCTTCATCAATCCCTAGAAAACTATCCAAGGAAAAGAGTACAAAAACCATCTGCTGGGGGAACAGCTGTCCATCAGACCCAGCTCTGTGCTGAGCAGGCCTAGTGTAGCTGGGTGCTGGCACTACCAAGGGAAATAGAACAGTGTCTGTGCCCCCAGGGAGCTCAGAGTGTAGTAGTTGAGGCAGACAAACACGTTTGCATTATTTGGTACCTCAATAGAAGACTGGGTCCATCTGGTATAAGAGGTAGACTAAAAGTCAGTCCTTAGGTTTGATGCAAAAGACATTGACTAAAACCAAAACAAAACATAAAGGTAAAGACATAGAAAAAATCAGAACTCTTTATGTGCATAGTTTAATATCTGTTCTACTTATAATAACTCCTTGAGGGTGAAGGGACATCCCAGCCTTTTCAAAATGTAAAGTTTCTCAACCCAGAGAAAAGCAGCTGTACTTGGGAAGAGCTGGAGATGTCAAAGTCAAGCCTCAATGGCCAGTGATGCAGAGGGAGATGAAGGCCCTCCTAAGGCTCTGGGCTAAGTAACTGGGAGTTCTGGAGGGAAAACATGAATTACCATAGGAGAGAAGCACCCACTGAGGTAAGGTGTCAGAGGGCAGGTGGATGTGCAGGCAGAATGGGCTGAGCTTATCTGTGAACTAGGAAGCTCAGAGACATCTGTCTGAAGACCTTTGACAGGACAGCTCTGTTTGCAAGCTTCTCAACAGTGTCAGAGAACTAGGCAGGAATGAGCTCACCAGGAGGGTGGGGACAGGGGGAGTGCTCCTGAACACCATACTGAGAGAGAGAGAGAGAGAGAGAGAGAGAGAGAGAGAGAGAGAGAGAGAGAGAGAGTTCAAAAGAAGTGGCTCAGAGTGGCCATGGCCACAGAGAGTAGGCAAGGAAAGGGCTATGGGATGGGCAATGAAGGTGACCACAATGGTTTCTTCTAGAATATTTCAATGCCAGGCTGCAGGGAGTGATTGAGAGCAGGAAGAGTGAATGAATAGCCCCTTTGAAGAGAGCTTATGGGGAGATGGGAAGGTAGTTAAATGAGACCAAAAAGGCCAAGTGTTTTACAATGTTTTATATGAAAGATACACTTGCTTACAGGCCAAAGGTAAGAGATTTCAAAGAGGGAGAATAAGTGATGTAAAGTAGAAGGGACAGGTAACTAATAAGAGGCCTCTAGGGAGGCTGGGGACCAGGAGAGAGGTGGGGTAGGAGTGTGATGGGAGGCAGGCCAGGAAGGATGAAGTGGAAGGAAACAGGCATGGATAAGGAAAACACACACACACACCCCAAATCCTCATATGTATTCTATCCAGCAGCCCCCTAACCAAGGGAGGTGCTCAATCCCCAAAATATCTTTTAAAGTCAACAGTGTGGCAAGATCACAAAAGGAATACCTTTCCTTCCCCAATGTCTCACACATAATACATACTGCAGATCGGTCACAAACTCCATCTCCAAACATCTATTGACTGACTGCAAGGCCAGACAGTGTGTGCTAATGCACAGAAAAGCTTCCAAAAGAAACAAGCCAGAGCTGGACCTTCCAGAGAGCAACTGCCCCTCCTTGAGACATACACACACTCCAACTTACATACCTACCCAAGAGACAACGCCAAATGAGGCTCAACAAGGCAGCCTTCCAGCAGTGCTAAACACCGGCTAGGCCCGGTGAGTCGGCCTTTTTCTCTCCCCAGGGGCATAGTAAGCTCAAGGGGGCAGGGACAAACCTAATAAGAAAAACAAATTCAGCCATCCCAAACATTTCCAGTTGGCCAAGGCAGAGAGAGAGAGGGCTCTGGCTTGGACAGCCACCCAATGGGCCCTACAGTAAGTTAACAACGGAGCCCACAGTTCACGTGAGAAGTCTTGGTGATTAGAAGCATTGGTGTGAGCAGCCTCCCGGTGGGTGTGGGTGTGTGAGAGGCCAAAGCTGAGAGGCACGCGCACCACGGGCGCCCCTCTCTGGGTGTCAGTGGCTATGACTCCTTAGGTGAACTGGAAAAGTCCGGTCAAGAAGGGATAGACAGGACTGCCTTGGGGAGCCCTCCTTGACAGGGAACCCCAACGTTAATGTGACTACGGGATGGATGACAAGATCTGAGTTCACAAGATGCTGGAGGCCAGAGAGGGCCTGAGAGTTTTTACCACTTACTCACCAGACTCATAGGAGAGGAGCGCTTTCCAAAAAGCGGCAGGGTTTTGGGATAGCCCAGGCCAAGGCTTAAGAGGCTCAACCTGTGGTTTTGAAATACCAAGCAAACAAACAAGAACAGAAACTCTATGCGGGAGAGTCCCGGCTCCAAGCCCAGGCATCAGGTGCTTAGGGTTTTCTTCCCCAGCGGTGTCAGCATCCAGCAAAATGAAAATGCAGCTCCAGGCATCTCTGTTTGGACCGGTCCCCTCACAGACACAGGGAACTTTCTAGGTTGTTGCTAGGCTTCAAAAGGTGCCGTGGGAAAAGTAGAAGAGGACCAGCTGAAATCAGTAACCTCTAGTGTAACCGGGTTCACTAAAAGGTCCACGTGCCTCCCTGCCACGAACTGTAAGCTGTAGCCAGACATTCATCCTAAAGTCCCGGGACTCTCCGCACCCTTCACGTCTGTCCCGGCTGGATTAACGAGACCCGGTCCTGCCACCCGCGCCACAGTTGCCGCAGCCCAGGCGTTCGCCTGCAGCAGGGCGCGGGAAAGGGCACTTTGGCGCGGAGTGGGAACCTAGCAAGGGGATGTGTCGGCGCGGATCCTGGCGGCCACATTCCCCTTCCTCCCTCCCAACCCCGCACGACCCCGGCCTCCACCCCCAGGGGTTCAGTCCCCTCCAGCCCCCAACAAGAGCCGTTCCAAAAAGATTGCACGAGACCCCCGACCTGGGCGCGCGCCTACCTCCATTCCGCCCCCAGCCCGAGCTTGGAGGGGGCGGAGGGCGTAAGAGGAGGGGGTTGGTGACCGCAATCTCTGGACTGCTTGGGCGGGGGCAAGGGCTTTGGTCGGAGAAAATGGGCGGGGGCAGGGAAAGACAGAGCCTGCAGACGCGGAGGGGGCGCGCCGAGCCTCTCCAACCCCCGGGACGGGCGTGCCAGGCATAATGGGGGAGAGGATGGGGGAGTAAGGACCTGGGAAAGTTTATACCGGAAAAGCCTGGCACCTTGGGGGCCTGAAAGGCTGGAGTAACTGAAGCCACAATCCAGGTGCCCCGCAACCCGGGGAGGAGATGTCTGTCTCCCAGGCCCCACACACCGGCCGGGTTCGGCCAAGTTGCGGCTAGGGTTGGGGACGTCCATGAGGGTAGAGGTGAGGACGTGGTCGAAGATGGAGTGGAGGGAGAATCTAGGCAGACAGAGGCGAAGATGAGAAGCAGGGTGGGTAATCGGGAGGAGGAAGCCAAGCCGGGGTGGGGGAAGGGACTGGGACCGCGTCGAGATTGGGTGGGCTCGGGTGGGGCGCGCCGCGCGGCCGGACTCACCAGCGGCAGCCGAGGCACTGAGCAGCCCCCAGCCCAGCAGGAGCAGTAGTGGCGGCGGTGGCGGCGGCGGCGGTGGTGGTGGCGGCGGGCGGCCCCAGCGACTCCCGGTGCCCGGCACAAGCGCCCAAATCCCGGTTTCGCTACGAGCCCTCCCTGCCGGGCAGCCGCAACATCCCTGCTCCGGTGCCCGCGAGCGCGGCATGGCGCGGCCGGCAGCCCGAGGGAGAGGCTCCGCTCGCCGCCGAGGAGAAAGGAGGTCAGGAGAGCTCTGAAGCTTTTTTTTTTTTTTTTTTTTTTTTTTTCTTC
>PVIH01001695.1:0-77646 GCA_004025045.1 Sigmodon hispidus | reverse complement strand
TTCTCCGCCGCTCCAAAAGCTGGGGGTGGAGGCGCAGCTAAGGAAAAAAAAAATGTGTATGGGGGGGGACCAACGCCACCTGCACCTCCAGATAAGCCACAAATTACATCTAAAGGGTTGTTTATTCCTATTTTACAATTGACCAGTTTCTTTTAAGTTCAGTTCTCCAGCTTTCATTTATAAGATCACCATTAATACACCCCCTCCCGTACACACATACACACGCATGGAGACACACACTCGCACACACAGGCACATACACGCCTCCTCCACGTTTGAAAATGGGAACGCTGTCTGGGGAAAGGTAACCAAAGAAGATCGCAGTTCTCCGAGTCGTGGCTGTTAGAAGATTTGGGGTGTTGGTTTTGAACTTGCAGTCTTGAGGCTCGGAGGACACTCTGGCGCTCATGTCACAGTAGCTCATCCCAGGAGATGGGTGCGTGGACAGAGAGGGAGGCAGGGTTAAGAATTGAAGAGTGGATGAAATGATGTGAAGGGTCCTTTCACTTGGTCCAGGGCAGTCTTACTCTCAATCTAAGACAAAATCGCAGGTGTGTGTGCTGGTTTGGGCGATGTGTGAGGTTGGTGAAAAGACTGTGTTAAGACTTACTTGTACAATTTATCCACAAATTTAAATGACTGGGCCCTGCGTGTTCCCCATATCCCCCCAACCAGAGTCACAAACCAGATGAGTTTCTCCTAAGGAAGTGAGCCCTTTTCTTCCCTAGGCTGGTAGCGGCTGCCTTCAGACCTCAAGGGCTCAGCGTTGGTCCCCATCCCATCCCCCACTCCGCCTCGCAGCAATCTCAGACTGGTCTACCCTAGGCTGTTCTGCCAGTCACGATGGTTCCTTCGTCGTCAACGCCAAACTCTTGCCGATGGTGAAGAGATGCTTAGGGAGGTGGGGGAGGATGGAGGGGACCACGAGCGACAAGGCTTGGGGGAGGAGGCCCCGCCTGGCGCGCACAGCGTAGAAGCACCTGCCGGTGTACACCCCACCCGCCTCTGCCAGAAGCACCCAGAGAGGCAGATCTTGCGTTTAGGGAGTCTGGCAACCAAGTGATTTGGCTAAACTGGCGCTCTGGCATCCTGAGGCTCAGGAGACAAGAACCACTGATGGCCGACAGCGAGGCCGGAACATTTCCTGGGAAGAGCCAAGAGAGGGACTTAAGGGTTGGCGACTTGGATTGGGGGAGGGGGAGTGTGGGGGTGAAACCCAAGTTGACCAGCCGTGGGCGAGCCTGAGAATTTTCCGGGAAAGGCATGCGGGAGGGTTTGGGGATTATGACTAGGATTGGAGAGGAGGAGGAGTGGACGCTAGTTTCTTGTTCCCACCAAAAAACTTGCTCTGCACAGCCATGCTTTCTCAGAGCGCTTGCGATGAGTCTCTCTCCCTCCCCCACCTCACCCCTGGTGGTTCCGGTTTCCCTGTATGAGCTCATCTCACAGCTGGGGAGCCAGCCTGGTGGCCCCCCGGGGTGGGCATGGAGAATTCTCTCAGTTGCGGGCCCCGTTCCCCACCCCCATCACACTTGTTTCTCTGGTCCCTACCAACAAGGCCTCTCTGAGTGCCAAGAAGCAACTGAAGCAGCCAGAAAGCCTCAGTGAAAGGCCTGCTTTATGCTCTTGGAGCAGTGAGGAGGGGGCTGTTCGCTTCCCATTGCCCAGACCCAACCCCCCCCAAAGAGCTCAGCTAGCCTAGGGCTGGCTGAACCTTCCCACCAGCTCTGAAGAGGGAGGGAGGATAAGGTGTTGTGGCCTTAGGGTAGGTTTCCTGCTTCCTGGGCCTTGCCTAAAGTAGATTCTTTGCACTTCCCTGAGTTCTTGTGGGCAGGGCTCTCTTCTAGGGAGGAGCACGCAGTGATGGCCAGACCTCTGCAGCCTACAGCTGGGCTGTTCCATAATGGTGAGGCTCAAAGCCAATGGACTTTCTCCTTCCCAAGAAGCCAGAGGACTAGAACCGACCCATGAAGTTCACCCTGAATTTCTTTGGGAAAATGAGTTTGGTTTTCCACTCTTCCTGGGGGTTGTTGAAGGCAGAGGCACAGTTTAATTCCTGTAAACGACCCACTTACTCATATCTCCCACCTCTGGGGCTTACTCTGATCTATTTGGGTCCACACAGATTTACCCAGAGCCTCCTGTGTTCAGGGGCCCTGTGCTAGGCTGTGCTGTGAGCCTGTGGAGATGCTCAGTGTGTGGTCCTGATTTGGGAGGAAACAGAGGTGGAAACCCACAGGTAACTGATACAGTCAGACAGCTATAATCACCACAGATGAAGAAGAAGCATGCCACACAGATCCACGTCAGCACACTAAGGTGGCTTTGGACTTGGTGTATGAAGAAGGCTAATATAAGGAGACAGGGGCATCTGGGGTGGACCTTGATGCCAGGAGAAAAACTTGAAGCGGATGAAGATCCATTTACACAATAAATAATGATTGAGCGCTAATATATGTTCAGGCACCATCTTTGAAAAGAGACACACAGTGAATGTTTCTTAACTTGATGAAGCCATTAAGTAGGCAAGCATGCCTAAGGATGCTGATGAAGGAAAGATGTAAGAAAGAATATGGGGTGAATTTCATGGGAATCATCTGGGAGGCCCTCTCTGATGTGACCATGAAAATGGATCTAAATTTAAGCAAGTCACAAAGTGATTTCTGTAGAGAGGGATCAGGCAAGACCTTTCCTATGGAAGATTCCAAGTGACAGAGGGTAAGGCTGGACTGAGGTGAGGAGAGAAGATGGAACAGAGATGCAGAGATGAAGGACCCAGGCCAGGAGGCAGATCGTGTAGATCTCTTCAGGGCTGGTGAGGATTTGAAATTTATCCTAGGCAATAGGAAAAAGCTATATATTCTTGCTAGGGCTAAGATAACTGCAGATTGTGTGGCTTAAGCAACCATGATTTTCTCACAGTTACAGCAGCTTAAGATGTCTCTGAGCTTGGCTCCTCCTGAGGCCTCTTTCCTTGGCTTATAGATATAAGGGACTTTTTCTTGCACTTCTTCATGTGCTCCCCTCTGTAGACACCTGCATCCAGAGTTCCTCCTTTTAGAGGAACTCAGTCATTTTGGGTTAAGATCCCACCCTAACCATCTCATTTTGACTTAATTGAGCTGTATCTCCAAATAAACTCACACACTAAAAATGGAGGAAAGGCCATCATGTCTTTTGAGAAGTGGGAGCATAACCAAGTCCCTAACAAAGGAAAGGGCTTTTCAGGGATGGGATGTTGATGCTTTCAGAGAGGCTGAGAAGTAAGAATCACAGATATTCCATGCCCTCATCCCTCAGGTCTGGGAGAGTGCGCTTGTCAGCTCAGAGCCAACTCTTAGCTCACCCCTTTCATTCCCCAGATAAGCAATAGACAGCCTTGGGTCAAGGTCTCTTCATAATATCACACTGCAGGAAGAAAGAAAGAAAAAAAAAAAAAAAGCCAGAGCAGTATAGTGACTTGCCAAGATAAGCCTAATATCCAGATAAGATCATAGTTTGTTTTAGAAAGAAAACAAAGCCTGATGCTTTGGAGAATTCAGACTGATTCCACTAAGAACCTTAGTCTGGGTGCCCTGAAACTTTCATTCTGACCCAAGAAGAAAATCAAAGAGCCTTCTGAAGCTGGGGGAGGAAAGGAAGGGAGAGAGCAGAAAGCACAAATGTGAGGACCAGGCAGGGATACGGATGCTGAACCATGAGGAGTGAGCTCTTTCCTATTGCATAAGATACATTCCAAATCCTCACCAGCCCTGAGATGTACACGATCTGTCTCCTGGCCTGGGTCCTCCATCTTTGCATCTCTGGGCCATCTTCCCAGCTCACCTTAGTCCAGCCTTACCCTCTCTCACCTCGAATCTTCCACAAGAGACGGTCTTTGGAGCCATGGCTCACCTCAGAAGGAAGGTTGGGGTCCAGCTGAAAGTGGGGTTCTAATCCTGAGTATAATTAGACAAAATCGAGAATTTCTCAAGGATGATGCTGGCGCTGTTACTAGCAGGACAGGTGACAGAATCATGAATGAACAGCTCAAGAGGAGCCGAACTGGGCTCTAAAACACAGGGAGAAGTGAGCAGAGCCAAAGTCCAAGATATTACCTCCCGTGGTAATGACTGTTGGGGCCACCAAATTCTCATATTCTTCCTGGAAAATCAGTAGTCATGAAAGGAGGAAAAAATTGTGACTCACATTGTAGACAAGACAGTTTTTTTTTTTCCTTTGTGTATCAAATCATAATCCATGAACAAGGGGCTGCCCAGGCTTATCATAGCTTCTTAAGGCTCCCATTAACTGCCATTCACTGTCCCCACCCAAATTTCCCTGCTGCCAATATCACTTCCTCTCATAGCTACCACCCAGCTCAAGTGCTACCACCACCCTCCCACCCCCACCCCCGACTCGACAGTCTTTTATAAGGCCTCTTCTCTCTGCCCCCATTGGGTGAGATGATCCTTTAGACACTGGCTACAAACTGGACGTCACAAATACCCCCTTCCTTTTCAAAACAGATTCTTAATGGAGGGTTGTTTTTTCCTCCAGGGGACATCTGACCATGTGTGCCGACATTTTTTTTGTTGTTGTCACACTGACAGGTATTACTGGCATCTAGAAGACAGAGACCAAGGTAACTATGCAATGATGCCTAGAGATGCTTTTTCCACCCCCAAAGAATGGTCCATCTACACATCAATAGTGCTGAGCTGACAGTGAAAAGTGAATGCCCAGTCAGGACTACATCTCCCAGTCACCTTTGCAGTTGGATGCAGTGAGAGACAAGTTATTAGCCAAAGAAATAAATATAAGCAAGCTGTGGACTACATGTAGAACATTTGGGGGTGACTAAGCCTCAGAGTGGATGAAACATCAGTCTCTGTGTCAGCATGGGAAGGAAAGTCACCTGCCCACCAGGAGCAGCCATCCTGGACTACTTTTGGTAAAATATTCTCAAACAGTACTAAGCCATTGTGTGACTGGGGGCTGTTATAGCAGCTAGTCATGCCCTGGCATAGCTTTCTGTGTTTTCTTGGCATCACTCATGAACTCCTCACTTGCTCACTCATTCATGCTATAGTGTTCCTTTCTGTATCAGGCTCTGTGCTAAGGCCCAAAGAAACACTTGGGAAGAGCGAGGCATCACCCTGTCCTTAGCTGAAGAGATAAATGACAAAGCATTGTTAGCTAACCAAGGAGCATGATGGGATACAATGGAAACAAGAATAGCTCTATGCTCAGTGAAGAGAGAGGGGTATAAGTAAGAAGTAGCACTTTCTAGAAAGAAAGCTCAGACTGGCTAGTATAAGGAGGTCACATACGGTAAGATGCTGCAGCTCCAGGCTGTGGCACCAAGAAAGAGCCCTGTGATACTCCAGGCTCTATAATGGTCAGTTTTCTCATATCACTCACTCTGTCTGGAAGCTCCTGATGGCAAAAACTTTATCTTGCCTCTTGAGTTTCCAGTGTCTGTTTTATGCCTGGAGTTCTTTACTCTCAAATAACACAAGAGGCTTTCCCTTCCTGCCTTCTCAGAACAAAAATCATTTCTAACTTCTATTCTGTCTTCCTGTTCAGCCAACATTGTCCACACCCATATAGACTCCAGAATCTGAAGCCTGGATAGTCACCCTGGTCCCCCATGCCATATGACCATTATTCTTCTAAAAGCAGCCTCCTTAATACCTTGAAGATCCTGACGGAGATCCCATTACCGATCCTTCAATTTACTTTCAGCCACTAAGCCACAGGCACGTTGCTTCTGCTCATGTCCCCACCAATCTTACTCTGAGATCAGTTATCTTTTAAAATACTAACTTCATAATTGCACTGTCCAACCTGGACTTTGAGTGAGCCTACAGGGTGAATCCAAATTCCTGCCAGCGCACCCCCCCACACACACACACAAGGGTCTTCATTGTCTCTTTGTCTGCCCTGAAAAGACAGACAATGGAATTCCCATCTCCTTGACCTTGACCTCCTCTCTCCAGCCCTACTGAGGCTCTCAGACTTTTGGAGGGAGCCTTCCTTCAGGGTCCTGCTTCGTGCTGCTGTTTCTACCTAGAATGCTCTCCTCCTGCTGCATCTGGTCTTCAGTTACTTGTTCTTCCAAACTCAGTGCAGGTATGAGAGTTCGTCTCCCACCAATGCCTTGGTGGGTTTTGTCACTTGAATGTAAAATGTCTCACATAGGTTCACATGCCGGAACTCTTGGTCTTGTTCCGGCTGTCTGAGAAAGCTCTGGAAACTTTAGGAAGTGGATCCTTGCCAGAGGATGTTGGTCTGGCCCACTTCCTATTCTGACTCTTTTTCTCCTGAATGTAGATTAAAGCTGTTTCTCCTTCCAGTTGCTTTCACTGAGGTATTTTGCACAGGGACAGACAATTAACTGAGACAGTAGACATTCTGTGAACTTGGATATGTGGATGGATGAGTAGAAAGACTCATGGCTAGATAGATAGGTGGATGAATAAATGGACAGATGGCTAAGTTTTTGAGAAGGTTCTTAGTGGCATTTGTGAAATGGCCTCACTACTATCTCCTGCACTTCACTGACTGAATTTCTTAAAGAAATGCCTTCCCTGAGTTATGATTGAATGTTACACTCTCTGTCTTCGGAGAACCCTGATATGAGAAACTGACCAACTTAACAGCGTTTCTGTCTTTTATGAAAGCAGAATTGAATATATTGCCCACTATGTCACTCAGTGTCCTTTATACAAGGACTCATGATAAATTCATGCTCGGGGTTATTTCCAGGAAACATTTTGTCTCGGCAGATGAAGATGTGTGTTTTCGGCTGTCGGGAAATAAAAACTGCCTTTCGACCCGTTCCACTTTTGCGTTAGCTCTCAAGTAGGGATACCTAGTTTTAATACCTTTTTAGCTCCATGCAGTCAGACCAATTCAGGGGCCTGAAAGTAGCAATTCTTTCTGCCTTCTTCTAATGGAGTCAGTTTGGGCTTTACTCTGCAATGTCAAATTTTGTTCCTGTAAGTCTAGAAACCTCCTCAAATCAGCACAGTGACCATCAGTCCCAGTGCAGAAGTCAAGAAAGGCAGAGTAAAGCTCGAAGCTTCTAGTTGGTGTCTTAGTTAGGGTTTCTCTGGCTGTGATAAAACACCATGACTGAAAGCAACTTGGGGGAAAAAAGGGGTTTATTTAATCTTACACTTTAGGTCACACTCTCACACCGAAGGAACTCAGGCAGGATAGGAGCTGATGCAGAGGGCATGGAGAAGCATTGCTTACTGGCTTGCTCAGCCTTTCTTATAACACCCTGGACCAGCATCCCAGGGTGGCACTACCCACAATGAGCTGGGCTCTCCCCCATCAATCATCAATCAAGAAAATGTTCCACAGGCCAATCTGATGTGGGCATTTTCTCACCTGAAGTTTCTTCTTCCTGAATTCCCCTAGCTTGTATCAAGTTGACATAAATTAGCCAACTCAGCAGGGATCTTAATAGAGTGTCTCAAGAAATCTCCTGGTGGCTAGTATAACGGGGTCTAGCAGAGAGACCACAATGGGAGGTGAGGAGCCAGCTCCATTCTGGATACCCTTGCAAGCCATTTCTGCAGGCTGTTAGAATAAATGGCAGAGGTGCCTATTTAACATATCTAAGTGGACACTGGCTACCAGGTTCTTCCTGTTACAGGGTCCTTCTGTCCCGCACATCTTCCCCCTACCCTAACCCTCTCCAGCTCAGGGGCTGGACTGCCTTTCCCCAACTGCCCTTTCCTATGTAATCCAAGCATTTCGGTTACTTGGTCTTTCTGTTACTCTCCTTGGGCCTCCTGGCTGTTACACCTGGTTCCCCTCTTTCCCCCCACCTGCACTTCTCACATGACTCAGGGTCATGTCCACTCTGGACTCTCCCAGATGTCCCTGCTTCTAGCTATGCCCTTCCACATATCTGTGATAAACTTTCTCCTCCACCATACTTAGGAGCATCATGTCATTTTCTTTTTCTTCTTTTGGTTTACCATGGTCTTTCTTTACCCCAGATCACATAGGCTGACATATTTTCAAGATTTCTCATAATAACTGCTGATAATAATATTGATTTTTTTTTTGTACTGTGGGCTAGACTTTTTTCTGGGAATCTTACATGCATCTTACCCTGTTTTTTATTTTTTTATTTTATTTATCACCTAGGGCCTCACTCATGCTAGGCAAGGACTCCCCCCACTGAACTGTATATACCCCCAGCCTGCATTTTCCTGTTCAAATCCCCCAACTTGTTGTTGCTGTCTCTTTGCATATGAAGGCAATCCCAAAGGCCCAGAGCAAGAAAACAACAAGCAGAGCTGGCATTTTAACTCAGGAGCATCAGTTGCTACCTTCCAAACTTTTGCCTACCTCCTCACCCCTAGGCAAATAATGAAGAATAATCCCCCAGCACACTGCCAGAAGTGAGGATTTGCTGTGGTGTTGCCAGGAGACAGATGACAGGGGTCCCAGCCTTGCTTCCAGAGCCCTGGAAATGGCTGGCTAGCCTACAGCTTCCTCCACGGCTGAGACAACACTGCTAAAGAAAGCAACTTCCTCTTGCTCCTAATACTTTGTACCTCAAGAAATTTGGAGTCCTAAGATGTCCCAGTCCTAAATGAGAATAGGTGGGGTTGTCTATAGATTTTTTTAGGGACTTCCAAAAGAATTTGAGGCCTGAAAATGTTTATTAGCCCCACAATAAAAGGAAGAAAATGGTAACATGGAAATAGTAAACATTTAACCAAATGCAAAGTGTAACATGATGTCAACTTCATGAACTGTCGAATTTGGTAGGCATAAAAATTTTATTACGTTTGATAAGGATTTTTAGGTTTGAGTTTTTCTTGATGCACAAGATTTTCTGAGTAGGCACCAAGATTGGGGAGAAACTGCAGTTGACCATAAATTTAAAAAAAATTACTCTTGGGCAAAAAAGTTTCAAAATGGCCAAACAAAAAGTTTTACAATTTTCTCTTATACCTGAAAAGTTATATTTATTGTAAGAAGTGGGTAAGTTTAAGGACATGTGCCAGATGAGAAAGAGGGTGAGTGTGTTGCATCCATGTCTAGAAGACTCCCAAAGATCATGACTCAAGCTGGACTGGATGCAAATGCATGAGGGTTTTATTGTTATAAACAGGTTCCAAAGGAACCCTGGTCGACAACCTTGATTCAGACACAGTAGAGGGTTATCAGCTTCAAACCTCAAGGGGAACGGGTTTTAAAGAAAAGCCTATGTAAGTGGGGTAAGCGGGGTGCACCATGTCTTGGTATTCCAGGATTGGGCAAAGGGGTACAGGGTACAGTAACTATTGGCTGAACTTTCTGGAGTAAACCTAACTTTTGAGTCTATTGGCTGTCAGGCACACTACCAAACCTTTGCCCTGCCCTTAGGTACCAAAGCTTCTCTGAAACAAAGCTTTGTAAGGATAAATCCATGCCTTCATGGTGGAGTTTGTTTAAGATAAGCTATCACTTTGCATCTCTGGCTGCCCTGAAACTCACTATGTCAACTAGGCCAGCTTCACAAGGAGATCCTCAGCCTCCTGACAGCTGGCATTTGGACTTCTTTTTCTTTATGTATGCAAGGGTAAGCACTTTGAGTGGTATCCTATGCTCCATTAAGATTTTAAGAGAGCCCAGGACACTTTTCTGACTTTTGCCAGTTAGTCATATTTGTGCCAGATGTGGAAGTAGCCTTTGGCTGGGGGGCGGAGGCAATGGAAGAATGCTGCTTTCCCTGAGATTTTTCTGATTATCCAAATCAAAAGCATGGGGCTGGAGAGATAGTTCATTTGGTAGAGTGCCTGCTTAACGTTCACAAGATCTTGGTTTCCAACACTTTGTAAACAAGGTGCCAGCAGTGCCTGCCTGGCATCCCAGCATATCCTTGGCAAGTGGGGCCTGGAGGGTCAGAAGTTCAGGCTTGTCCTTGTGCTACGCAAGACCATGTTTCTGATTCTCTTAAAAATGGGGGAAAAAATAAAAAAGAAAGTAGAAAGAATAAAGCAAGAACCCTCTCTAATGGCAGCTAATGTTCACTGGAGACAATGTATTTCCCAAACTACTGAGCTCTTCACATATATTGTCTCACTTGGCACCACACAGTTCTCTGAGGTCAGGATTTTTATTAGGTCTATTTTGTAGAGAAGCCAACTGAAGCAGAAAGGGTGAAACAAGCTGCCCAGGGTCATATTCAGAAGAACCGGGAATTTAAGAACTTTTTCAAGTTAAAAATAATTCATAAATGAAATGGTGTCTGTGACCATTTAAAAAAAAAAAAAAAAAAAAGGAAGGGAAGAAGCCTATCTTACTCAGTACTGTATCTTCAGCACCTCTGCCAGTCTTGAGTGCGAGGGAGATATAACTCTCCGGACACTAGAATTAGCTTAGTCTGTGCTGTTCCTACTCTGTGCCGAGCGTTAGTGGGTTACTTTGTTCCTTCATGAGGCTGTGATCTGTCTATAGGGTACAGGGCTTCTCTAATCCTTGTGCCTTACACCATGAGATTCCATGATCGTTATTTTAAAATGCAGCTGGGGTCAGGTAGGGATGATACAGTGCATAAAATGCTTGCTGCACAAACATGAGCAAGAGTTCATCTACTGCACATTTGCATAAAAGCCAAGTGGCTGTAGCAAACCTTCTTGTAAAACCAGCAATTGGGGGTGGGGGGCAGCTGAGAGACATTTCCCTAGGCAAGCTGGTTAGTTAATCTAAGCCAAACAAGAGCACTTGGTTAGAGCAGGGACCCTGTCCCAGTAAACAAAATAGAGAGAAATCAAGGAATACACTGGAAGTCAATTTCTGGCCTTCATATGTATGTACACTTACATATACTCATGCACACACACAACATGAGAGAAAAAGAGATGTGCCTAAACATATGCACACACACAACACACAAACACAAAAGTAATCACAGCTTGGAGAGACTCACATGATGACTTCCCAGTTAAAAATTTCCCTTGCTTCCCTTAGCCCAGAAGCCACAGCTCAAAGGTTCCGATAGCATACATTTCAACACAACCAAAAAGCAAACCAGCGTACAGTGCTTCGATGGGCCTCGTCTGTGCCAGGTGTTGTTCTAGCAATTACTATATGCTAGGCAATAACTCTAAAATAGAGCATCTAGGGCCAGTACCATTCTACCCAGCCCTAGAGGACCACTTCCCTCTATCTCTCTAACACTTTGCATGTGAATAGCACTATCTCCAGACTTTCACTTGGGTCCTGAGGGTCAAAGGCAAGTCTTCATGCTTGAGTGACAAGCACTTTACCAATGGCTCCCCAACCCCTAATGACCTTTTCAGAAAAGGAAATTGAGACAGGCTCATGGACAGAGAAAGCCCCTATGAAGGCAAGGGAGAAGATACCTCTACATTTAGGAAAAATAGATCTCGTCTTAGTTTCTTTACCATTGCTGTGATAAGCTACCCTGAAGACAGAAAAGATGTATTTTGCTCATAATTCTAGATGATCAATCATCCATCACTGAGGGGATGCCAAGGCAGCAGAAACCTGAAGGAGCTGGTCACATTACAGTCAAGAGAACAGTGACCTCATGCATGCATGTTGAAGCTCAGCCCATGTTCTTTACTCTTACTCAGTTCAGGATACAGGGAATAGTGCTGCCCACAGTGGATGGATCATCTCATCTCAACATAATCTGTGTTTATTATCTGTCTTAGTTATGGATTCTATTGCTGTGAAGAGACACCATTACATGGCAACTCTTAGAAAGGAAAACACTTCATTAAAGTGGTAGCTTATAGTTTCAGAGGTCCAGTTTATTATTAGTACAGTGGGAATATAGGCAGACATGGTGCTGGAGAAGTAGTTGAGAGTCCTACACCTTGTAGGCTACAGGAAGTTGACTGAGACACTGTGGGGGGTCGGATATCCTGAGCATAGGAGACCTCAGAGCTTATCCCCACAGTGGCACACTTCCTCTAACAAGGCCATACCCACTCCAACAAAGCCATACCTCCTAAAAGTGTCACTCCTATGGGATTATTGGAACTGATTACATTCAAACTACCACATTATTTTATCACCCAATCATTCCCACAAGCCACCCTAAGGCTCACAGATACTCCCTTCACAGATTCTAGATTATGTCAAGTTGGTGATTAAAATTGATGTTTACACTTCTAAATAAGTCCTCTATCTTGAACTTTCAGCCTCTAGAACTCTTAGAAAACAAATTTCTATGCTTTTAAGCATATAGTGGGACAGCTTTCACAAAACAAGATAAAACACATACTGCTCACCTCAGTACCTAGTGACAGATGTCAGGCAACATGGAACCTAATGAAATCTTAATTTGAACCCAAATAGTATTATTCTGGAGTCCATATGTCTTACAGTATGTTCTCTGTGTCATCCAACTTGATAATCCCAGACACAGGTGGCTCTTGAGCACTTGAGATGTACTAAGTGCAGGTGAAGAACCATTTTTTTTTTTATTTTATGTAGGTGAGCCTGTGTGTGTGCACATGCACAAGTGTGTCCATCCTTGTGTGTTCCTGTGTGTGTATATATATATGTGTGTGGAAGCCTAAAGGTCAACACACTGGGTTCCATTCTCTACCACTCCTAATTTTTTTTCAGGCAGGGTCTTTTACTGACCTTGGAGCTCATTGATTTCACTAGACTGTCTGGCCGGTCACCCTAGTCTCAGCTAAGGTTTCTACTGCTGTGATAAAACACCATAACTAATAGCAACTTGGGGACAAAAGGGTTTATTTCAGTTCAGAATTCCATATCATAGTTTATTATTAAAGAAAGTCAGGGCAGGAATTCAAGGTAGGAACCTGGTAACAGGAAACCAGGGAGTACTGCTCACTGACTTACTCCTGGCTTGCTTGCTCAGCACGCTAGGACCTCCATCCCAGGGGTTGTACCACCCACAGTGGGCTGGGCTCTCCCACATCAGTCACTAGTTAAGAAAATGTTCCACAGACTTGCCTCCAGGCCAATCTTATGGAGGTTTTTTTTTTTTTTTTTTTTTTTTCAATGATTCCTTTCTCTCAGATGATTCTAACTTGAGTGGAGCTGACACTAACCTCTCCAGGACACCCCGGATCTTCCTGTCACCACCATCCCAGTGCTGGGCTCACAGTTATGGGCTGCCTGGTTTCTTATATCATCACTGGGGACCTGAACCCAGGGCCTCATGCTTACAGGGCAATTACTTTATAGACTGAGCCTTCTTCTTTCCAGCCCAAGAACTGAATTTTTAAACTTATGTTAAAATACAATTAAAATTTCAATAGCCCCATGTAGCTGGTGGCATTCATATCAGATGTAGCTTTATGCAGTTTTAAAGACAGCACTTAAGGGCTTTTGCAGCATCTCACAGAAGCCTGTGTACTCTAAGAAACCTTCCCCTATCTCTGTTCTCTATTCCAGCTTGTTCTACTTTTTTTTTTTCTCCTGTCCTTTCTGATTTAGTCCTTGGTGTCTGGTTCCCTGTTCGGGGGAAGACAATGCAGAGGAACGGGGGGGGGGGGGGGGGCAGCCAGGCTGGCTTTTATGAATTCTGTGGCCTGGGCAGTGCAAGGTCTTGGCACTCAACTCTAAGCATGGGTGTTAGCCAACCAAATGCCAAGCGGCACAAACACTGAGTGACATTTTCAGAACTATTAATATTTCATCAGAAGTGATCACTTTTCCTTTAAATACACTCTTAAAAGGTTTTCTACATTCTTAACTATAATTTTATTCAGTCTAGGTCCTTGGAATTTTCCCCAAAGGAGCACATCTTCAATTTCATAATGAAAATCAAAAAGGAATGAAGCACGGCTTGTGAAATTCAGAGTCAACATTTCCAGGAACTCAGCCCCTCTGTAAAGAGCAAAGCTATGTAGTGGGCACTTAACAGTATTCCAGACATTTTATATACAGAATGCCATTAGCGTGTCTGATGTTTATTTATTGAGGACCTACTGTGTGTCAGAAATGGGAAGGGCTCACTGTGTAGCTCTGGCTAGGCAGGAACTTGAGATCCTCTTGCCTCAGCCTTCCAAGTGCTGGGATTACAGGTGTGTGCTACCACACCCAGCTCAGACATTCCATCTTCACAGTCAGTGCCTATATGGCAGCTCTTCGGTCTATCTGTGTCTTTGGTCTATCTGCTTCTGGCTTTTTTAGTTCCTAATACATCTCCCACGGTCAGAAGATGGCTCCAGGAGAGGAGGCACCAGCTTTCTCCACAATCTTGCTCGGCGCTCAGAAGCTTACCTGTTACAGAAAGAGGGTCCGTGAGTACTGGAGGAAAAGGAAGACTCAGGGCACACAACAAAGGAGTGTGGTGTCGAATCACAGAGACTGGCTTCTCTGCATCTATCCGCTTTAATCTTTCCTTCCTCCACCTCCTGCTGGTTCTTCCCAGGGTGGACCTTGGAGGGGTAACCACTGCTTTGGGGGACTAGGGAATGCCTGGCAGGGTGCTGTGCCCGCTTGTAAGGAGAAGATACGGTGGGGGCGGGGCGGAACTATCGATCCCTAGTATAGAGTGAGCTGAGTTGTTTCCGCCTCTGCTGCCTCCTTGTCCCAGTGCTGAGGTCTGCTTGGGAGCTTACGGGCACTAGATCAAGGTCTAGAGTCCGGAGCTTTTGAATTCCATCCTTCCTTCTTGAACTCTGGACAGATACAACCTTTTAGGACTTAACAGACTCAATTTCCTCCCATCGTGTACGCCAAATAAAAAGTAGTACTAAATTCTTGAGCTGTAATAGAGTAAGATTTGAGCTCAACCCTCGGCATTCAGTGCTCCCGTGAAATGGCAGTTAGGATTAATGCCAGAGAACAAAGGGGCAGGTTCCCGCCCCCAAACTCTGAAGTTTGTTTGCCCCGGTGAGGTGGAGAAAGTGTTCCACTTTGACTTACTTCAAAGGGGAGGCTTCTTGGGGGTCTTTCCAGCTGCACCCCGCCCCCACTCCACCTGAGAGCCTTGGGTACGAACGCCCAGCCCGTGCCGCCGCGCACCCAGCCGCCGAGCCGTTGCGCTTGAACCCACAGAAAGAATCCCAGCTCTCGACGGCAGGGGTGTGGGAGCTACTCGGCACATTAATCTGCTGACTCCCATCCGGGCCTGCCCTGCCCAATCGGCCCCCTTTTAAGGGTTGGGACCCTCTGCAGTGCTGGGTCGCATCTCTGAGCGGAGGCGCGACAGGTGTCTGCTGGGGACCTGGGCCAGGCTGATTGCCAGCATAAGACCGCATTGGAGATTTCTTTCTAGGGAGGCAAAGCAGTAGCAAAGAGAGAGAGGGACAGAAGGGGGCAGCCGGGAGACTAAAGCCAGGACCTGCGGTGGGAGGGGGCCGTTAGCCTTCGGTGTGCACCGGATCTCTGGGAAGGTAGGAGGTGACAGTCAAATGGCCTGCCCCCATCCAGTCTAGGACAGTGCTCAGCCCTTATAGCAGCTTGACAGGCGAGTATGGGCTGAGTCTCAGGCCCTGAAAGGTGTCACAAGGGTGTCACCGGGGAGTGCCGGCCGGGTTCTGTGGGGAGAGCCAGTCCTCCCCTCCAGCCGTTCCCAGATGTCATTCTGCCCACCCAGGCGCTTGGTTCCTGAGTTCCGGGGCATTCCACGGTTACTAAGTTACTGGTTTTTGTTGACTTTTAAATATTTTCTTCTAAGGGAGAGGGGGAGGGGGGCAAAAGTCAGGAAGGAGCAAATAAAAGCAAGTCAACATAAGCCCCCCCTCCCCAAAAGAAAGTTGTCCCCTACTCCTCATCCCCACCCAAATAAAAGGCCTCTGAAACCCACACCTTGGCTGGAGCAACAGCCAGCCAGGACTGACTACTTCCCAGGCCCAGTCTTCAGCTCCCTTTCTGGTGAATGAGGGCTGGTGGTGGAGAGCCCCTCTGTCTCCCAGCCCTGGGTGGACAAAGGGGCTTCCGGAAAGAGAGAAAGAGGATGGCCAGCGGAAATGGGCTACCTCAATCCTCGGCCCTGGTGGCCAAGCGTCCCTCTGCCCTGGGGCCATTCCCCAGATTTGTCTGGATCCACCAGGACACACCCCAGGATAGCCTAGACAAGATTTGCCATGACATCTGGAAGAGAGTTCAGGGCTTGCCGGAGTCCCTGCAGCCCAGGACCTCACTAGAGAAACTCTCCACACCGATGACTGCAACTGTCAGCTTCCAAGAAGAGTGAGTAATGTCTTATTTGGTTGATTATCAAGGAACGAAGGGAGGGGAAATGAAGTCTGACTTTGGACTGAACTCTTTGGCTCAGTGTTAACTCCATATACGTTTTATTTAACCCCATAATCCTTAGCATGAGTAATTTAGGGAGGGAGCTGGCCAAAGTCCTGAAATTCCAGGGTGTGTGAAGAGACGATTCCTTGGCAGCTTCTTTCTATCTGCTAAAGAGACATTTCTCATCCTAAAGGCATAGGTAACTAAAATGAAGATCTGTGGTCCTTGCAAGAGCGTTCTCACCAAGCCTAGGGGTTAGATCACTGTCCCCAGAGGCAGCTAGATGAAAAGTTCAGGCATTGGCACAGATGAGTCTGGTGGTTGGAAACCACATCTGGAATCCCCTAATACAGAAAGCAGCTGTCCCATTCAGCATCCACTGAGCTACTGCAAGAGCGCACATCAAAATATTTACTGGGAAGGCATTGACATATTCAGAGGACATAATAGAAAATTAAAGTGCGGGAAGATGGCTGTAAATAGCCGGTTTCCCGGATGGGAAATCCCATGTCTGGGAAACACAGAGCTAAGTGTTTCTGTACTAGGGAAAAGTTGAGGAGATATTATTGGAGCTGGATATTGGAAAGGAGAGGAAGGAGCAGAGAGGAAGAAGGGATCTCATTAGGAAAAGAAGTGCATTTGCTGTGGTGAATAATGTCACTGCTGAGTACTCTTTCAAGGTTCTGCATCTTCAAAGTGGGTTGTAAGTGTTAATTAATCCTCCTAGCATCCCTATGAAACAGGTATTAGTGTCCCCATTTTACAGATGGATTAAGTGTTAATAATTAAGTGCTAATTAATGACTAAATGATAATTAAGTGTTGTCTGCCCCTAACACATGCTCCAACTCAGTTCAGAGATGGGGAAACCATTCAGGCATTTATCAGCTGCCTCGGGTTTCAGGCTTCTCTAAGCAATAGCTGAGAGGAAAAGCAAAGCATAGCAGATGCTCAGGTCTGCACTTCCTGCGATCCCTTTGCTGGCTCTTTTGCTTGATGCAGATGAAGGTGGAAGGCATGCTGGCTGCTTCTGCCTCCTCTGCCCTGTGCTCAGCAGGACCTGGCTCAAATGGAAATGGCCGTTCTATAGCCAGAATCCTGTGGCTAGTCTGCTCAGTGGTACTGAGCTCCTCTGTCCTGTTCATTGCCATCTGCTCTGGGACAGTGCCTTGGCACGGCAAACCTTGAGGCTGTACTCAGCTCTTTCAGTGGCCAAGGAGCTGATTGTCCATTTTCTGGAGCAAAGGTCAGCAGCAATTTCCAGTAGCTAGCCCCTTCCCTGCCAGGTCACACTGAAGTCATGGAGATAGACTCTACTTCCAGTCCACACTTGGCTGGAAATTGAGCCGGCTTACCTTTGGCCAGTTGATTTACCCCATTTAGCCTTGATTTTCTTATTGGAGAACTGAGGATGATGTCCAATTCAGCGTCGATAACAAGGGTCAAATGTGATGGGAAAATAAGAAATGATAAAAGATGAATTATACAAACAAGTCTGCCTTAATATGCAGTTCATCGAGTTTGGGGGTGGGAGGGTTACTGCTGCTGACTTTTGTCTAGAGTTTTCATGTGGTCCTTCAGACGGCCACCCTGGAATCAAGTGGGCTGTTTGCTAGGCCCTGCACGCACTTCAGCCAGAGCTGTTGAGGCTTTTGCTGGTTGCATTTGAGGAGTTCAGAGACTGAGAAGAGACCTGAGAAACCACTGACTTAGATGAATGAACCACATCATAGTTGTGTAGCCGGCCACCCAGTAGGACACAATGAGTGCTTCTTGAAATGAAAGCTAGCCATGCTGCTGAAGGCCAGCAACCAGGTTCAGCCCTGTGACTATAGCCAGTCAGAGTGGCAATCAAAACTTCGGTTTCCTTATCTGCCAAATGGAGGTGACAGTAAGAGTTCCCGGAGGTGACAACCCAGAATTGTCCAGTGGCTTTGCTAGTAATTAGAATTGGTAAATTCCTTCTTTACCAACAGTTATAATTTCTGTGAACCTTGTAATTTTTGTAAGAGGTAGGTACCTTTTCAAACTCCCCATTTTTTTTTACTATATTAACTTACCCCACCCCCAATTAGAATAGTGAGAGTCTATAGATCTAAATTTCTATAATTATCAAACTGCTCCATTCTGATTTCTGTTGCTCCTCTCCCCTTTTAAATGAAATTTATTCTCATTTATCTATTTGGTTTTTTTGAGACAGATCTCACTATGCAGTCCAGACTGGCCTGGAGCCTGTTACATATCCCAGGATGAGCTCAAACTCATAGCCTCCCAGATGTTACAGAGGAACAGGCTGAGGTTTGAAGAAGGTCCTTTCTTTGCCTCAGGTCTGACATTCTATTTTTAAGAAAGGGCAGAATTTCCACCTGGGCCCAGCTGTGACTAGGGTGACCATCTTTTCCTAGAACATGAGGCATCTTGTCTCTGTGCAGTCAATCACATTACCTGGGAATCCCATGTTCTGAGTGATCACAAGTAGACTTTAAAATTAGAGTGCACATCAGGGAGTCTTATGTGTTCAGACTATGAGACACCTACATGCCGGTTGGTCTTTTCCCTGCCTAATCTGTAGAGTTTGGTTAGATGGTTTCTTTTTAGGCTAGCTAAGCAAGTTCTTGAATCTTGTTATTCACAAACTTAAACATTTCAAAAATTATTTATGTGTATGAGTGTTGTGTGTGTGTGTACTTATCTCATGTGTTCCTGGTGCCCGTGAAGGCCAGAAGAGGGCACTGGTCCCCTCAGTATGGCGTGACTGACAGATGTGAGTACTGGGAATTGAAACTGGGTCCTCGGAAAAGTACCCATTGCTCTTCACCACTGAGCCATCTCTCCAGATCCCCCAAAAGGTTTATTGACCCTGTTCCTAAATGTCTCAGCAACCTGGACACAAGGTCTTGGAGGCCATCCTGACTGCCTGAGTCATTTCCTTGATGTCTTTGCCAAGCAGTCATTCACACCCTCTCTCAGATGGAGAAGTGTCGTGTCTGAAGCTGTCAGCTCTCCCAAAGGGGATTGCTTTCCCTAGAGTTGAAATCTGGTCCCATCAAACTAAGTCATCTGCATTCCTTTCTTGGGGCTCCAGAATCACACCCTCTTGTCTCAGTAGGTGCTTTAGATGGTAAAGGACAACAGCAGACCCCTCCTAGGACTTTATGGCTTTGCAAGCTGAATGCCCCTGGTTTTCTTTTATCTTTGACTTATATATTGGCCTCCTGTTCATATTTCTGGTGCTCATGACAATGGGGTCCCCAGAACCAAGTGCAGATATATGGGTGGGATCTTTGCTGTATCCCTCAACTCTTTGCTGCATTGTGCATTCCTGTTAGTGATGACAAACACCACAGTTTCATTCCTTTTCATGCTGTGTTTTCTCTATATGTATATAGGTGTTTGTTTACTCAATCAAGAAAATATAAGTAGCTACTGTGTGCCTGCTGCAGTGCCAAGCAATGAGGGACCGGGGTGGGGGGGGAGTCTTTTGAGTGAGCTAAAATAATGTAAAAGTAAAATTTAAACAAAAAATCTGTGATAACTTCCAAATGTGAAGGTATTCTCATTGGAGAAGAGCAGTGATAAGCATATAACAGAGATGAGATATCAGACAGCAACAAGTGCAATGATGGAAACAATATTGAACATAGAAATAAGCAAGAGACCTGTCAGCTGAGGTATAGAAGAAGGCAGAGTCTCAGATGCTAATAAGCAGCTGGTCATCTGACAGTCCTGAGGGAAACATCTGGGTGGAGACACAGCAAGTACCAAGGACCTGAGAGGATGATGTGAGCTTTGGGAAAGATAGGATGGCTGGAGGGCCCTGAGGGATGGGAACATAGTTGATATCCAAGTAGGGCTGGTGAGGTCTTTTATTAAGAGACCTCTAGGTGTCACCATATAGAGCAAAAGTCTAGTGCATGTGTGGTGGCACACTCTGGGAGTTTTTCGGAGATCCTTTCAGTTTCTGCACAGGGTTAGGGTTAGGGTATGTGAGAAAAGTCAGAAGTCTCTGGGAAGATGTTACAGGAGACCAGTTGAGGCCCACATGGGATGGTATCTGGGCCATGGTGACTGTACCACATGTGGAAGGAGTAGGGGGTTCTGTGTGCAGCAGGAGGGAAGCAGGGACCTACTGATGGCTTGGGCGCACCTAGACAAAGAGCTGGAATGGAGGATTTTTACCTTGGGTGATGGGCTGAGCAATGGTGCCTTTTAAAGAGGTGGGGAAGAAGTGGGTAGAAATGGGTTTTGGCAAGAAATCAATAGTTCTGTCTAGAGTCAATTAAACTCCAGAATCCTGCTCAGTTATCTTTTAATTAGTCTTAAATTTGGGCTTAGAGAATTGTGGCAAGCCACTTACTGACTCATATTCGAGGATTACGCATTCATTCATTCGCCACAGTATCACTAATAAAATTCTTCAGCCTCTGAATGGGGGCTTTGGGGCTTTCTGTTGACTCCATTGCTCTGACTACAGAACAGTACTTGTTCGTTCGTTTCTGTTTTGATTCCTTCAATGAATGCTTACCATTGCCTTCTGTAGACTAGGCTCCAGTGCTGTGCCACAGGGATACAGGGCTAACAAAGGCAAAACCCCATCCCTTGAAGGGTTACTGGTCCAGTGAATGAGGTGGGACATCAGACAGCAGCATCATTCAGGAAACATTTAATATGCACTTACCATTTTCAATATAATGTTTTGGTGGAACATTGTTTTGTGACGGAAAATAATAGGAGACAGGCCATGACATCTTCCATAAACTTCAGGGTTTTGAAAAGGACAATGAGTGATATATGTCAATAAGCATGCTGATGAAGGAGCACATGACTGAGACTTAGAAGAGGCTCTGGAGATAGATTGTGCACCCCTGCACTCTGACCGTAGCAGGAAGTGTGGGTACAGTCCCATGGTAGGAGACAGTGTCATAACCAACAGTAGCTTCACTGTCAAGGCTCCCCAGATTAAATGTGTTCCTGGTCTTTAGGATGGAGAAGGTAGAGCTTGTGGAGAGAATCCAGCAAGTTTAGGGAAGGATGGGAGCTTCCTTAAGATGGAGTGCTCTGTGGGGGAAGGTGATCCTGAGCTGGCTTGCTGTGATCAGCCTCCCAGACTGCTTCTAGGCCCTCCCTGGGCTCCTGAGTTTGTCAAATCAGGCCGAACCTGGTTTGCAGAGTTCAAAGGTTTTGCTGAGTTTCATGCAAAGTCTAACACAAAGATAAATCTGCAGGAATAAATCTGTAATCAAATTCCAAGCAAAACAAAGAGCAAAATAAGGAAGGAGCCCAGAGCCTAGTGCTTTGCATTGACTCTCATTTGTTCCAATAGGATCCTTGCTCAAGCCGATCTACACAGTAAGCCAGAAAGACTGGGGAAGCCCAGACACTGCCTTGTTTGAATGACTCTCCCAACAGGGCAATTCTTTCTACTATTGTTACTAAGCAATTGAGTGGATTTACTTTGCTAGAGAAATTGCTTCAGACACACATTGTCTTTTACTATTATCTTGAAAGCGTGGCGTCTAGTGACGAGAGTTTAGCAAGACCCACACATGGAGACCCATCCTGACACATGCCTCCCATTCCAGGCCACTCTGGGTATCTTTATAATCTAAAGTGATAAGATTTCTCCTCCTCCAAGACTCAACACCTCGTTGAGGGTCTGTAGAAGGTAGTTGGGCACCCTGTTGCTGGAACAGTTATTTCCACATCTCTCAATAGTTGGAGAATGATGTCAGAGACCCTGTGGGCTGCAGATTGGGATCCATAAACAGGTGTGCCTCACTCCTGAGTCCCCCATTCCAGGTCTCAGTACCTGCCTCATTGACACACTATCCCTGTCCTTGCTTGTCCCATGAACTAAGTACACAGCATCCAAATCCAAGCAAAACAAAATCAGGAATGAGCCAGCAGCCTGGTGCTTTGCATTGAAGTTCATTTGTTCTAGAAGATTCTTGCTTACACCAATCTTCCACACAGGGCAGGCCAGAAAGATTTGGGAAATGGAGGAGCCACCTTGTTTGAACCACAGGGTAATTTTTTCTACTGTTGTTATTAAGTTGTTGGGTAAACTGGGGATCCGAAGGCTCAGGAGCCCCTGGCCTTTCTTTGGTTCTTTCTACCTTGGCCTTTGAGTTATCGTTTCCTCATTTTTTGTCATTTCTGCCACTGTTCCCCTTCCTGTTCTGGTACATTTGCTCCTTCTCCCTACATGTCCTCCACCCTTCTAGAGCTCCATCCTCCTAAAGCTTGTCAACAGCTCTGCCCCAGCATCTCGCACTGGCCTTGGTTCTTTTCGTTTGGCCTTCAGGAGTCTGTGTAGTGTCTCTAGACAAACACATTGCCGCTCTCTTTCACTGGTCTGTAACTAAGATGAGCACCAGCAGCCATGCATGGTCTTGCAGCTGCTCAGGTTACTCAGCTATCAGGCTGCCCTTCTCCTGTTTACCTGTTGAATTTCTACCTGCTCTTAGAAACCATCTTCTCTATCTCCTCACCCTGTCTCTCTGATACAGGGGATTGAACTAGGGACTTGGCAAGTATACTATCCCTAAGCTTCCTCCCCAGAGATTTTCTATCCACTTCAATGATTTAAACAATTATACTCCAGTTCTTTCTTGAGTTTTTAATATGATCCCATATACCTAAAACTAGACAGGAGAATTAGAACCATAGCCCTCTTTAGTTGAAACTAAGTTCCTTAGGATGTGACCCATGTTGCCCTCATCTGAAAAGCAGAAACAGGTTATAGTGACTATCCTAAAAGGTTGATGGAGTAAAGACTATGATGCCTGGTGGCATCTGGAATAAGATCAGAAGGTCCATCATCACTGCTGTCACCATCATCATAACACCACCATAATCATTCCATCATCACTGTTGCCGTCGTAATTGTCGTGGATGTTACTATCATCATCCATTATGATCCTCCTCATTGCTATCATCATCATCACCAGCACAATCCTTACCAGTATCCTATCACTACCACCCTCAGCATCAGGATCATGTCACCGTCATCATTGTCGTTATTACCACCATGGCTGTTACTACCATTATCACTCTTGTCACCAGCACAATCATCACTACCATCTCGTCATCATTACTAATCACACCACCATCACCATTGTCACCACCATCACTATCATCACAATTATTGTTGACATCATCACTATTGGCATTATCATCACACCACCACCACTGTTGCCATGACAGTGGCCATCCTCCTCATCACCACAACCACATCTTCACCATCAATGCTGATATTAGCAAAGATGAAATGGCAGCACAAGCATGCAATGGGGAGGGAGGGTTTTATTCTGATTCTTATGAATCAAGCTAAAGGAAACTACTCCAGTAAGGAAAAGAGATTCTTGGGTGCCAGGGAATTGTATAAGTTATATTATCTAGTAAGAGAAAGCAGAAGAGATTACCACAAGAGACAAATGGCTCCCTGGCACCAAGGGCAGGCTGGTGTAGACTTTATAGCAGGGATACAATTGAACAGTCTAATTAGAGCCAATGCTCTCATTGCCTGCTGGCCAGAAGCATGCCTGTCAGCTCCATTCTAACATGGGAGTCTTGATGTTCTGATGAGGTGGTGGTCACCTGACGAGTATTGTACCCTGCCTTGTGGCAATGATCCCCTCTAGCACTGCACCATGAGGTTCCTTAAGGACAGGGCTTGTGTCTTACTCATCTTTCTCTCTCAGTGTCCAGCCAAGTTCCTGGCACTCCATGATAATGCAGTATGTATGAATGAGGGAGGAAGTGAATGATGGATGAGCCATTAAGATGCCACCTTGAGGACAGTGGGGCCAAGAGGTGGCCAGGATCCAAGCAAAGGGTCACAGTCATCAGAGAGAGCACTGAGGCATGCAGGGAGAGAATATCACACAAGCCAGGCCGGCGCAGGTTTTCTCCTTCTGTCTCAGGCTGCAGAAAAGGGAGCTGGTGTGTTCTTAAGCGTCTGGTACGTGCTAGGTTACAAAAGCCAATGTTCTCTTATTTCCTTTTCCTTGCACCTTTCCATGTAGATGGTCACTATTCCTCTCATTGTTTTGACTGGGAGAGAGGTTAGGTGACTTGAGCAGATGGAAGGGAGCTGAGGTAAGCTTGGCATCCCAAGGGGCTTCGATGCCTGAGCACACTGGACAGCAGGCACCCATCTCAACAGCCTGCTTTGAGCCTTGAGCAGGGAAGGGAGATGAATCATGGTTAACGTCCCGCTTCCTGTGTCCCCCTCTGTAATTTAATTTTATGGTTTCGGGAGCTGTGTCGCAGGTTGTGGGAGCCTGCAGAGATGGGCCACCAGTGGTTTTGTTTAATCCCCTTTTTAATATCTTTGTTGCAACGTTCTTTCCAATTCAGCTCCCAAGTCACATTAAAAAAATACCTCTTCCTTGGGGTAAGCCTTCTCTTATTAAACAGATTCAAATGAAAAGTTTTAAAGATAATTTGAACAATAAGAATCACTCGCTAGCTCCCAGCTGAAGCTCCTTTATTGCTGTATTTATTTCCACTATTTCCTGTCTTATTCCTCAGCTCACTGAGTCCCTCATTCCCAAAACCCAGCTGTCTCAGGCCTTGGCCCCGCTTGACACTTGCTCCCCTTAGGGGCACTTACAGAAGGGACATGGTATGAAGGAGGTGTCTCACTTATACTTGTTACTTATAGATAGTTCCCCCATTGCTTGCTATAAAGAATCTATAGGGAGCTGGAGCGATGGCTCAGCAGTGAAGAGCACTGGCTGCTCTTTCAAACGTCCTGAGTTCAATTCCCAGCAATCACAGGGTGGCTCCCAACCATCTCTAATGGCATCTGATGCCCTCTTCTGGCACGTAGGCATACATGCAAATGGAACATTCATACATAAGAATAAAATAATTCTTTGGAGCATTCATACACATAAAATAGATAACATCTAAAACAAAATGTAGAGGAAGAGTCAGGGTGTGCCTAACAAACAGAAAGGGACCCAGTCAAATGTTTATACTTGGGACCACACTCCCAATGCCCTGGAACCTACAATAGAAATCAGCGTTTTACCACTCTTAGACACTTCTAAGAAGTCTAGGGGTCAAAGGTGAGAAATCCCAGGCTGACAGGTTGAGAAGGAGTTTCAAAAAAGCGTGGCAGGCAAGAAAGAGGCTGATCTTTACTGGATCCTCCATGAATTGCTGGGCCATTTAAGGAAATGGACTTTACTATGTGTGAAGATCTTTGCTGAGAAATGTGATAAACAGGCTTGGCATTCTGGGAGCAGAGCGATTTTATAGTGTTGCTTACCCTTGACCAGGATGGTGTCACTGTCCTGTCCCCAGTTAGCAGCTGAAGAACCGACGTCTCAATGATTTTACACCTTGGTCAGGCTATCTATGAACCTGGCCTGCAGGACTCCAGAACCTGCCACCAGGTCTGACTCCAAATCCTCCTGCTGCATCTCAGGCAGAAACGCTAACATTTGCATAGCTCTCCTTACAATTTACCAAGTGCTTTTGAATTTATCATCTCACTTAATCCTGCTGAGGCCTGGAAAGGGGAGAAGGCTGGGGGGTGAGGGGGCATCAGGGAGGCCAAAGCTTTTTCAGGGTTCTCTTTATACACTCAACTTTCTACAAGAAAAGAAATAGCTGGTAGCTCAGCAGGGTCCCAGGTGCCTTTGAGACACAGGCTACCCAGAGGACTTCTGACCACCACCTCTAAACAGAGAAGTGAGCTTGGTTTCGCGGTGGCCAGAGAGGTGAATTCAACCTTCTTTTGTAAGCAGGAAGGTTATGGTGTGTGTGTCTTGGGACATACGTGTTTATACATACATGGCTGTGGTGTACGTATGTGCATAGCTAAAGTTGGTGTATATGGTTGTGATGCGGTATATATGTCTGTGGTATATGCAGCGTATGTGTTTTACTATGGTGTGTGTACATGGTTGTGTACCTGTACATGTCTCTGGGGTATATGTCTATGTGCATGTGTGCATGGGAGTGTGTTTAACTGATGTGTGGGCACAGTTGTATAATGTATGGTGACAGGAAACCCAGTAATTCAGTGAATACTAGACCTGAGCATGGGAAGATAAAGAGAAGAAGCTTTGATGGCATAGCTGCCCCCCTTCCCTCCCCAGTGGTCGCAGGCCACCCTGGGTGGTATGATGGGTGTGTCATGGGAATAGAATGTTGGCCTCTGAACCCACATAAGCAGAAAGGTCAGAAACACTACCATCTTTAGCCCGAGCTGGGATGGGTCTTCCTTGGGGAAAATTCAGACTGGGTGCAAGAGCCTCTGTCTCCCCAGGGAGGCCCTTGGGTACAGTAGTCTAGGATGGCATTTGTGCCATTTCAGAACATGCTGTACATTGCTCCAGGCTCCTCTGGATTTTAAAGTTTCTATTAATTATGTTATTCTAATGGGATTTTCTTTGTATGTAATGAGTAGTTTTTTTCTCTTTTACATCTTTCAGTACCCATGCTTTGTGTGAATATTTAGTATATTTTAAAGATTTATTTATTTATTATGTATACAGTAGAGGGTGCCAGCTGTCATTATAGATGGTTGTGAGCTGTCATGTAGTTACTGGGAATTGAACTCAGGACCTCTGGAAGAACAGTCAGTGCTCTTAACCTCTGAGCCATCTCTCCAGCCCAATATTTAGTGTTTTAACTGTGATATGCTATGGGGGGAGTTTCTTTTCTGGTCTTGACTATTTGGTATTTTGTGTACTCCTTGTATCTGAATGCCTGTGTCTTTCTTTAATTTGGGTAAGTTTTCTTCTATGGACTTGTTGAAGATATGATTAAGGTAACTGGCTTGGCATTCTTCTCCTTCATCTCTGCCTGTCTTAAATATTTGGATATTTTCATGGTGTTTCTCAGTTCTTGCCTGCTCCTTTTATTTCTTCTGCCTCCTCTTTCTTCTTGGATGTGTGGTCTAATTCCTCTACTTTAACTTCCTGTCTTGTTAATTTTTTTCTATTTTATCCATCCTACTTGTAAGGAGTGAGCAGGTGAGGTTCCCTGTGCACACTGAAGAAGCCAGAGACACAGAAGCAGATCCTGAAATTTTGACTTGGGTTCTTGGTTGAGCAATGAAGACATTTAAAGAAATGGGAGAAATGGATTTTTCCTAGAATCAATAGTTCTCTCTAGAGTCAGTTAAACTTCAAAATCTTGTTTATTTGTCATTTAATTAATCTTAAATTTGGACTTAGAGAATTTTGACCAGCCACTTACTAATAGTTATAGAGGATTATATCTTCATACATTTGCCACAGCACTTATTTATTCATTGTTTGACTCCTTCAACAAATGCACACCTTGACCTTCTGTAGATCATGCCCTGAGTTTCCATTGGGCTGTTTTTTTGTTTTTTTTTTTTAAAAAAAATTCTATCTTTATTTCAGCTTAAGTTTGCTTCAGTATTTCTTTACTGAATTCAGTTCTCAAGTCTTTAATTGTCTTAGATATTTTGATTGCCACATGTGTATGTTTTCTTGGACCTCATTCAGGCATTTGCTGCTGTTTTCGTTAAGGTCACTGAACAGGTTTGTGATCTTCTTTTTAAACTTGAATTCTTTGATGATGTTTATGATTGTTCTTTTAAGTTCTGTGTCTTAAGAGTTCATTCAGGGAATTTTTATTGGACAAAATTGATATGGGACTGGTAGACTTCATGGGATATTCTGTCTTGGCCTTTCACATTGTTTGTGATAAGACCTGAGCATGGGGTTTATTTCTTTTATTGGTTGTGTGTCCATGAGTCTTAGGCCAGGTCTGAGCGTTGGGGAATTGTATGAATAGGCCAGGTTTCTAGGACACACCAGGTTGGGCTGGGGCATACATATGTATCCCAGGCTAGTCCTGGAGGTTGACTATGATATGGAAAGGTTTGCCCCAGGAAGACTTACCAGGCTGGGATGGTATACAGGATTGAGGTTGGGAACAGTACAGGTAGCACCCATCAGACTGAACCTGAACATATATATGTGTGTGTCTGTGTGTGTGTAGGTATGTATGTACAACCCAGGATAAGCCTGAAGATTAGGAAATGCGATGGTGAACTAGACAGAATCTGGTGAAATCATTAGGCAGTACTGGAGCACAGGCTGTATGACTCAAGGCCTCCTAGTGATCAGATCTCAGTTAGATATTTTTGTTTTGTTTTATTTTATTTTTATTTATTATGTGAATTGGTGTTTTGCTTGCATGTATAACTGTGTAAGGGTGTCAGATCTTAGAATTACAGACAGTTGTTAGCTGCCATGTAGATGCTGGGAATCAAACTCATGTCCTCCAGAAGAACAGTCAGTGCTCTTAACTGCTGAGCCATCTCTCCAGCCCTTTGATGTAGAAAGTTTCCAGGCCCATTTGGGCACGGAGGTTTGTACCTGGTCCGCAGTGGCTTTTGTCCCCCAAAGAAATGAATCAGACACTTATATTAACTTCATACTGTTTGGCCCATGTCTTAAGCACATTACTAGCTAGCTCTTTCATCTTAAATCAACCCATTTCTATTAATCTATCTGCCATGTGGCCCGGCCCGATGCTCACCTGGATTCGTTACATGTTTATTCTTCAGGGGTCGGATGGAGACTGGCTAACTCCATCTCCTTCTACCTGTCTGTCCTTTGATTCTCCACCCACTTCTATGGAGCTCCACATAGGCTAAACCAGTTCCTTTATTTTCAGCATACAGAGAACATTCCACCACAACCCTTGTTTTATTTTTTCAAGACAGGGTTTCTCTGTGTAGTCCTGGTTGTGCTGGAACTCAATCTATAGACCATACTGGCCTCGAACTCAGAGATCTGCCTGCCGATGCCTCCCAAGCACTGGGATTAAAGGCATGTGCCACTATACCCAGCCCCAAGCACATTTTATTTTTTTGCTTCTTACAGAATCCCAAAGAAAAGCAGCTATCAAAGGATTTGATAACAGCATGATAAAGTTGAGGTGTTTCAAGGGATGATCATACTACCCCACTGAGCCTATGGTGGGGAGTGTTCAGAGTGGTCTCATGTAATAAATGCTAACATATCAATTTTTATAAATAGGAACTGTGGACTACATATGAAGTTCCTTACTAAAAGACCTGGTGGGGAGTCGAGTCTAGTTTCTATCTCCTTCCAGAAACCTACCTCTTAAGAGCTCTACCAAGCTGTTTCCCACCAGGTAGATACAGAACCCTGAAGTCAGAAGTCAGATGGATCTGACTTCAAGCCTGAGTCTGTACATGACTCCAAAGACTTCTGCTGCTTCAGCCATGTGTTCACGACACTCGGCTTGGGTGATGTGTTTGCCATTGGTCTAAGATGCCATGGCTGGAAGAAAATATTTGTCTGGTGTCCTCCCTCGATGCTAACGGTTTTCTGCTTGCATTTTTCTGTTGTTTGGCTCAGCCGGGTAGCAGTTTTCATCTTTGCTCTGTGTTATCATGTACACAGAACTGCTTCTGGGAGAACTAACAACATGCTTGCTTAGTCATTATGCTGGGAAGGGGTGCCAGCCAGTAAGTAGCCTTTATTTTTACAAAATTCTCTACACTGCAAATGCAGAAATAACAGAGCATAGGGTTGGCAAGCTCATAATTGTCATTTTCAGAGGTTGGTGAATCACAGGGGTCAGCACAGACCTGGGGCCCCAGAACCTTGGCTTGGCTTCTGACTTGATTTCTTTTTCCAGTAGCTCAGGAGTTTGGTTACTTTTCTGGAATAATTCACTAAATAGAGTCTGATAGATTTTAAGTTTTTCATCAGCCCATAGGAGAGAGCAAACACCAGGGGAGAGGTGCCAGGAGTAGCAAAATTTAGGAGGAAAACTTAGGGGCTGGTGAGATGGTTCTGTGGGTAAAGTGGTCTGTGTAAGCACAAGGACCTGAGTTCAAATTCCTGGCACTCAAATAAATGCTGGGAATGACAATGTACATCTGTAATCCCAGTGCTGGGGGGGGTGTGTGTCGGGGGTGTGTGTGTGTGAGCAGGAACAGGTAGATTTCCCAAGCTCATTGGATAGTCAGCCTACACGAACTGATGAGCTCCAGGTTCAGTTAGAGACTCTGCCTCAAAGGAAAAAAAAAGAGAAAGTGATCAAAGAAATCATCTAATGTAGACCTGTGGCATTGATGATATGCAAAAGAGGACATATGCACATACAGCTAAAAGAACATCTCTCTCTCTGTCTCTCTCTCTCTCTCTCTCTCTCTCTCTTACACACACACACACACACACACACACACACACACACACAATTTCCTGGTGGTGAATTCTAGAATGTGTTTATCTTCAAATTTAGCAAAGTTAGGTGGTGCTTAGAAAATGTTCCCATGAAACCCCAGCTGACCTCTGAGAGTCAGTGTTGGCTCCCTGAGGGTTTGCATCTCCTAATCCCTACACCAGTCAGGGAATTCGGTCAGATGATGAAAGGCCCCCACCTGTGCTTACCAGGGATCAGGCTTAGAGTGTGTGTATGTGGGGATAGAGGTTGGGGGAGAGAAAAATGGAAGGCCTTCTGATCAGCCTCAGGGGGATGCCAGAGCAGAACTCATTGCAAAGTCAGATGGGTCACAGTAAGCTTAAGAAGCCGGCACAGTTCGGGGCCAGAAGAGGGGAAGGGAAGTATATAGCAGAGAGAGTTCCTTCATTTATTTAGTCAGCAATTCCTTGTCTAGCTGGAACTTTGTACCGGGTGCTGTTCTAGGCTCCAGGGCCTTGGTGATAACCAAGATAGAGTCCCTGCCTTCCTGGAGTGCATATGATGGAGAAGTAACATCTTTTTTTTTTTTTTTAAAAAAAACTTGGACAAGGGCTTATTTTTTAAAAAGATTTATTTATTTATTTATTTATTATGTATACAGTATTCAGAAGAGAATACCAGATGTCATCATAGGTGGTTATGAGCCCATGTGGTTGCTGGGAATTGAACTCAGGACCTCTGGCAGAACAGTCAGTGCTCTTAACCTCTGAGCCATCTCTCCAGCCCCCGAAGATTTATTTATTTATTATGTATTCAGAAGAGGGCACCAAATCTCATTATAGATGATTATGAGGCACCATGTGGTTGCTGGGAATTGAACTCAGGACCTCTGGAAGAATAGTCAGTACTCTTAACCTCTGAGCCATCTCTCCAGCCCACCCTGCAGTAACATCTTTTTTAATAACAATAAATACTAGATAGAGGCAGATGCCATGAAAGAAACAGACTGATGGAGACCCCCACAGAGCATGCCTAGGAAGAGAAATCAGATAGAAAAGGCCACTTGGAGACTATGACATCTGAATTGACATCTGAATGTTGCAGAGGAGCCAGGTAAGGAGCCATCCAGGGGGTACGCAGAGCATTCATTCTAGGGATTGCAAGGGCCCTTTGTCAAAGGAATGAGCTTGGCATTTCAAAGAATAGATAAAAGGAGCAGGAGATGGGGCCAATTTGCATAGTGTCCCCGGGATCGGAAAGGGTTTGGATTTTATCCTGTGAGTAATGAGAATCCACAAGGTGGTTTTAAGCAAGGGAATTGCTTGATCTCAATTCTGAGAATATCCTTGTTCTGTGGCCATGGAGTTTTCTAAAACAAACCAAGAGAAGCCGATCTTATTTTCTTGGGGATAGAGGGGGCCTCAGAGGCAGGGAAGACTCTGGATTAAGGACTTTGGGGTATGTGACGAATCTTGATCCCTGCTGTGTGTTTGATAAAGGTTCTTATGGAGGCATGGAGATTGGATGTTATCACGATGCTTTATTTTCCCCACATGTTGACACCGGATTACTGTCTTGCTGGAAATAGGGTCTTTGACAGTGCCCACATGGCCTTGCCCTGGACTGTTCTCCAGTTAGAAATGTCTGGAGGACTCTGAGGACAATGATCATCAGACATGCAGCTGACATGTAGTTGTCAGGGTTGGCTAATGTCGCAGAATACAGGCTCAAGATTCATCACGCTGATCCCCTAAAGGCTGGCATTACAGGGTGAAAGTGGCAACATCCCTGATTACATTCAGACTAGGGAACAAAGCTCAGGCAGGAGCTAAGGGATTTTGATGGAAGAAGTCTCCAGAAAGAAGACTGGCTAAGGCTGGAGGGGTGAGTACAGGAAGTGGACCAGCTGTGTTCCCCACATCAGCCTCCTCCCTAGGGTGGTGACAAGTTCCATGGTCTTTCAAAGGGAAATTGTTCCTATCTGTGAAGTGGAAATGATACTGTCAGGTGTCTGGGGATGTGGAAGGGATGAACTGAGTGCATGGATGTTGTTACCTAGCCTCCCATCTGGCTTATGGTAGATTCATAATAAATGATGCCTGAGGAAGTACCTGGGGAGCTCATAGCCAGAATGGGCACCTATATATTTTAGGTATAATGTTTACTTCTAACTTTTTTTTTTAACTTTATCACTTTTATTTATGACAAATATTCCCCAATTTCTTCTGGTCAAAAGTTCTTTGAGACAATTCCATCAGCCTTAGCCACTCAGAGAATGGAATCATCTGTGGGAGTGCCCTACAGATAGCATAGGTTTGATAGTGGCCATTAAACAGGCCTGTGGCCTTGTTAATTTCGGCCACATTCATCTGAATGGATGCATGGTTCTTGGCACCAATGATGCCACTTCCACAGCACGTACAGATCCACAAACTCAGGGGCATTGTTCTGCATGTGCGGGCCGTACCTGCTCACTAGGTCAGAGGGAACACAGAAAGCTACTTCTAACTTTTTAACTGCTCTGTTGGCCTTGGAAGAGTTTCACGAGGGGTATGATCTGGATGAGCCAGGTCTGAATTGTTCCAGGTGCCCACAGCAGTCTAGTGGTGATGGCAGGCTGTGCAGAGGTGGGCTGGGGTGCCCTTCACAGATCTAACCATTGACAGAAACATGATTGTCTGGCTTGCTATGTACCAGGCTTGTGCTAAGCCCTGCCTAACATACTTCACAACGTCTTTACAGTCTAACCCTGAGAAGAGGGTGTGGCCTTACTTGACAGATTTTGGGGGTGTGTGGAGGGACTGAGAGTACAGGGGGGGAGGGAGATGGGAGAAAGAGAGGGAGGGCCAACCGAGATTCAATTCCCAGGGCGGTGTGGTGGTAGGTACTTGTAGTCCTATCCCTAGGGAGCTAGAGACTGGAGGATTACTGGGACTTACTGGTCAACTGGTTGATGAACTCCAGGCCAGTGACTGACCTGTAAACAATTTCCTCGAGGAAGATGAATGAAGTTGACCTCTGGCTTCAGTATGTACATGAGCATATGTTAATTTCCACATATAAATGCACATGCATGTGCACAGTTCATACATACTCACAGGCACGCACATGCACAAACACACAGACACTGGGGGGAAAAAAAGATGCTGTCCTGCCACTTGGCACTATTGACAGTTCAGTAGCAACGTGTGTGTGTGTGTGTGTGTGTGTGTGTGTGTGTGTGTGTGTGTGTAACCCAGAAACCAAATATAGACACCGTAGACTGACTAGCGTAATGGCCCCAGGTGCCTGCTTCCAGCTTTCCCTGTGATTGACATGTACAGTCTATGAAGGATCTTGTGTATTGTGCCCTCTCCCGCCCCTCTTTCTCTCAGCTGGGTTAGTTTTAAAGGAAACCCCAGACATAATTGATCTAGACACATTTAGCATGTAGCTCTGAAAGATAAAGGCTGCTTTTGTTTGTTGTTTAAGTGTGACCACAATGCCATGCTCATGTTTTTGTTTTTGTTTTTGTTTTTAAAGCATCCTTTGGGTGAGGCTGATTCAGAAAAGCTTATGGCATACAGTTGTCTTTGAAAGGCAGTGGGGAATGGGAGGGGTGGAGACAGGGGAAGCAAAACCTGGTTCTCCAAGTGGCTGGTCCCCAGGACCCGAGACTCACCTGCCTCCTTGCAAGGAGGATGAGGAGGATTGGTAAGTTGGGACATCCTCTTTACTCTGACTGTTCCTGGGGCACCGCAGTGAGAGTGGAGCCTATTTATAGCCCTAGGTCTAGACATGGGAAGGAAGGGAAAGGAACAGGATACTGGAGAGAGCCAGGGGGAGGGGAAGAAGAGTGTGAAGGAAAGGGAAATTGAGAGAGGAAGTGAGTCTTCGCCTGTGAACTGTCAAGGACAGGCTCTGTTCCCGTGGTTCTGAGTGAACGATGAGTTTCTGTACAGCTCTGTGTGTACTGAGGTGTGGTGTGGTGTGGTGTGGTGTGTGTGTGTGTGTTTTCATAAGCAAACAGCACTGCCAAGAAAGCAGGAACATCCCATGAGGACTGTTTTGGGTATTAATTGTGCCTTCTTAATGGATTGTCCACAGAGCACGCTTTTGTTTGCCCACAGTGAAGCCACAGCGGCTACCCAACTCATGCAGCCCTTTTATTTTGTCCCACTGCCTCTTAACCATCTTTCCTCTTTCTGTGCCGTGAGTGGCTGCTGAGCAAGTTTCCAGAATGTTCCAAGCATAGGCAACTCTATCTACCCCTCCCCAGAACCTTTCATCTATGCACAGCAGGTTCTTCTAAGCTGGGGGGCTCTGGGTCCCCTGGGAATGCAGTGGAGGAAGGTGTCCCCTTGCCAAGGTTGCTGGTGGGTAGCTGGGAGGACAGGCTTACCCTTACCTGAGGGGAATCAGTAAATCAAGAGCTAGGACTTCATTGGTTCGTCAAGCACCATCAGGCTGTTGGAGTCTACAGCATCACTAGAGATCAGCGATGGGGGGAGGAGCGACAGGGAGAGCCTTATGAACTGGTTCAAGGTCCAGCCAAGAGCTGCTGTCACCTACAATGATATCGCAATTCAGATGCCATGACCCTACCAGAGGCCATGCCAGCAGGGGTAGATATAGATGTCCAGATGGTCACACTGTGGAATCCAGGATTCAGGGTCTGGTCAGACATAAGAGCTGACAGGTGTATGACCCTTGTGACAGATTGTCTGCACCATTCAAACACCCCTCTGTGATATTGCCGGGAAGCACACAAACTTATTGGTGTATCTGAGATGCTGACCAACTTGCTCAGGGTCACACAGAATAAAAGGGAGAGAGGCAGGTGTGAGCCTTTCTGTATACTTCACCATCCTGCAAGAGGGGACTGGCTGTATTGTATTCTAGAGGCTTCTCCAGGCTCTAGTTCTTTTATCTCTCTGCCAGTGTGTTGCCTTGGGCCCTGAGGAAGAAGGGACAGACATCTTCAGCATTATAGCTTAGTGGGTGATGGTGGTTTTGTGTCCACCTAGACAATGTTTTCCTCTGGAGAGGAACAGGTTTTTTCTCGTTAGGAAACGTTTTCAACAGTGTGGCCCCCACCTTCTTTCCCCAGGTCTGTATCCTGCCTGCTGCACAGCCGCCGGTTGTTGTTGAGAGCGCTAACTCCATTGTATCTTTGAACCTTTTGCAGAGCTCTGGAGCTGAGTGGTGGCAAGGATGAGATCTCCCTGCTGGTGGAGCAGGAGTTCTTGAGCCTCACCAAAGAACATCTCATCTTGGTCCAAGAGAGCCCTGGGGAGCTGGCGACACCTATTGTCAATCCCCAGGGGACCCAGGAGCTGGCTCCCTGCTTTCTTGTGCCTCCTCTGGGGACAGACAGCTCTGAATACCCGGGATCCTCCATCATGGCTGGTGACAAGCTTCGGGAGCAGAAGCTGTCTGTGCCTATCATCAGTAGCAGGCAGGACTGTGATTCTGCCATGTCTACAGTCACGGGCATCCTTCGTGCTGCCAAGGTCAAGACTGTCAAGGGAACTAAGGACAAGAACCATAGCCTGGGTGCCTCTAATTCAGAGATCAGCAAGCTGCTGGCCCAGTTCCCGATGAAGTCTACCGAAATGTCCAAGGCTCCTGACAACAAGATGGTGCTGGAAGAGACCAAGGTCATTAAGGATTTTCTGCAGAATAACATGTTCAGTGGCTCTGGACCACGGGAGTCCATGGGGCTGGGCCCATTCCTGTTGCTGCCACCCCCACCTCCTCCTGCACCCCCTGACAAGCTTCCTGACTTCTCCCCTCCAAAAAGGCAGCTCCCAGTGTTTGCCAAAATCTGCTCCAAGACTGAGGCTGACCCCACTCTTGAAGGCCACCACTGGATTGGTGAGTGGGACTGGGAGGCTTTCAGAGAGGAGGACCTTGGTCAGGAAAGCTAATCAAGGTCATGGTCCATCTCGGTGCAAAGCAAAACAATGCAGCATCTCTCTGTGTGTGTTGTTGTATAGGACAGAGGTGTCAGGTGACTTCCGCTGTGGCACTCCATCTTATTTCTTGAGATAGGATCTTTTCCTCACCTAATATGTAGCACACTGATTCAGCTGGCCAGTGGGTTCCAGAGATCTTGACTCTGCCTCCCCAGCATTGGAGATTACATCATCATGTGCAGCTTTTTATATGGACACTAGGAATCCAAACCCAGGCACTCAGGCTGCTGTGACAAGCATTTCACTAACTTAGCATCTTTCTGAGCCCTGGAAGAGGTGTAATTAGTAGGTACTCAGACAGAGCACACCAGAGGAAGTACTTACCTTATAAGGAAAGATCTCAGCCTGGGGTCTAGGCTCGAGACAAAATTGATTAGCTGCTGGGAGGCACCCATCTTGGCTATCAGGACTGGTCCTGTCTCTCTCTAGGGCTTAAGTGATCCAGTCACAGTTTAAAATGCTGGTTCTGGCATTTGTTCCCCGAGACTCCACAGGCTTCACTAAGTAACTTGAATGGGGACTCCATAGTCTTCCCAGGAAACTCAGCCCCTTTCAGTGAGTGCATCCGTATGTTCAGACTGGATGACAGAGTCATTTGCCCACAGTCCCCAGTTACTAGGAGAATAGATTCTACTCATGCCAAACAAAAGAAAGGTTTCCCAACCCCCTGCTGCCCCGAGCAGTGAATTGTGATGGTTTATTGACAGTGTCTGTGTGGAGAGGCCCACATTTGCTTCTCAGAGAAACAAGAACAAGGTGACCTTCCAGAGCATTCTACACTCTGGAGCACTTGTGGGACCCCAGGAAATTAGAGCTGAGATGACAAAATGGACTCTGTGCCCAGCAGGCCTGGAGGAGTCATGAGGCTTTGGGATGATGGCCATGGGTGGGAGGAGGTCTGAGCTCCCTCCTCAGAAGGAGGAAAATACTTACGCTCTCTTTCTAGAGGGGACTTGTCATGTTCCTTGCTGAAGGGGCTGCAGATTAGAGGTATCCTGTTCATTTTCTTTTCCCTCCCCACACCCAGAAAGTACCTTTGTGCACAAATGTGTGGGCAAGGCATGCCAGAGGGAGCATTGTGCAGGGTGAGTGTATTTGTTATAGAAAGCACAGGGGTGGCACATCTGAGGGTGCCTGTGTGTATATTGATGAATGTGGTTGTCACGTGTGTGTCTGTATAGTTATCAGGCAGAGGGTAAGATAGGTGTGTGTGTGTGTGTGTGTGTGTGTGTGTGTGTGTGTGTGAGAGAGAGAGAGAGAGAGAGAGAGAGCGCCCAGATGTCAGAGGGGTCTTACAGATGTTCAAGGGACTGCTGTAGATGTGTGAGAGGCTGCAAATAAGCCAGTCTCTGGGGGAAATGACTATTATTAGTGGGTATGTTATTTCAGCATTCTAGCTGGGGGCTAAACTCAGCAACCAGAGGAACTCCTGGAAGAGACTCAGGGGACATGTTCTGCTAAAATTGTCATAGTCTCCTAAATTGGCCTTGGCTAGATCAGTGCTTCCCTTTGCTGAGAAGGTAAGTCCAGGTCCATGCAAAGGCTCTCAGGGATGCTAGACTGGGTCGCAGAGAGTCCATGATATAATGGGATCACATCCACTGCCATAGGTAACAACTGAAGCACATGGTCTCAGATTCAGTTAATAGCAGAGTTCCCAGGTGCCTGCAGTGCAGTCCATCCAGACTATGCAGCACATAGTCATGCCCCTACACATGAGCTTCTTAGCCAAGCTCTGTGGAGACTGTCAGAGACAGCCAGTCTGAGGAAGGAGTGAAGGGCAGAGGGTGAAGCCCACTTTCTGCTTCTTTTTTTTAATTTACTTTTTATTTTCATTTTTTAAGTGAATTGGTGTTTTTCCTGCCTGTATAACTGTGTAAAGGTGTCAGATCTTGGAATTTTAGACAGTTGTTAGCTGCCATGTGGATTCTGGGACTCGAATTCAGGTCCTTCTGAAGAACAGTCCATGCCCTTAACCGCTGAACCATCTCTCCAGCCCCCACTTTCTGCTTCTAACAGAAAAAATGCCTTAATACTAATGCCCATGTGTATGTGAATATTATAATATAACTTATGTGCATACACATTCATAAAGCTGTCTCTGTATTTCTTGGTCCCAGATACCCTTCAAATACTCAATTCATAGATGCTCAAGAGCCTTATATATAAGGGCACACACTCCCTCCTACACACTGTAAACCATCTAGAGATTACTGAAGGTGCCTTATCTAATGTGAATGATGATTACCATGTGTTATTTAGGGAATAACAACAACAAATTCTGTATGATTTTAGTAAAAATGCAATTCCTTCTTTGAGTGTTACACACACACACTCACACACACTCATGCACACACACTTATACGTACACACTCACACACACACACACTCACACATACTCTCACACACACTCTCACACACACACTCATACACACACACTCACACACACACACCATTTTCGAAGAAAGCATCACAACACTGAGGAGGTGCCACAGGTGTCAAGTGTCAGAGTGTCCTTCTGCAAAGGATGGATGCTCAGTGTACTTGCAGTGAGACCTGAGTCTGGCACCCACTGGGTCCCTTCTGCACACTCCAGTCATTTATGATGACCCATGTCGTCGCTTTGATGTTTCCTGGCAGTTGTCTGTAGTTGACCAGGCCTGTGACACCTTCCTGATGGCCCCAAATGAGAGTCTTACTAAACCTTCTTTTCTTCTTGGTTGAAGGATCCTCTCAGGCAAACAAGATCCCAGCCAGTGTCTTCTCCCATTTTGTCTATTTGTCGCCTCATGGTGCCCATCTGCCTTATCCTAGAGCTATTTCTGGGTGCATCTCTTCTTCGTGTGAGTGCCTGCAGGGCAGTCTGGCTCTGAGTCATCACTTTGTCCCCAGTACTCAGGGCAAGGCCTGGTGCTGATGGGAGAGCTGAATTGCCTGTAAGAATCACAGCAGAAGGGACGTTCATGATGAGAAGCTAAGCAGCGTGGCTCACCTGTATTCTCTAGGATGTGTGTCTCCTTACCTAAGCCATGTACTCCCTCCTGGCCAAACCACACCCAACATACCTCACATCCTTAGCCTGGCATTACATTTGGAAGGAAGGAAGGAAGGAAGGAAGGGAGGGAGGAGGGAAAAGTGGTAGAAGAAGGAAGAAAAGAGAGGAGGGAAGAATGGATGGCCAGGCATAATGGTGCACACCTTTAATCTCAGCACTTAGGGGGTAGAGACAAGCAGATCTCCATGACCTTGAGGCCAAGGTCTACATAGTGATTTTGAGGTCAACCAGGGCATAGTGAGAGCCTGTTTAAGAAAGAAAAAGACATGGGTAGATGGATAAACAAATGGATAAGTGAGTGGATGGATGGATAGATGAACAGATAGATGAATAAATAGTTAAGTGGCCATCTGAATAAACCAATGAATAGATAGAGGGACTGATGTGTGAATGGAGACATGGATGGAGGGGTGTGTGTGTGCATGGATGGATGGATGGCTGAGTAGGTGGATTAATGGATCAATGAGCAGATGGATGAGTAGACAGGTAAATGCAGTGATGCTGTATAAGACAGTGATGCTTCAAATAGGCAGCAATCAGAGCAAGCTTCAGCATGAGCCTGTGGATGCCCCTGACTGAGACATAGTCCCTAGTATGGCCTGAACTTCAGTGTGAGCTATGGGCTGCAAGAAAATAATCTACAAGAAGTATTTACTTCCCAGAGGCTTTGACTCAATTTACCTCTACTACAGAACGAACCCCTGGCACCAAAGAGCTTACCAAAGGTCGAGAGAACCTCTTCCTCAGCCAGTGGCCCCAGAGCCGGAAGGACAACTGTGGTGAGGAGGGTCACAATGACTCGATGGGCACCATCTCTGTGACCCTGCCAACCAAGAAGCCTGTGTGGCCGGCTGAGAAGAACCTGCTTTATGAGTTCTTTGGGGCCACCAAGAACCCTGGTGGGCAGCTGAGGCTTCGAAGCAAAGTGGATATGGATGGGCTGGATCTAAAATGTAAGTGAGCCTTCCCTGGGTGGGTACCTAGAAGCATCATAGGTCCAGGTGGGGTTACCTCATGTGGTCCATGGGCAAGATACCCTTCCTTTGCGTGCCAGGATTTTTAACTCCATAATATGGAGGAAATGATTTTCTCCCAGCATTCCCTAAGGGAGTGCAATTGCTAGAGGAATGTAATTGGTTTTCAGAGATTCCCACGGACACAAACAACTGACATGGTCCATAACCCAGTCTGAGCTATATTACAGCTTCTCAGTTTTCCCAGGGCACAGAAAAATCCATGCTTTGTGTTATATCCACATTGAGATTGTACATGGCCTGGCCTGGCTTCCTCTCTTTTCCCTTCCTACAACTGCTTCATAAAGCCAAAACCCTTTTCCAAATATAAACAAATGAACAAAAAAGGATGCTGTGGAAGTTCATATATCTGATTCCATAGTCCATGGATGTCTCTGTACAAGAAGAATCTAGTATCCATTCACAAAAACAATTAAACCTAACCTCATCCTTTAGAACTCAGTATTAAGTTAGCCCACATATACACATAAAGGAAAGTAAAAAATAATCTTTAAAACATTTAGGAAACCATTCCCATATAGGTACAACAGCCTGTACAAAGTTTCTAATGTTGCTCGGTATCTAGCCCTGATCGGGGCAGATTGAATCATTACAGGGAAACCGTTTACAATGGCTTTGTGCTTATTTGTATAAAGCTGAAATTTGGTTTTGCAAATGGGTGAAATACTGCCTTAGTAACATGGTTCATTGCATACCTTGCTCACCAGCCTCATTGACCAGTGAGTGATAGAAACCATTTCTTCCAAATGAGCAAGTGGTATATTAATGATGGTTGCCTGGAGTTAGCACCTGGACTTGGAAGGACCCAATTGGAGCTTAAAGGACATGAGCCTGAGAGTGTGCATCCCCGGGTGGTTATAGTATAGAAGACATCCAGCCTCTCCCTGCTGCAGGCACTGAGCTGTTCTCCCCTGCTGTGACTTGCAGTTAACCCACCTACAACAGTGCCTGACAAGAACAACATTAAGTATGCTGGGAATGTTTTCGCCCCACGCTTCACCACAGCCTTGACCTCGACCACCCTGAACCAGCCTCTCTGGCTCAATCTGAACTGTCCACCTCCACCAGTGTTCTCCAGCCACTCTACCTTCCCACAATATCAGGTAAGCCAGTGGCTCTGGCTCCCCAATGGAGCCCTCTGGACCAAGAGCCTTGGGACGCCCCATGGACATCCTCCCTAACCACAGGTCACATGAGAATGGGAAAAGACACTGGCAGCCTGTGAACCTCTGTTACTATTTTTATTGTAACCATACCGACTTAGCACTAGGCTCACACACGTACGCACGACCATCCCTCCACACACATGTGCACACATACATGCATGCCATGCATGATCTTGGGATTCTGTCTGAAAGGGAGTAAGAAGTACCACACAAAAAAGACAGTGAAGAATTTGTAGCAGGGCACATGTGCACACATACACATGCATGCCATGCATGATCTTGGGATTCTGTCTTAAAGGGAGTAAGAAGTATCACACAAAGGGACAGTGAAGAATTTGTAGCAGGGTTTGAAATTTTACTCACGGAGCTTATTTATGCAGAGAAAATGCAGTTTCTTCATTTTGCCCATTTAACTTAATATCCCTTAAGAGTCTTGGCCCACTTGGTAGAAGGAAGAAAAAAATCAAATAAATGTCCACTCTACTTTAAGCCTTTGTCCGATCCAATAACTTAACAGTCCCCTTAGGTAGTGCTCTGTGTTTTCAGGAGAAATGCTCAGCATCAAAAATTTCCCCCGCTTCAGTTCCCATTTCTGCTTTTCATCACGTCACATAGTTCCTCCAAGAAGCACAGGGTTCTCAGACCTGTCCGTCCAGGGGCTTTGGCCATTTGCTGGGCTGGCCCAGCTGAGCCAGATCTGGAAAGGGGAAATGGAGAAGAAATGTCTGTTACACTTAACTTGTCTTCTTCCATGTTCCTTCTGCTTGGAGCCAGTGCTGTTTCTTTGCTTACAACACAGCAAGAAGTATATGTCTTAGACATCCTAGGTGGGTAGGGGAGCCTCTCTACACAGAGCTGATGCCCCTCCATCTCCAACCTAAAGGAGCTTTAGAGCAAAGGACCTGTTTCTGTTTTGCTTTCAACTTTTTTTTAGAAAGGAGCCCACACTTCCCCGCCCCATACAGGTACAAAATGCCTTGTGCTTCAGGGTGAGGTGGAGATTTTCCAGGGGAAATCGCCAGGCATCATCTTCTTATTAGTAATAACATCTCCACACAGTCTCGAGAGAAGCATCTGGGTCATTAATTCATGGCTTCCTTCACTGGTATTCTCAGCCTCTTGCAATTTGGGGCTTGCCTAATCCCCATTCATTTATTCACCTACTCATTGGCCGACTCATTTTTATTTATTTATTCATTTTTCTTAAGTAATCTTCAAGACCTCTGCTCTGAGCTTATTCTAGGATGAGCACCACATTTACTCTAGCACTGCACTAGACGAGGGCACTCAAAGGTGATGCAGAGGCTTGGAGTCCAGTATAAGTTCAGGAGCAAATCAAAGACCAGGGGGAAACCCAGAACAGCTGCATACTTTCCCACGATGGGAAAGCCACTCTTGCTGAATGCACACATGGAGCTCACGGTGCCAGGCTGCCCTGCCATGCTTTTTTGAGTGAATAAAGTTTAAATATATTTTTTCTGAGCATAAATAAAGATGAGGCCCCAAATCCAAAGTCTATTCTGTGTCTTTAGAGATACTGATATTTATACTGTAAGGCTGACTGTGACTTTTTCTACAGAAGGAGAGAAACTGAGTCAGCACCTCTGGATGGCAAATTTCTAGAAGTAGAGAGTACTTTCTTGTAGATCAAATGATATATTTTTTTCTATAACGCACACTGAAAGTTCAGCTCAGTCTAGCATCTCAGACAGCTGTATCCAGGCTCATTCCAAAACATTCTCTGACTATTGCTTATGTCTGGCCTTTCCGTTTTATGTATCCATCTCTCCATTCACTTGGCTACTCATCCATACTACCATCCATTCATTCATTACCTACCATTTGTCTACTTATCTATCTTTACATATCCATCCATCCATTCACACACTCATCTATTCATCTACCCACCCACCCATCCACCCATCTACCCACCCACCCACCCATCCATCTATCTGCTTCTGCAAAGAAGTGATACCCTGGCCTGGCTGGGAGGACCTAACTAGATTTTATGAAGCAATTCAAGCAGTAAATGGGCCCAACTGAAATTGGCCATGAAGGAGCTGACCCTCCCAGATGGTGGCTAAAAGAAGCATCTCTGTCTTCTTACGGTGTCTCAGAATCTCCTAGTGCTTGCTTTGAGACAAGTGCCCAGGAGGCTTGATACAGTCAGGAGAAGGCAGACCTGGAAACCAGAAGATGGCTGACAGGGCTCTGTGGCACCTGCACTGTGTGGTCTTGGGCAAGTTCTGTAACTGTTCCAGTTTGTCTGTAGGAGACCGGGCTTATCATAATTACAGCAGCCACGAAAACTGATTTGCTTGTAAGGATTAATTGAGCTCAGGCATGGGGAAGGACTCTTAAAATCCCCAGTGTGACACAGATGTTCATTACATTAATATTCAGTTAAGGCCTTCCAAGAAAAGGGGGTCAGGGAGCTCAGTAGACCTTGAGGGGCAAGAGAGAACAGGGGACTAGTCTATCACAGTCTGTTCCACACAGGGCCTAAGGAATAAAGATGAGGCCCCACATCCAATTTATTCAGAGATCCATGGTGGAGAGACTCAGAGATAGGGAGACAAGGTCCCTAACACGGAGCATGAGCATCTTCAGATGAAGAAGGGAAGCCGCATGGGAAAAGGCCATGGCCTCAAGCAAAGAGAATGCTTATTCGCCCTTAGTCGCTTGCAATTTTACAAAGCTGCAATTCTAACAACTGCCAGTGTCTCTAGAGTCAGGCAGTCTTTCTCATATTAATGAACTAGGCACTGTCTCTCACAAGGAGGGGACAGGGCTGGCCAGCTGCATGCCCTCCATCAGCCCCAGCGTGGCCTCTTGCAGACAGGTGGTGTTGATCAAGGCCGCCTGGTGTCTGTAGTCGTGAAGAGAGCGGCAGTTAAGCCAGTTATGGAATCCAAAGGAAGCAGCAGGGAGGGCCCTTACCAACCCACCCAGAGGCCTTGCAGCTCACCAAGGGCAAGGTATGAGCAAGGTCATCCCTTTGGCAGGACTTCTCTGGCCAGGTTCACTCCAGGGTGGGGTAGTTAGGACTGGGCTGGGTCATGATGGCAAGGAAGGCTGAGTTGGTTGCGGAACTTTAGGAACTTTAGGGTTAGGGCACGAGGGGTGGTGGAGGAATTGGCTTGAAGCAAGGATTGGTGGGAGAGGGAGGGGCCAAGACAGGAAGGTCTCAAGGATCACGGCTTAGTGACAGAGGAAGGGCAGGGTGCTCTGATGGGATGTGTGATTTTCCAAGAACAGGAAGAGCTGGGAGGCTTCTGAGGAAACTCCCATAAGAGATCCTGAAGCTCTTCATGAGGAGCTAAGGTTATCATCAGAAGCATGATATCCGCCATTTACCATTGTGGTGATTGACTCAAACCAAGCCTAGAACAGAGGCAATACTTTGGGATGAATAATGCTCTGAAAAAAAATGTCTTAGGCTGAGAGATGCACTGGGCTTTGGACATCATGCTAGGTGCAGAGTGTCCAGCTGTTTAGGTTCTCTGGGCCACACTGGTTGAAAAAGAGTTGCCTAGAGCTACACATTAAGTCTAAGGGTGTACAGCCCATGGACCATGGGTTGCAAGAGCAAACATGTTTACTTTACAGAGCATTGTGACAAGACACAATCATCTATGATGTCCATGCTCTAGAATTATTCTATCATTATAAAAATAGTTGCAAAACAATCTTAGGATAATGTTTTAAGTAAGCTTACCATTTTGTCTTAGGCTGCATTCATACCTACCCTGGTCCCCATGTGGGAACCTGAAGGACTAGGGTTGGGCTCTCTTGTGATGTAGGTAATGACTGGGGAGGGGTTATGGGTTAGCCCACCCTTTGTAACATTTCTGCTAGGTGTGTGAGTTTTGTATCTGTATGAACACATGGATACCCCAGGTCCTACCCTTAGTCAGAGTTGCAAATAAAATTTCCATCCCCTTGGGTTAAGCTGCCAGAGATCCTAGAGGAAGGGGTCAGTGGAGGTTGATGGACAGACTTAACATTTACAGAGTCCTTACTATGTGCCCAGGTGCTTGCTCAGCTCTTTGCTGGCATTCCTTTATTTATCTTCTTGCTCATCCTCACCATGAGCTAGAGGTACACATGGGCCCCTAGCAGAAACCCAAATGAGCATGTGGGGAGGGGGGGCAGAGCTGCACACAGAATCACAGCTGGCTAGACCCCGGTCCTTACACATGCAGATAAACTTGAACATGGATTTCTCAATACTGCTGCTCAGATGTATAGGACACCTCCACATCTTAGATGAGAATTGGCTTAGAGACAGCTCGGTCCATAAAGTACATGTCTTGCAAGCTTGAGGACCTGTGTTTGATCCTCCAGAATTCAGATTAAAAAAAAGCTGACATGATGAGACAGAGCTGTACCCTAGTACTGAGGAGGCAGAGACCAGGAGGAACCTTGGGGCTTACCTGCAGCAGACATAGATACTTAGTAAGCTTCAGGCCAGTGAAAGACCTTATCTTAAAAAAAAACAAGGTGGGCAGCACCTGAGAAATGACACAGGACGTTCACCTCTGGTCTCCACCCATGTGTATGCAAATAGGGACAATGATAATGTGGCCATTCTCACAAGCTCTCCAGGCCAGGGACCACACACTTCTGAAGATAAGGCAAAGACTTTCGGAGAGGTGGTGTAGCTTTTTCAGGGACATTGTCAGCCTCTGAAAGGCCATGGCTCTTTGACACTCCTTCCTAAACTCAATTAGGCTTTGGAGTCTGTTGAAAAGGGGCTTTCCTGTGGACTGAGCTGTGCTGGCCCCAGCCTGATCCAGTCAGCTGGGGGATGGGAGGAGGAGAAGCTAAGCTATAGATCTAGGCCAGTGAGTGGGATGCTGAGCAGCTTCCATACCCAGGCAAGGGGATCTCGCCTAGCCTAACATTGGGAACTTCTCTCTTTCTCCTTAGGGCCTATACCCACAGCGGTCAACAAGGATGCCCTACCAGCAACCTGTGCACCCCCCGCTAGGGTGCTACTCCCGACAGGTAAGTAGATACATCTCTTTCTATGCCTTGGTTACATAAGGTCTTTAGGTCAGGAAACTATCTGCTCCTTCATCCCTGCCTAGAGGTCATTACCATTGCACTCTGGATCATCACTGACTTATCACATGATGATACCAGATGCCACTTAAAATAAGAGTCCTTATAGCATGATAATGCCAAGCCTTTTCCCAAAGGCTTCTCCTGTACTAATTTAACCTTCTCAAGCCCCTTATGATGCATGCTATTGATGGGGAAACTGAGGCACAAAGAGATTAGACCCAAATGTTAACACATAGGTTTAGGTTTGCCTTGACCACAAGTAGCTTCAATGACTCAGAGACTTCCCAGGAGTCTCTGGGGTTGGCTGGACTGGGCTGTGGATCAGCCTCAGGTCTGTTCTTCCTTCTTTTTTGGGATCTGAGCTGAAGATGCAGGAGTCATGGCTTCTCTCCCGTTGGGTGACAGTAGCATATGAAGATAAAGAGGAAACTCACAGTGCTTCCAGAAGCCTCAGCTCTGCATGGTGATGTCCATAAACTTTCAGTTGGCCAAAACCCATAGTTCTGCCCCGCATGTGTGGGGCAAGAGTCATCTTCATGCTATGTGGGCTGGCTAGTACCCATACAAGACACTCAGTTTGGTTTGGAATCAAATAAATAATGAATACATTTTTAGTAAAGCAAATCTTAAATATTGCACAAGATATATTTATAGTTAAAATACATTCACAGTTTATTTCTGGTTTGGATTCAACTGGTGTCCTGTAGTTTTGTTTGCTGAATGTGGCAGTATGAATTACACAGGTACTTCAGGGCTAGTGCCTCTTAGATGTTAAGTCAGAAGAAGCCTCGTGTTCTTGGCCACCATGCTGAACAGCTCTTGTACGTAGATAGATACACAAAAGTCCTACAATAGGGCAGCAGAGAGGTAGCTGATCTACATAGAGAGAAGCAGAAATAGACAGTGGGCTGGGAAGATGTGGATAGTGCTTGCTTTCCAAGCCTGAGGAATGGAGTTTGAACCTCTAGAATCTCAGTAAAGCTAGATGCAGTAGCATACATTTGTAATTCTAACATACCTATGGCAAGATGGGAGGTGGGGACAAGAGAACCCCCAAAAGCTCATGGATCAACTAGTCTGGCATGTATAGCACTGACCAAGAAATGGTACTTCAGAGCAACGTGCAAGGTGAGGACTGATACCCAAGTCTGATCTCCACATGTGCATTGTGGGGTATGTACCCATGTACACACACACACACACACACACACACACATACACACACACACACACACACACACACACAAGAAATATATGTAGTTATTTGCATGCTACGAAGCTGCTTGAGCTGGCATACATGCTCACACATACTCATCGATAGACATTAAGGCAGGCTCAGAGGTACTGAGTCTGGGGTCAGAGATGGGATATGAGCAAAATCATTTAGATTGGGGATGTAGAGGGGGCTGAAGATAAGTGTTCAACATTCCCAAGTGGACTTGTACTTCACACACAGGTCCATGAATCCATACCTTTAACTCCAGGTTCTTCTACCTCACTCCTTCCCAGAGAGGTTTACCCTTTTTCTGAAAACCTCTTCTCTGAGCTGGCATGATGCTGGTATGTTCTAGAGGGTATAGATGGGCCCAAAGGTGAAAACCACCTTGTTCAGACAATTTATCAGGAAAAAAAGCTTTCCCCATCTTAGGGATCCCAGCCATATTACATCCACCTCCAAACAGCAACACTTGCTCCTGGCTCAGAGAGTCGTTTTAGGTGATTATGAGTGTGTATTATATATTTGAAGGATGTGTATAAAACATGTTAGAAATTTTAAAGTTGGAGACCACTGCTTTTTATTGGTTTCTTTTATATCATTCTAGAGACATCTAGTTATGTAAGTATTTCTGAACAAGTGCATCATTCTGGGCACACTGTTCCATGATTTGTTAGAGATGAGTGTATTTGCAAACTACCAGAATAGCATGGAAGGCTGCATGTGATGGCATTGATTTGCCCCATGGAATTATGGGCGTAACCCTGGACAAGACTGGTGTGAGCTCTGGGACCTCACTCCTTTTATCTAGTCTCTTCCAGGACCAAATACTTCCCACTGTGGTGACCAGGAACTCTGTGAGGTTTTTGCCTCTGTTCTATCTTATGAATTAGTGGGACAGTTGTCCTTTTAGAGTTTCAGTACCCACATTCAGTGTCACTGAGTGCTATGGGATGGTCTTTCTGTACACTGAGAATATTTGTTGCTACCATTGGTTAATAAAGAAGCTGCTCTGGCCTATGACAAAGAAGGACATAGCCAGGTGGGAAATCCAAGAGTGATACAGGAAGGAGAAAGATGAGGTCAGAGCAGACGCTGTGAGCCGCCTCCAGAGAAGCAAGATGTAATGGCACAGACAATGCCCCAAAGCCTCGTGGCAAGACATAGAAGAATAGAAATGGGTCAATTTAAGATGGAAGAGATAGACAGTAACAGCCTGAGACATAGACCAAACAGCTTATAATTAATATAAGCCTCTGAGCAATTATTTTGTAAGTGGCTGCAGGACCTCAGGTGGGAGAGATTCATCCGGACCTCAGAACTAGGCAGAACTGAGAAACTTCCAGCTACAGTTGGGACCAGCATCCTTGTTTTGAGTGGCATGGCAAAGGTTGGAAGAGGGGCTCAGCTTCCAGAGAGTGCACAGCATAGTAAGGCTGAAACAGAACCGAACTCTGACTCCTGGAGACACTTGCTAAACTGGTTGTTGTAGTTTTCGGAGCCTTAGCTTCATCATCTCCCAAGTGGGAGTACGGAGTTCCCATTGTCGTGATAAAATAACTGTCAGAGAGCAACTAAAGGAAGCTTTGTTTTTATTTCTCTGCCCAGTCTGGGAGTACAGGCCCTCCTGGTGAGAAGACATGGCCTCAGGAACTTGACACAGTTGGTCACATTGCACCCACACTCACACTGTAGAGACCAGGCTGGCCTTGAACTCAGAGATCCACCTGCCCCTGCCTCCCTACTGTTGTGATTAAAAGCGTGAACCACCACCACCCACCAAGTGAGTTTTATATAAGACAAGAGCATGCAGGAAGGAGGAGGAAATGGGGCTCTTGAGTACTGTGGAAATCCAGAAACTTTCCCAGCTTTGACAGACACTCCTCTCAGAACGCAGGAGGATCTATGTGAGGAAAGGCCTTCCGGTGTGTAGGCTGTCAGTAATGGGAACTGCTGCTCCTGATGAGTGCTCCCCATCATGTCAATAGATGCTCAGTGCTCCCACTTCTTCCTACCTCCCCTCAGCCTCTCTCACCGAATCCACCTTACTCTTTCAGAGCTGCAGCAGTAGCAATGAATAGGTGGTACCCTTGCTTGTTGGGGGTCAGAAGTGGGGAGCCCAGTTCTCAGTGGGCATTTGCCCAGTTATCAGGCAGAAACCCCACTGAATTCTCATCTTTTCCCTCAGGTTTCTGTTGCCCCACCTCCTTTTTGTACTTTCTTATATATTATCCAATAGTGTAGCCACTAGCCACATGCAGCCATTTACACAAATTGCAATTCAATAACAGCCAGGCTTTATAAAGCATCTCATTCACCCCAGCAGGGTTTCAAGTGTTTGATAATCACAGCTGGCAGTTATACAGCGGTCCTCACAGCATAGACCTGTTCTTCCCTGGCAGGGGTTTCCACTGGGTGAGGTTGTCTAGGGCTCACAGTCTGTTGAGGTCTGAAGGTAGAAGCCAGTAATGAAAATCGCAGCAGCTAGACCCTCCCCACGCAGAGCAGATAGTGTTTGTTCATTTTGCAGATTAGGAGTTTGAGGATCAGCTATGTAAAGCAAGTAAGGGGCACACAGGTTGATAAGGTAGCAGATGGGGTTAGGTCAGGGCTGGGAGATGTTGAATTTGCCCCTCTCTTCTCTCTGCCTTGCAGGTGACACCATACAACCCACAGCAAATGGGACAGCAAATTTTCCGCTCCTCCTACACCCCCCTGATGAGCTACATCCCCTTTGTCCAACCCAACTATCCATATCCTCAGAGGACCCCCCAGAAGCTGCCCACCAACCCCCGAGATCCTCCTCCGATGGCAGGCGACGGGCCTCCATACCTCTTCCCCCAGGGATTTGGGTAAGTTCTCTGCCATGGTGGGGATGCGCAGCTGACCTGCATCCAGAGGGCTGTCAGAGAGGGCAGGTGAATGGGATGAGCTTCACAGAGCTTTGCTTGCTATATGTGCCCCGTGGTGATGGTGATTGTGGGGACATGCCTTTGTACCTGTGCCGATGTCTCTGAGGATGCTGAGGGAACACCTGTAGAGGTGAGCCTGGGCTAGGATCTAGGAGCAGTCTTTTGAAGGTGTTTCGCAGACTTCCACCTACAGGCTGGATGTAGAACTGCAGCTGCTCAGGCAGAAGCAAGTGGGTACTCTATTCACTGCATGGGCGCTGCAAGTGGCTTATGATGCTCTGTCATTGTCACTGGATGATTTGCAAAGGATGTGGTTGGCTAATCTGTATATGACTCCTATCTACTTCCCAATGCATCTGGAGTCCTCACTAGGCTAAGTGTTCAGCTGTCCCCTTGAATTTTTGACAGGTCCTTGTGAAGTGTCTTCCACATCTTATCTACTGAAGCCTCCCCCAATCAGTAGAAAAGCCTGTTATCTCTTGGGTTTGTGGAAGGGGCTCAGCTGCAAACTACCAACACAAACTCGGCAGCTAGGATGAAAATTTCTCTTGGACGTACATAGTGTAGAGTTACAAAGCTGTTTGTTTTAACATAATTAACAAGTAACATAATTTAACATAATTGATTTACTCCAAAAAGCCAAACCCTCAGCTAACATTGGTGACCCAAGACAAAAGCCACCATACCACTGCTGTGGACCTCAGAGTCCTAGTCAGATCATGGGGCATATGTGTTGCACTTGGAAAAACTCAGGTTCTAGGTTGGAATCAAACTCTCTAGAGTGACATTAATTCCTGGCCTCCATACTCTGCCCAGCAGACACCCTTTCTACTTCTGACCCAGCGCATGACCCCAGACTCTTCCCTTTGAATCTTGAACCTCCCCAAATACATTATGAAAAGGGATCAATGTTTCAAAGAGGTTTTGATAGTCAGATCTGTTTGGGGAAAACTGAGAAACAAAGAGAAGCAGATTTCTTAACAGTTAGACCTCTCAGATCATTTAATTGCCTGGGGTGCTCAGAGAATGTTCAAGAGGTGGTCGATGGTGGTATTTGAATATAACATACACGACTTTTTAAAAAGTTTCTTTTCTTTCTCTACTTCTGTCCCTCACTTCCCCCTCCTTCCCTCCCTTTTACTTTGTGAAACACAGCATGGCATGTAGAAGTCCCCACCGCTACCATCATGCGCACTAGAAAGTACTATGTTAATTCATGGAGTTAATGTGAACCGAGCCTAAAGAGAACTTGTAGCTAATAAGGCATACTTCTTCCATTCAAAAAGCAAAGGGCTGGGGGCTGGAGACATGCTCCAGCTTATTGTTATTGTAGAGGACCTAGGTTTGGTTCTAGCAGCTCACAATCACTTGCAAGTCTAGTTACAAGGGATGCAATATTTTCTTCTAAGTTCTGCAGGCACCCCATATATGGCATATGTAAACCAGTGCAGACACACATCCATACACATAAAAAAAAAATGAGGTACTGGACTGGATGGAACATGCTCTGTAAAGTGAGGATGAAGTGGCCCCAGGCCAGGGGCAGGACCTCTAATGGTTGAGGGGAGATCCTAGTGAGAGGCTAGAGGAGGCAATTTAGGCAGGGGGAGTCAGGCCTGCTGTGAGAAGGGGCAAGGTAGTCATTTAAATGTCTCCACTGAGCTCTTGATTTTGAGGTGGCAGGAACTGAACCCAGGTCCTCACTTGTGCTAGGCAAGTGACTTACTGCTGAACTATCCCTCAAGCTCAGAAGGTACAAGGCAAACTGGAGGCCTGGAGACAGAAGCATGCATGGTTTGAAGTATTAGATTTGTCCCTGGAAAAGGTAGAAAATAGGATTGGAAAGGGAGGTTAGGATTGAATTATTAAAGGCTTTTGGCTGCTAGACCAGGAATCTAATAGAGGCCTGTGTACATCAAAGTAAACACACAGACCTAGGGAAGAGAACAGGAGATGGGGGTGTAGGCTGGAGGTCTCAACAAGAGCTTACCTATTACCTTCCTGGAGGTGAGAGTGCACGAGGCTGCCAAGGGACACAGAGAACCATCCCTCTGCTGGCAGTCACCTCTGTGTTGCCGCCTGTGATTTCTCACAGGGACAAACTGGAATGCAGAGATCCAGGGGAGTTGTAAGCACAAAGGGCAGAAGCCTGATGTCTGTGTGTGTCTAGTGAGACAGGGAGAGGGGGAAGAGGGATGGGAAGGGGCAATCCAAGGAGGAGGCCCAGGACTGCAAGTCTGGGGGACACTGGAGAGAAAGAAGAGCAATGAGTAAGGAAGGTTGTGAGTGAGGATAATGATGCCTCAAAAATCTGGGGACACCAGGAGGATGGGGCCAGAAACACATGCCAGCCTGGATCTCTAAAGAGGATGATTTGTTCATTTATCATAAACAGAAACAAAAACTGATTGGGGGAGCAGGGCGATGGCTCAGTTGATAAGGATAAATGCTCACTATGCAAGCATGTGGACCTGATGAGGATCCCCAGAATTTGCATAGAAATCTGGGGGTGGTAGCACACACTTATGATTCCAGTGCTGTGGAGGCAGAGACAGGTGGATTCCTGGAGCTCACTGGCTAGCCAACTAGGTCTGACTGGTGATCTGCAGTCCCAGTAAGAGAATCTCAAAAACCATGGTAGACTGCTTCTTAAGAAAGACTCCCAAAGATCACTTCTAATCTCCAAATACTTGAACACCAGCATGTGCATGATCTACAAACACACACACACACACACACACACACACACACACACACACACACACACAGAGTGATATATACTTAAAAAAATTAATCTGGAACCAAGTCAGGCTTGGGACATGAACCCACAAAAGATTAACTATGACTATTAACCATTTATAATGAAAATAAACATGTGTTCAGCTTTCCCTCTGATTTTTTTTTTAAATTCTTTTTACTGTTTTTTTTTTGATAAATACAAAATAAAGAAGAAGAAGAAAAAAAAAGAAAATAAACATGTATAAGCACTATTTTGGGAATTTGGGTGTAGCTCCATTATTACTTCCTGCTGATTGGAGGCACTGGCAATCTTATGGGATTCCTGAGGCTGGATAGCTGGATCATCTTAGTCAGCAGCCTTGAAGCTGATGTGGCCATCTCTTCCCATCAGAGAGTTTTCACAAGCTCTTTTTTGATCAAACTTGCTTTTTCTTAACCCAGAATGAATTCACAGCCTCTCATTTTCTGTGGAAATTAAAAAACTCTTCTCCAAAGTAACCTATCTTTTGATTTCAATTTTAAAGTTAACTCATTTAAAAAATATATAGGATGGATTAATCCAGCAACATTTATAATCAAATGTCTATTAGTAGCTCTTGCTCTCCTAAGTAGCCAAACAATTCAAAGGGATCATAAATACAGTACCCAGACATTGTCTATTTTCCATCTTTAAGTAGCATATATATACACATATACATAAATATACTTTCTTTTTAAAAAACCTTTCTCTTTTTTATTTTCTCTCCCAAGTCTACATATTTTTTTTTAACACTATAAGCCATTTAGAAGTTTTTTTTTTTTTTTAATCTATCTTTACTGCATTTCTCTTTTTCTGTTTTTGGCCACACCTTTAAACTGCTAAGGTGTGGCTGGTGGTAAAGGCTCTGCTATGATGATTGGCAGAGGTATTGGCAGGAACCATGTTTACCAGCCCAGCTCTGGGGAATTTTAGGGTCCACACTGTCACCCAGTAAAGCATCGCTTCCTGCTGCTCATAAACCTCATTTAAATATTTACTAGCAGAGCCTCTTAAAAGAACCACATTTTTTTTTTTTTTTTTTTTTTTTTTTTTTTTTTTTTTTTTTTTTTTTTTTTTTTTTTTTTTTTTTTTTTTTTTTTTTTTTTTTTTTTTTTTTTTTTTTTTTTTTTGCTGCTGAGTCAGGAAGCATCTCTTAAAGGAGCCATGCCTCTGCTTGCTGCCAACAAACAGAGCTGACCCAAGAAAATGCTTCTACTAAGAAGCCATCTTTGACTCTGTTCCTTTTTTTGTCTGTAAGAGCAGTAACCTTAAATCTGTCATAAGCAGCTCAGGCTGCAGGTAGCAAACCCACCATTTTGTAACTCAAGCCTGAACTCCACTCTATACGGAGGTTCACTTGAGAGACACAAATAGCAAGCTGTTTTTGACTGTTTCTGTGTTCTAGACCCCCCTTTAAGCTTTCTCAGGCTTTCTGTGGGTGTACATACCCCACGTTGAGCACCATTGTAGCCAGAAGTTTCTGGCCCATTCAGCCAAGGAATGGACCTAAAGTCCCACAGCTGCTTAGCCCCAAATGATTACACAAAGACTTATATTAATTACAAACTGTTTGGCTTATGTCTCAGGCTTATTGATAGCTAGTTCTTGCATCTTAACCCAACCCAACCCATTTCTATTAATCTGTGTATTGTCATGTGGCTCCATGGCATTACCTGAGTTCCTTTACATCTTGCTTTCTCATTGGCAACTGGCTGAGTCTCCCTTGACTCCGCCCTTCTCCTTTATCTATGCTTGAAATTCCAGCCTGCCTCCAATCTGCTTTGCAATAAACCAAAACAGTTCCTTTATTATCCAATGGTAGCCCACAGCATACAGAAAGATATCTCACTTCACACACACAAACATATGCATACATATAAGTCTTATTGATTTCTGGGCTTGTGGCATATGCTTGTAATCCCAACTCTTGAGAAATGAATTAGGAGGATCTTGAATTTGAGGCCAGCCTGAGCTATATGGTAAGATCCTGTTCTCAAATAAAACCAAATAAACTGGCTAGAGCAATTCCGGTGCCAGGTACTGTTCAAGGCAATGTGAACTGGAGTGAACAAGACACACAAAGTGCTTTCTTCTCTCACAGTTTCACAGTGTGTGTGGGGAGGTGGGACAGAAATAAGATGCAAATGTGTCATCAGAGATCCAAAGGATCTTCTTCTCCTTCTCCTCCTTTTTCTTTTCCTTCTCTTTCTTCTTCTTCTCCTCCTCCTTCCTTAAGCAAGGTCTCACTATTGTACCTAGAGCTGGCCTTGAATTCATAGCCATCATCCTGTCTCCCCCACACACTATGTGTACTGAGAGTAAGTCATAAATTACCATTATTCAGGAAGAAAGGCTTCCTGAACCATGGTCATTTGTATGTATGAGAGACAAGCACTCCACCCAGAGGATTAGACATGCAAAGGTCCCAAGTGACTGGAATATGGAGGGGGTGGTAAGAATGAGTGGGATGGAAATCAGAGATTCAGCCAGGGCTATTCAGGTTGGGACTGGTCAGAATGGTAAGTGAGGATGTCACAGAGACCCTTGAACTGAGACCATTTCCTGCATAGAGCAGATCCTGTTGGCTAAGGTTGTTCAATGGGAGCGAGGCTTGCAAAAGGGGCCAAGCCTGGGGTTTTCAATGCTGCCCATGAAACAGATGCTGATGGTGTGGAGGAGGGTGGTTCCTATGAGAAAACAGACATGTCAACTGATCTAGGATGCTCATTTTCTTGGCAGAACAAGTGGGTCTTGATCATAGTCACATATGCAGTGAGGACAAGGGAGAAGGGCAGACAGGCTTGGGGTCTCACACAAGTCCTAGGCTTCTGCTCTGTGCACTAGATGAGCGCCAGTGGCAGATGTTTAGGTTGTAATAACTAGAGCAAGGCTGTTTATGGAGGGTTCAGTGGGCACTGAACTTGTCAGTGTTAGTTACTTTCTCTCAGTGAGACAAAACATCATGGCCAGAAGCAGTTTGAAGAGACTCTTTGGGCTTATGGTTCCGGAGGGATATAAGTCCACCTCGGAGGGAGGCATAGCAGTAAACAGTGGGCATGGGGGCAGGAACAGGAGGCTGGGAGCTCACATTTTGAACCACAGCACAAATAAAAGAAAGCAAATGAGATGTCAGGAGAGGACTTACACTCTCAAAACCTGACCCTCGGTAAAATAGTTTCTTTAGAGGCAGCACCTCCTAAGCATCCCCAAACTCTGACACCAACTGGGGACCGAGGGTTCAAATGCCTGAGAATATGAGTGGAGGCATTTTACATTCAAATCATCACTGACAGATGAGTGGAACTATTAGTAGACAGAGAGATACAGGAGCCTGGAGCTTGGGGGCGAGGTTGGGGCTGGCAATGAATTCAGGGGTCATTAGAATACAGATGACAGGTGAAGGCATGGATCAAGAAGAATTACTAGGGTGTGCACATGCTAGGACCCGGACCTAGAGCCTTCAGCAGGTGGAGGACAGGAAGGGGCAAAGGGGCTATGAAAAGATCTAAGAAGCAACTTCTAGTGAGGTGTGTGTGTGTGTGTGTGTGTGTGTGTGTGTGTGTGTGTGTGGTGTGTACACTGTAGGGGAGTCAGGCAAGAGTGGAAGTCATGTACAGGAAGTGATTGTGATTCTGTAGAAGAGCACACGGGAGCCAGGATAGGAGTGGGGGGCTGGGGGTGGGGCTGGGTACTAGGAGCCAACATGGGAACTCTAAGGAGTAGAGTTGTTGAGGAAGTTATGGAGCTGAGGATTAGACATGACCTGGTGAGGCTGGATCAGTCAAGGGAAGATGTAGGCGTGGTCACAGGTAGATAGCTTGGTCTGGAAGAGAAGCATGATGATCAGAAGCGGAGGAAGCAGAGGTGAGAGGTGATTAAGTGGTGTACACAGGAGCAAGGGCCCCGTGTTCTCAGAAGAGAGGGAGGAAAGCCCTTCAGTCCCTCTGCCCCATCAGGAATCACAACTGCACAATTTATCCTCCAAGCAATAAAATAAAAAGTTTGAGCATTTCCTGGAATATGAATAATACTTGCTCTGGAATCAGTATGCTACCAGATGCCTCGGGTAAGTCAGGATGCATGTTCACCACATTCCAGGACAGTGGGTCACAATCTCTTGAGGGACAAATGACCTTATCACAGGGGCCACCTAAGATCATCAGAAAACACAGATATATACATTAATAACGGTAGCAAAATTACAGTTATGAAGTAGAAGTGAAAATAATCTTATGGTTGGAGGTCAACGCAGCACGAGGAACTGTGTTAAATAAAGGTTTGCCTCCCCAGGGAAGTGGAGAGCCACTGGGAGGAGTTGATGAAGCTCCTCCCCCCTCTTCTCTCCCAGGAAGCATTCCTTGGAAGCTTTAATCTACAAACACTGCTTCTCTTCCTGGCCCTCTAGTATCCTGCTGTCTGGACCCTTGGCAGTTGATCTGATTATAAATGATGTACCCAGAGAAGCCAGGGATGTGGTGAGCAGTGACCAGAAATGAGAGAGAACATGGTTAATTTGTTACTGATATTCATTGTTCCTGTTCCAGCTTTTATTTTGTAAATCAGATCAAAATCCAGGGCATCTTTATAGCATCGCTTCTTTTCTTCCAATGCTGGGGATTAAACTCAGTGCCTTCCACATGCTAGGCAAACACTTTGTCACTGAGACACACCCCAGCCCTTGTTTTTATAAGATGGGGTCCAGGGTCCAGGCAGGTCCAGTGAGAATGAACTGGCCTCAGAGCTGTGATCTCCTGTATCATCCTCTCAAGTGCCGGATAAACAGGCATATACCATGCTACCATTGCTTTCAATTATTTATAGCCCAGAATGCTTTTTAAAAATATATTTTGGTTTTTATTTTATGAGTATGTGTTTTGTCTGCATATATATGTGCACCATGTGTGTGCAGTCCCCAAGAATCTAAGAAGAAGATTCCAGATCCACTTGGACTGGAGTAGTAGATGGTTGTGAATCATCATGTAGGTGCTTGAGAATCAAACCTGGATTCACTGGAAGAGCATCTAATGCTTTTAACTGCTGAACTATGTCTCCACTCTCCCCATTGTGGTTTTTAAGAGAGAAAAAGAGATGTGTTTTCCATAGGCCATTTGCCTATTAGAGATATATAATGGCAGGCTCTGGGTTGGTTGCTGAGCATGGAATAGTGAGCAGCCAGGTACTATTGCACTGTCTTGGAACTTATTTTAGAGAAGGAGATAAAATGGTACCCAAGTCTTGGCTGGTCCATGGACTGCTGCAAATATAGGAGTAAGCAGCTGAAGCTGTTACACATTCACCATGGTCTGTTTCCATGACTCCTTTCCTCCCCTAACACTCCCATGTTGCGGCTTCTCCCTTTTATGAGAGAGTGTTTTGAAGGTGATTCTCCTTTGTAATATGCATCTGCCCAGCTGAAAAGTGGCTGAGAATCCCTGGATTAGATTAAATCTAGACGTTTGCTCTGCGGCCATTTGTATTAAGCTCTATTTCCATTCAAAGTATGATGGGAGATGGATGAAGACAATGCAGTCAGATCCCAGAAGTCTGCCTCAGTCCCATCTGAAGAGGTCAGGCGAAGCTCCATGAGGGAGATGACCTTTGAACTCTGTTTTGAAGTATGCATACACATGAGCTAGTAAAGAAACCAGAGAGGTGTGTGCATTTCTGCTCTTCCAAGTAGAGGCACACTTCTCTGCTCTTTCTTCCTAGAGGGTCAAGTTACATGCCAGGCAGTGGTGTCTCAGGGTTACTTCCTCTGAGGAGTGTTAAGATGAATGGGGTAAGGGAAAGCTACTGAGTGTGGAGGTTGCCCTGGTGCTGGCTGACCTCTGAGATCAGATGCAGGACAGGCTCTGTTTTCTGTGAAGTTGTGGACATCCCTGATGCATTTGCTACTGCAAGATAGGCGAGGTGCTAAGATACAAGTGACCTCATTCTTTGTGGCCTCTCCATGGAGACAGCATGGACTCTAGATAGCATCCTTACATGCTCCCAGTGCCTCCCTGCACCAACATAGTAAGGGACACAAGCTCTTTATTGCCCTTTAACTATGCCATTTTGTGTTTGACTTGTCCAGAGCCAAAGCCTTGTATGATGCTAAAGCTTTTAGCCCCCAAGCACGCCACAGCTTCCCAACCTCTGACAGCCAAACAATTCAATAAGTTACTTTTTCCATTCTCCCGAGAGCACCAGAGACTTCTTCACTGTGTCCATGTCTCCTCTCTTCCAGGTTCAACTCGGCATCCAGCGGCCCCCTGCTGAACAGCCCCTACTTTTCCTCCAGTGGGAATGGAATACGCTTTTAGACTTCTTTCTCTCTCCCCATCTCTCTTCGCCCTTGGATCAGGGCTAAAGATTCTGGAATTCTGGATTCTGCAACAGCTTGGTGTGAAGTTTGGAAAGCCAAGGTTCCAACCAGGTGGCCGACAGAAAACAGCAAGACCAGATTCATCTAATAACCAACACTCACCTGCACAGCCCTCCTCACATGAGGCTCACACAGCAGACACACCCTCCTATTCATAAGACCACACAAGCACCTGTATTTAGCTAACATGACTGGTTTTTGTTTTTGTTGTTGTTGGTAAGATAGAAAGTAAGACACTTAATTTAGAACGTTTGTATTTTATGATAAAACTATGAGCTGCTTGAACATGTGTGTGCCTGTTCATTTATTTTGCTATGATTTGTGAAACCTTTACTGATCAGTTTTCTCCCGTGAGTCTTGGCATTTCTTCAGTTACTACATGGGGTCTTGGGAGTGTTGCTACCTACATGTGGACCCTCGGGGGTCAAAATCTTTCCTGTGATCCAGTTGCTTTCCAACATCCTAGATTTTGCATTCTTTCAATGGGCCTTATGCAAGGCGTATCTCCCCTGTGGCCTGTTCCAGGTAGAAATTTTACAGAAAGTCTCTCTTGGACATAATATTGGCATAGGACATGGTTACAAAATGAATCATAACAGCCGATGAGATGGCTCAGTTAGCCAAGGAACTTGTTTTCTTAATTTTTTAAAAATATTTATTTATTTATTATGTATACAGTGTACAGAAGAGGATACCAAATCTCATTATAGATGGTTGTGAGCCACCATGTGGTTGCTGGGAATTGAACTCAGGACCTCTGGAAGATCAGTCAGCGCTCTTAATCTCTGAGCTGTCTCTCCAGCCCCTAGGAACTTGTTTTCAAGCATGACAACCCGAGTTTGATCCCTGGGAGCTAGTTAGAAGGTGAGAACTGCCCCCTAGAAATTGTTCTCTGATTTCATGCATGTGTATACATATGCACACACATATGCACACACTTTCACACTCAAATAAATGAACAAAAGATAATCTAAACTGCGACAAACTCTGTTCAGTGATGATGTCAAACTGGTGTCAATCTGAAGGTCACGCTCAACACTGTATCTAACTAAGGACACTGTCCTTGACTCTGTCTCGTCTAACACTGACCAATGACTTGAATGACAACACAAAAAGACTCCTGGGAACATTTATGGAGAATGCACTATGGAAACAGGGCACCATATGACTTGGTTCTCTAGGTGTACATCCATGGGCAGGCATCACTAATCATCTGTAGATTTTATGGCCTTGAGGCTGGCCAGAGCAGAATAATCACTTTCCTGGTGGTGCTGTGAGCAGCTCTTATCAGCCAGAGTTGGTCTGGAAAGTGAAGCTGTGTACTATCGTTTTTTTGAGATGAAATTAAACAGGGGCTGTTAATGCTGGGATACACTCTTTGGTCCATGACCATAGATGGACCACTACTATTGCCTCTATATCGTTGTTCTTTTATCAACAGCGCTGGGTACCTGGGAGCTGAACTCTGCAATGAAAGCCTGGTCTGAAGAACATGAGATGCTCATCTTTAGTCCTACATGCCATGACTGGCAGAGGGTCTGAAGGTCATCAATGTCTTTGAATGGGATTAAGTCACAAAAAGTATTTCTCTTGACATCATGGTGTGATGTCATTAGACTCACTGACTTTTTCTCTTGGAATCTAGAAAAGTAATTTCTTCCCCACTTTTTCTTAAGACTAATACCCTATATTTCATCATGGTCTTTATTTTGAGTTCCTGTTACTCTTTGGGCCTGTGTTTCTCTTATTGTTTCTTCTTGCTATGCTTGGCTAACAGACTGCCCCTATATTAATTACCTGCCTGGTTTCTGAAACAAAATATCAGACCAAAGCCACTCAAGGAAGAAAGGGTCTTGTAACAAGAGGTTTCTGGCCTGCTCTGGCCAAAGGTCCAGACTCACAGTTTGAACCTGCAAACCCTGCTTAGACCCCCAAAATTGAATCAGATGCTTATATTAATTTCATGTTGTTTGGCCTATATCTCTGGCCAAACATTGCTAACTAGCTTTTTCATTTTAATTCAACCCATCTCCATTAATCTGTTTTGCCATGTGACCCGTGGTTTAGTTATTTCATTACATGTTTCTTCCTGGGCTGCTGAATTGCATCTCTGCTTGACTCCACCCTCCTTCTCCTGCCTATGCTCTGATTTCCCGCCTGCTGCTACGATGCCCGACATAGACCAAAACAGTCTCTTTACTTAAAGAATGGTATTTTCAGCATATAAAAAGACATTCCCACATCAGGGTTTCTTTCTGATTACAGTTAAGAGGTTCATTATGATGGAGAAGGCCTGGCTGCAGAAGCACGAGGCTGCTGGTTCCATTGCATCTGCAGTCAGGATGCTAAGAGTGAGGGATGCTGGTACTCAGGCAGCTTTTTCCTTTTTATACAGTCTTCACACTGGGCTCATGAAATGTTAGTCCCTTCTCCAATACCCTTAATCTAGAAAATTCAAGACATGTCCTGAGTGTTATTTCCAAGGCAAGGTGACAATATAAACTACCACAGCCCCTAAGAGTGTCTTACTTCTAGCTTAACTATAGTTTACCATCCTCCCTTGATCTCAGCCTGGGGGATATATATATATATATATATATATATATATATATATATATATATATATATATATAGAGAGAGAGAGAGAGAGAGAGAGAGACAAGAGAGAACATAGGTTTATCACGGAACAGATCCAGTTTCTTAGAAATTTCTCAACTTTGACATTGGCAGAGGATTTACCTTCTCTGGACCTGAGTCCTATTAATAAAAATAACAACAGTTGTAAGGAGTAAAAGATGATGTAGACTCCAGACAGACTTAACGTCTACTCACTGTAGACAATGGTATAAGATGGGGCAATAAAAGCATTTCTGCCCTACTCCTGAAAATTTCTCTCAGATACTAAGAAAAAAACTCCACAGTTAATAAAACCAGGGTGTGTTATAACCCTGATACCCTAGTTTCATTTCTGGTGCTGTGATAAAATACACTGACCAAAACTAGCCTAGGGAAGGAAGGATTTGTTTAGTATTCAGTTCTATCTTATAGTCCATTTTAGGCAGTCATGGCCTCACATCTGCAGTCAAGATCAGAGAGAAATTGAATGTATACTTTCTGCCTGCTTGCTTCTAGATTTCTTCATTGTTATATAGTCCAGAGCCCCCTCTATATAGGGAATGATCCTACCCACAGTGAGCTGAGTCTTCCTACACCCAAGACAATCCCCACAGGCCAACTTGATGTAGATAATAGCCCTCATGAAGACTCTCTTTCAAGGTGATTGTACGTTGTGTCAAGCCCACACTTCAAAGTAACTAGCATATCAACCCTTTACATAAGACAGAAGTGTGAGGGAGAGGTAGTAAATGCCTTGGAAGGACAGATCATGCAGGAACGCTGAAGGATCTATGACAAGAAGCAAGCTGTCCTTTTTGGGGGGAGTTGTAAAGTTTACTGGAGGCTGATGAAAGCAAGGGGTCAACACTGTAAAGCAGCTTTCGTCCTGTCCTCACAAACTCCATAGGCAGCTGTATGAAAGATATGAGACATTGTCTTTGGGAAACCTCAGGGTCCATGCATCAAGATTGTGGAGTTGAATGCCTAGGTAAAAACTAGGATTCAGAGAAATACACTTGCATACCCTGAGGGCAGCAGCTAGGGTATAAAGGAGAAACAGGGGTTTGGAGGGTCTAAAGAATTGCTCAGAGGCATTTAGAAATCAGCCCACAAAGAATGTTCTTTTGTAAATAGCTCCTAAGCAGCATTAGGACCTGACTGATGGCTATTAGGAATAGAGACCGGGGGTAGAGGGGTGAGAGGCTGGGGATGGGGAGTTGTGGAGAAGAGAGAATGACCTGATGTGTTTGGAGGGGGAAAGAACCTTGAATAAGGATATACAGGATAGAAAGTGTGACTTCTTTGTTCATAATAATAATAAAGAAATAAAAAAGGAATAGAGACCCCCCCAATAAGAAACAAGAAAAAGCTTTAAAAATAATAGCTGGGCAGTAGTGATGCATACCTTTAATCCTAGCACTTGGGAGGCAGAGGCAGGAGGATCTCTATGAGTTCAAGGCCAGCCTGACCTACAGAGAGAGTTCCAGGGCAGCCAGGGCTACACAGAAAAACCCTGTCTCTGGGAAATAGATGAAAGGAAGAAAGAGGTCAAAATTTTTGCCAGGTATTAAGAGAAATCAGTAATATTTATATGTACTTATTTTTAGAAAGAATTTTTCTACAAGCATACTTTAAATGATTAAAAACAACTGATTTTGGAGTCTTTTTTCCTTTTCCTTGTTATTCAATTTTTTTTCCTGTGAGGGTGTTAGAAGCTTAATATGAAATCGATCTCATGAAAAGAAGAATAAGCAAGGAAATGGCATGACCTATATTTAATAGAAGATAAGATGAGTGAGCTGAATCCAGGGCCCTGGGTACCAGGCAACTGGAGACCAGGCTGTAGTTCCAGTAAAAGAAGAGAGGTGAGTCCTGAGGCTCCCAAATGAAAGGAATGATCTGAACCACTACTTCAAGAGGTGAGTGGAGGAGACTTAAACCAAGGCATAATGTTAGGAGAGTATAGAGTAGCAGGGATAAAGATAAGATTCTAAAAATTCCAGGAAGACTCTGAGCAATACACACTGTTTATGAATTGGGATAGCACCTGAGTTTTCTCAAAAGTAACACCAGAGCCTAGAATATCCATTGACAAAGTCATAACATCAACCAGAAATAATCTTCAATCTGGAATTCCAAACCTGGGTATTAAATGATGAAGGTAAAATGAATATGTTTTCAGATGTGAAACTTCCTGAAAGTTTATCTCCCTGGATCTTTGCCAGGATGGTAGGGGTGGGTGGAAATTGGTTCTCTAAAATAAGGGGACCAATCAAGAAAGAAAAGATGGTGATTAGGAAATAGATTCAGGGCAAGAAGGATGCTCAGGGAATTTCTAGGATGAGAAGACAGGAAGGGCTTAGCTCAAGAACCACAAGGCATTGGCTGGGCAGTGGTGGTACATGCCTTTAATCCCAGCACTGGGGAGGCAGAGGCAGGGGGAACTCAGTGAGTTTGAGGCAGCCTGATCTACAAATAGAGTTCCAGAACAGTCGTAGTAGATTAATTAACAGAGGTTGTAATAAGAAGTTTCTGATCTATCCGGCCCACGGTCCAAATCCGCAGTCCCACAGAAACACACAGAGGCTTATATTAATTCTATTCTGTTCAACCTATGGTTTAGGCATATTGAGGGCTAGCTCTTGCATCTTAACTCAACCCATTTCCATTAATCCATCTTGCCACATGGGCCATGGCTTATTTATTTCTTTACATCTTGCTTCTTGGGCAGCTGGATCATGTCTCTCTTGACTCTGCCCTCCTTCCCCTATCTATGCTCCAATTTCCCCATAGGCCAAGACAGTTCCTTTACTAATGATATTCACAGCTTACATCCCACATCAAGAGGTGACTCTGGACTTGGCAGTTATTTTATGACATTCATGGAAGTTATCAGAGGTGACTCTGGAAAATTGTATTGTCAGCTGTTTTTTGACATTAGTGGGAGTGGAAAATTTAGTGAAAAAATTAAACAACAACAACACCAACACCAACAAAATAGTTGTTAGCTCACCAGTGAGTGTTACTATGTGGCCCTAATGATACAAAGCTCGAATATGGATTTAAGCAAAAATGATGATATAACTATAGTAAAAAGATAGCTGTCAGACATGAAGAGACCAGAGTTGCTTATCATGATAGAAAGCCGGGAGGTCATACCTAAAGCAGATATTTCCAGAGACTCACAGAATCATCTAGAAGTCTAGCTATGAACACCAGGATAAAGAGCCATAGGATTGAAGGGCTCCCTGAAGCTTCTGATTCAGAATAGTTCTAAGATCCAGACCAGCCATCCCAAATAGACCACCCATAACTGTTTGGCCCCAAGTAATCACTCAAAGTCTTATATTAATTGCAAACTGCTTGGCCTATGGCTCAGACATATCATATTGCTAGCTAGCTTTCAAATATTAACCCATTTCTATCAACCTATGTTTTGCCACATGGCCAGTGGCTTTACCTGTGTTCCATTAGAGCTTGCTCCTTGGCAGCAGTTCAAAGCATCTCCGATAGACTCCACCTTCCCCCTTTATCTATGCTCTGATTTCCCACCTATTTCTAAGATGCATTGCCATAAGCCAAAACAGTTCCTTTATTAACCAGTGATCTTCACAGCATACAGAAAGACATCACATATCACTTCCTCTTTTTTGTCTAAACAAAAGGAAAGTTTCAATTTCAACATAACAAAATTACACATAAAACAGCTATCAAGTAAGAATTACAGTTATAATATCTAGTCTATTTATATCTAGCAAAATTAGAAAAAAATATTTTATCATCTACCTTATCCTTTTAAGTCTAAAGTTTCATATCTAATTTACTTTTTATTACAACAACAAAAAACCTATACTATCTAATCTGCAACTACATCAAAGACTACAAAAGGATATAATATTGCCTGAGTAAGGAACGGCATCATAAACAACTTCCAATTTCTAGAAATGACAGAGATGTCTGGCTACCTAGATAGCCACCCAAAGTTGGAGACTGACTATGACCACCAAATTTTATTCTGGAAATATGGACATAGCTTTTTATAACTACTTCCTGCTGATTGGGGGCACTGGCAGTCTTATGGTGGTCTTGAGGCTGAATCACCTTAGTTGGTAGCCTTAAAGCTGTTGTGGCCATCTTTTCCCATCAGAGATTTTTTCAGGGGGTTTTCCTTGATCAAATGTTGTTTGCTAAATAAATAAATCTACAGCCTCTCATTTCATGGAATTAATAAGAAAACTTTTTCTCCAAAGTTGTGTATCTTTTAATTTCAAATTCAAAGTCAGCTCATTTGCAAAATATATAGGTTGGATTAATCCAGCAGCATTTATAATCAAATGTCTTTTAGCAGCTTTGAGTACTTCCTTTTCAGCCAAAAAACTTAAAGACAAGACAATAACATAGAGTATCCAGACACTCTTTGTAATTTCCTTCTTTACATGGTTTATTCTTATTTTTATACTTTTTTTTAAACTTTATTTATTTATTTATTTGCCTTGGTGTTTTCCTAGAACTGGAACTACAGACAGTTGTTAGCTGCCATGAGGGTGCTGGGAATCGAACCCGGGTCCTCTGGAAGAGCAGACGGTGCTCTTAACCGCTGAGCCATCTCTCCAGCCCCTTTATACTCTTTTAAAAGAATTTTTCTCTATATTTTTTCCTCTCAAACTTGTGTATATTTTTAAAAACACTGTAAACAATTTAGAGTTTTTTTTTTTTAAAAAAAAAAACTATTTTTATTGTATATCTCTTATCTCTTCTCTTTTTCTGTTTCTGACCACAACTTTAATCTGCCAAAATGTGCTAGGATTAAAGGCTTGGCAAGGGCAGCTGGCTGGCTCTACTTGGCTTCTAGTCTAGTGTCATAGGAGTTCAGCTTTTTAGCAGAGGTACTGGCAGGAACCACAGTTATCACTTTGGGGAATTTTAGGGTCCACATTGCAACCAAGTAGAGCACTGTTGCCCACTGCTCATGAATTCCATTTAAATATTTGGTAGCAGGGCCTCTTAAAAGAGTCACACAATTTCTACTCCTAAAGTTGAGTCATAAAGCCTCTTTTAAAATAGCTCTGCTCATCTCCAGCAAACAGAACTGACCCAAGAAAACATTGCTACTAAGAAGCTGTCTTAGACTTTGTTCCTTCTTGGCCATATAAACAGAAACTTTAAATACATCATTTGCAGCTTCCTGCTTATATCAAGGCTCCTGTGAAACTTTGGCAACTGACCATGTTGCAGCTTAAACTATACTCCAAAAGTCTAACATTTTGTAGCCCAAGCTTACACACCATGCCAAGGTGTATCTGTACCATGGCCCACTTGAGAGATACAACTTGGAAGCTGTTGTTGGCTCCATTTCTGTGTTATAGAACTTTTTAAAGATTTCTAAGGCTTTTTGTGGGTATTTGTGCCCCATGTTGGATGCCATTAGTAACCAATAGTTTCTGGCTCAGACTAGCCCCAAGATCTGGATCCACTATTCCAAATCAACCACCCACAGCAGCTTGGCCCCAAATAATCACACAAATTCTTATATTAATTACAAACTATTTGGCCTATGTCTCAGGCATATCATATTGTCATCTAGCTCTCAAATATTGACCCATTTCCATTAACCTATGTCTTGCCACATGTCTAGTGTCTTTACCTGTGTTCCATTAGATCTTGCTCCTTGGCAGCAGTTCACAGCATCTCTGTTGACTCCACTCTCCTTCTTTATCTATGCTCTAATTTTCCCTGTCTACTTCTAAGATGCATTGCCATAGGCCCAAACAGTCCCTTTATTAACCAATGATATTCACAGCATACAGAAAGATATCCCAAATCACCCTGTGGGAAGTAGATGGTTCAACAGAGCATGGCTGGATGGGGATTGTTGTCTCAGCAATGACATTTACCATTTAATCTCTCTCTCTCTCTCTCTCTCTCTCTCTCTCTCTCTCTCTCTGAGTGTGTGTGTGTGTGTGTGTGTGTGTGTGTATACACTTCTTTAACCCTTAAAGAAAATAAATGGGGGGCTGGAGAGATGGTTCAGCGGTTAAGAGCACCCTCTGCTCTTCCAGAGGACCCGGGTTCAATTCCCAGCACCCACATGGCAGCTAACAACTGTCTGTAGTTCCAGTTCCAGGCAAACACCAAGGCAAATAAATAAATAAATAAAGTTTTTAAAAAAATAAATGGAAAGACAAAGAAATGGACAGACAGAGGAAGATTACATATGGAAGATGCTCTAATTTGATATTTAGTATAAGTTGGTGTCAAAAATGCCCATTGAATCCTGCTGAGCTGCCTCCTGCCCCACCAGCACCTGGTGCCTGAGGCTCATACAGGCTGGCTGAGAGTCAGATTTTCTGAAGTCTCTGTGATCATATTTTCCTTAAGAAATTCTTGTGTGAAAACTTCACTGACAGTCTGGCACCAATGCCCAAAATCTTTCTGACATATTGCACTTTGTGACTTTCAGCACCTCCTGGGGACCCCAGAAACAGATGGGGAGTGATAAAAGGAAGCAACCTTAGAACTTCCTCTGATTCAGAGAAACTGCTCAACACTTAAGGAAACTATCCCCTATTCCTGGAAACCTTCTCCTTACTCACTGAAAGTAAGATAAACACAATGTCTGCCTCATTTATATTCCTCCTTGTGTATGTGTGTTGTGTGTGTGTGTGTGTGTATACACATGTGTATATGTTCCCATGCCTACCCGTGTGCACATAGAGACCAGATGAGAACATTAAGCATTTTCTAACATTAAGCACTCTCCACTTTGTTCCCTTGAGACAGGGTCTCTGGATTTTTATGCTATGCCAGTGGCCAGCAAACAACAGTGTTTCCTGTTCCCTTGCCCCTTCTCTAGCGCTGGACTTACAGGCATGTACAGTTTGGTCAAGATATTTTGGGGATCCAAACTCAGGTCCTTACACTTGCTAAACAACCACTCTTACCTATCCAGTCATCTCCCCAGCCCTTCCCTTTCTAAACACAGTCATTAAAACCATAGTTATTCTGCAAGATGATGAAATTATTACAGAGACATCCAGGAATGAGTGAGAACATAGACCCTCAACCTTATTCAGGAGTTCAGACAAGTGACATTGAATTTTTAAAAACATTCTTGGCATCTTGTCAGCTTTTCATCACTGTGACCAAAGTGTTTGGCAAAGACAGAAGGAGGATATATTTTGATTCAGAAGATTCAGTCACTTGTCACTTGGCTCTGTGAAGGGAGATAGAAAATACCATCGTGGAGGAAAATGTGGGGCAGAGGAGAGATTTTCACTTTATAGCTGATCATAAATCAGAGAGCAGGACAGGAAGGGACCAGGGACAAGGAACCACAAAGGACTTGCTGCCCCCAGTAACAAACTTTAGCTGTTTTCCATCTCTTGAAGTTTCCAGAACATCCTGAAATAGTTCTGTTTGCAATCCCAGACTTCCAAATCCAGACTTCCAAATCCTGAGTTTGGAAAAGTTCCCATGATGCCTTATCCGATGTCTATTTCTGGGACCCTATGAGGGGTGAGCTGCACCAGTGATGTATTTGGAAGTTGGTGAGCACCTGTGTCAGGTCCCCCTTAGCTACGTTTCCTTCCCAAGAATTTCTTAAAGGACACACAGTCTCAGAGTCCTTAGAAAACTGATTCTCAGACCACTGTACCAAGCCTTCATATGCCCTGTTTTCAATTCATACACCTTCCCCTACCCCTTGCCAGGTCCTTCCTCATGACAATTTATTTTCAAATCTCAAAACTAACAATAGTTCATGTGTAGTTCAGCCACAATGGACAAGAGTTGCATATTTTTATGGCTTCCAGGAATTCTCCATAAAATTATAACAACCAGTCATTGTCTAGCCCTTCAATGGGGAAGTCACCTGCCACATGCCACACACCTCACCTTCATTAGCTAACATCAGGATGAGCCAGGAGATAGCTGTTTATTGTGTATGCAGAAAGCAACATTTAAAAAGACACAGGACAAAGACCTTCCTTAGGATCACTTGGGGACTCACTCAAGCACAGTAGTTTTGCATACTCTCCTGTTTCTAGTACTATGATCCTGAGTGGATACACATTGTTATAATCTGTTTCTTTGTTATTAATATTTTGGAGAACTAAAATTTCTAAGTGAGTCTCCAGTGTTAGGTGCAAGAATGGAAGCTTGGCAGAGACTGGCAGTAGACCTTCACACAAGGAAAGGAAGGAAGCTTCCTGAAGCCCGGAGGCTGACCCCCAGCCTTTGAGCTCCCCCAGCAGGACTTCAGGTCTTCTTCCAAGGCTCACCTGATGCTAAAGCCTCCTTGCATCTCAGCTATTGGCTACTTGACTGATCATGCAGTTCCAACTTGCCCTGAATTATAGAACCCAACTCGCAGACACACTACCACTTAGCACGCGTGACCTGGTTTGGGCCAGATGGGAAGCAAGCAGGAGTGTGTGTATGACTCCTAGAGGTAGGCATACCCTGTGAGGCTGGCAGAGCACAGGGGGAAAGGGGCTGAACTCTTAGCTCTCTTTTGGATCTGGAGTGCCCAGGCTAGACTTGGAGTACCTGGACTTTACTCCTCTGAGAAGAGTGACAACTCTAACTAAAATAAAATGCTATTTAGAATTTCTTTCACATATAGCCATTTATAATCATGGCATATTAAAAAATGAAGTAACAACATTAATTTTTATCATGAGTAAATGTTCTTGAGGATAGGTAATGCACATACATACATACATACATACATACATACATATACATATAACATCTACCCACCCATCTGTTCATCTACCTTCCTATTCATTTGCTTGCTTAGTAGACATTTTTGGGATGAGTTCCATTCAAGTCATTTGTTACTTACTTTTTTTTTTTTTTTTTTTGCACCAGATACATGGCTAGATGCTATTACACTAGTTACACAGACTATCATATTTTTGCTTTAACAAACCTAATTGGCCAAAAGGAGAAAGCCTTTTCAACCAGGGATGTTTTTCTTGCCACAATCTACTATCCAGACATTACCCAACTGAGAGGCAGAAAACTTAGTGAGGTCAGACTCATAAATGAAACACACTTGTCATTTTCTTTACTTTAAAAGAGAAGAAGTCCTGAGGGACCTAAAGGTCCACCTGTATCCCCATATGGCATCATTCTGTTAAATGAAGCCAAGTTCTAGCTATGAGTCAGAGCCAAGGCAAGAGTCAATTGAGTTCAGCTCTTTCGACAGACAGAAGTATTTAATACCAATACTTGTTAGCCTTGTATTGAAAAACTGAAAAGGCATGAAAAAGGTTCCAAGAGTAACCCCCAAAGTAGCGACTGTAGGCAGCAGCTATCACTCAACAGAAGTGGGTAGAGTTATAAAAATTCAAAAGCCCTCAGAGAGCTGGAATTCATGTCCACATCAGAGGAGCTACTTGAGGTTAATGTCTCTGGACCCAGAGAAAGTCTCTTATGGGCGGTGATCTTCACCTCTGAGGACAGGTCACCTTCCTGGTTTTGGTGTTGTAAGAAGCCACAGTGAGGCTGTTTTTATGAGTGTTTCAAATCTTACAAACTGGATAAAGAGATTGCTATTGGGGGAGGGTGGTGGGGATGGCACTGCTAGATGATGCTGGCCAGAGTAGGAGCTGGAGATACATGGGGAATTGTCCTTCCTCCAGCAGCACTCCATCCTGTGTCTCGAATGGACACAGCTCAGATGGGAAGTAGCAGGCAGAGCAGAATGGTCTACAAAGTTTTAGGACAATTGGGAGGGTTTGGAGTCAAGGATCAGATCTGGTACCCAGCACACACTCTGCCATAGGATGAATACTTATTCCCTCCCAAACAGAATAGGTGGGAGTCTGGATCTCACTGTTATGAGATGAACTATTTGGAGATGGACTTTTGTGAAGAAACTAGAGTTGAATGAAGTCTTGAACTGTCACTATGGTGTTAGTGCCTATTTATTTATTTATTTATTTATTTATTTATTTATTTATTTATTTATTTATTATGTATACAGTCTACAGAAGAGGATGCCAGATGTCATTATAGATGGTTGTGAGCCACCATGTGGTTGCTGGAAATTGAACTCAGGACCTCTGGAAGAATAGTCAGTGCTCTTAACCTCTGAGCCATCTCTCCAGCCCCCAGTGTTAGTGTCTTAATAACAAGAAATACTGGAGAGCTTGTTCACTTTCTAAAGAACAAGTCACTTGAGAAGAGAACACAACAGTACCACCGTGTCCACATGCAAATCATGGGCAGAGGTCTTAGAATCAAACCTTGATGACAGCCTTGATCTTGTCTTGGTCCTTTCAACAGCAGAACAGAGAGAAATAAATTGCTATTGTTTAAGTCACTCAACATACAGCCTTTTGTCATGGTAGCCTAAGCATCAGGAGGGGCCCCTCAATTACCTTGATGCTGAATCTTCCTGTGGTTAGTGAAATGTTCAGAAGTTGCTAACCTCAAGAGTTGTTTTTCTGAGAGTTGCACTAACTTATCTGCTAAGCCTTAGAGAGGAGAGAGAGAACACACACACACACACACACACACACACACACACACAGAGAGAGAGAGAGAGAGAGAGAGAGAGAGATCCTGGAGTAAAATGACTTGGCTGAAGCATACTTACAGAGCGGATCTCCTCCTCTTCTTTGCTCTCCAGTGGCAGTCTGCTGTCCTTCAGGATGCGTCCCAGGAGCCAGGGGTTGGGGGAGGGACTATCAGAAGCTGTTCATCAACACACACGTCTTCTTGCTGCATCATAAAGTCTTAAGGCTGAGCCTCAGCAGTTTATTAAATTACCAGAACGCCAAGAAAAATAGCTTTAATAACACATTTCTGCCTATCTATTATTTTTTTTTATAACTCAGAGTGGAGAATTAAAAGGCTCCCTACCACTTAAAATAGCATTTTTTAAAATTAAAATGAACATGTTAGGAGAATTTTTTTTTAACTCACAAAAAGAAGCTATTGATTTTGGGTGTGATTACCCCAAGTCCAAATTTTATGGCTAACCCTTTGTGTGGTAAAGAAGAGGCAAAATAGTTTTCCTTGAAAGGTTTAAAAGTACATCAATTAGGATGGGTAGATGGACAGGTCATTCTGTCCTCTCATGCAGTGTAGTTTTAGAAATACTGTTTTCAAAAATCACATGGGGATACGGTAAGATGATTTAATGGGTAGAAGTACTTGCTACTCAATGATGTGATGCAAGCCTGACCACCCGAGTTCAGTCCCTGGAAGCCACAGAAAGGTGGAAAGAGAGTTGACTCCTGAAAATTGTCCTCAGTTCTCTGTACTCATGCCACAGTATGTGAACCCTGCCCCCAACATATACACACACAAATAATTTGCAAAAAATATTTACATGCTGAAGACACTTAAATCTGTTGTCCGGGGACCAGATGGCCATCCAGCTGAGACCTCACAAGGAGCCAAGCCATGACAAAATGCCCACAATTCAGATTCTGCTACAGAGATTTTCAAAACTAAGAATTTTATTAGGTACAAATTATTGTCTAAATTTATAGGTAAATGCATAAGCTCAACTCTTACTTAGATAGTCATTTTGAGAAAGGATCTTGGAACCAAGATCATGATGAGGAAACCCACAGGTGACCCAAGCTGTTGGGAACTCACTGACTTTAGATTCACAGCTGGGAAATCTTCATGGAACTAAACTAGCCCTCTGAATATGGATAACATTTGTATTCAGGTGCAGTTCATGGGGCCTCTGGCATTGGAACCAGAACTTATCCCTAGTACACGAACTGACTTCTTGGAGCTCATTCTCTACAAAAGGATACCTTGCTCAGCCTTGACACTGGGGTGAAGGACTTGGTTCTGTCTCAACTTGGTATGCCAGACTGTATTGTCTCTCTCTGGGAGTTTTTACTTTCTCTGAGAAGTAGATGGGTGAGTGTGGTGGGAGGAAGCTGGGGGGGGCGATTGAGAAGTGGGAGAGAAAGGAACAGTGGGTTGGTATTTAAAAAAATTTTAAATTAAAAAAAAGTATCATAAAAACAACTATTGATGACAGAGAGCCAAATGAACTGAAAGCATTCTCATTTATTAAGAAGATGCTGGTTCTTCAAACTAAGACATAAATTTTCAAAATACTAAAATAAGATTTTTTTCTATTAAAAAATAAAAGATAGCATCTTGTTATCTAGCCTATGCTGATCTTGAACTTATAATCTTCCTAGTGCTATGATCAAAGGTCTGTGCTCCATGCTTGGATTCTGAAATTTACTTCTAATGAGGGACTTCTCACTAATGCTTTTTTACTTAAAAAGGTTTTAAAAGTCAAGTATGCTAAGCAAATAGAAAAAGCCCCACAAAATACAAGTTTCAGACTAGTGAACCATTAGAAACAAGAACAGTGTCATCACTACTCAGCATAGGAACCAAATTTCAGAGCCCAGAATCCTCCTTTCCTATTCCTAGTCACTAAAACTACTCACAGAGGTAATTACTAATCAGACAGCTGGCATCATATTTAAATTGTCAAGTCTTGAATTTCATATAAATGCTTTCATAATACATATTGCTATGTTTTTATTACTTTCTTTTTATTAGTGTATATTTAATTTACAAAAAGACAATCTCTTCCATGTATATCAGGTAATAGGTCACATTTGTCCTGTCTTCTCTAATGACCCTTTTTCTATTTTCATGCCTTTAAAAACATTCTGTGTGTGATGCGAGTCCTTAAGAGTTCAGCTTGTTCCACTTAACATGATTTCCAACCTTCCCCCTTTCCCACAAATGGGATTTCTTTCTTCTTAGTGGGTGAGTAATAACTGTGTATATATTCAACATTTTTTTATTCATTGGCTTCTGTTCCCATTACTTGTCTATTGTTAACAATGCCATGATAAATCTGAGTGTAAAAGCCTCTCTGTTGCCTGTTGTCCTTGATACTTTGGGGTATGTAGCCAGGAGTGATATAACGGAATCACGGGTTAGGTTTTTTCCCAGTGCTCAATGGCATAGCCACACTCGTTTCCACAGAAGTGTGGAAGTGTTTCTTGAATTCTGAGGATCAGCCAAGCACTGTGCTATGAGAAAGCTATGAGCAAATCATAGTTTGTGCCCAGAGAGTTTATGGTGTGGGTGACAAAAACAGTTATGGACCCAGAATGCTTGGTTATTATGGAGAAGTGCAGATGCAGGGGAATGAAGTATTAGCTAGCCGCTATTCTCCAGAAAATTGCTCCAATATGTGATTTTAGCTGTAAGAGTGTTTCTTTTATGAACTTGGGTGCCCTTGCGTTTGATGCACAGATGTTTAGAATTGCAATATCCTCTTGGTGGATTTTTCCTTTGATGAGCATATAGTGTTCTTTCCTATCTCTTCTGATTAGTTTTGCTTTGAAGTCAGATATTAAAATAGCTTCGTCTGATTGCTTCGTGTGTCTATTTGCTTAGAATACCTTTTTTTTTTTTTTTTCCTCTCAACCTTTTACCCTCAGGTGATATCTGTACTTCACAGTGAACTTCATGGTGAGGTGTGGTTCTTAGATGCACTCCAAGACCCACTGGCCTCAAATGACAGCATTTATTGTCCCTTTACCATGAACCAGAAAGTTTGACCTGCCTTACCTGGGTCCTCGATTTGAGATCTCTCATGGGCTGTATTCCAAGTATCTGATGAGGCTGCAGTCTGGTGGAAGAGCTTTACTGAGGAAGATGTGTCTCCAAAGTGACTACTCCTGTATTTGTTGGCAAGAATCAGTTCCTTGCACACTATTGGCTAGAGGCCTCCCTCAATTTCTTGCTCCATGGACCTTTCCATCAAAGATGTTACAGGTGGTAAGTCAGAGGGAAGGCAGAGAAAGTTCCAGAAAGAGTCTACCGGCTAGATGTAACTTTTATACGTAGGCCAATTGTGAAAGAGGTAGTCTGTCTTTCTTTCTTGTCATATTTGATTTATTGGAAGTAAATTAAAGGGCCACTCCACATTTAAAGGAAGAAGGTCTTTCAAAGACATCAATACCAGGAGTTGAAGGATATTAGGACCCATGTCAAGAAATGTCAATATCAGCTATCTTATTGTGAGCAGAGGTAAGATGGGGAGCTTCTTGGAAAGGCAGAGCCAATGGAATAGAGTTGTTTATGATTCCAGAATCATTTTGCCTTTATTCAATGCCTGATTCTACCACCTGTGGCTTTCCCCAGGGTCTCTTCTTGGTAATGGAGGAGAAGTGTTTGCCAGGTGCTGTGGAAGAGACAGAGGAAAGGGCAGTAAACCAAGTTGCTGCTCTTCTGAACATTGCTACAACACCAGAAAGGCAGGAGGGAGGGGCAGTGTGTAGATACCCAGAGGAAGAGGAACTCTAAGGGCAATAAATACATAGTAACACAGCCTACCTTCTATGGAAGTTCTGCGGGCTAAGTTAGATACATACTGTATCCAGCGAGGCAAAAGCTGCAGAGCAGAGCAGAGCAAGGGGTAGGGTATGGTGGGACTGTTCTGACTGTTCTCTGTATCACCCTGTAAATAAAGTAACTGTTTTGGCCTGTGGTGAGCACTGTAGCAGTAGACAGGAAATCAGAAACAATAGGCAGGAAATCAGAGACAGGTAGAGGAGGGTGGAGTTAACTCAGTCTCCATCCATCCTCCAAAGAAGAATCATGTAAGGAACCCAGGTGAGCCATCGGCCGGGGCCACATGGCAGGTAGATTCCTAGAAATGGGTTACATTAAGATGAAAGAGCTAGCTAGTAATGTGCTTGAGATACAGGCCAAATGAGATGAAATTAATATAAGTCTCTGAGTCATTTCTTTGGAGGGTAAAAGCTGCCTCAGGCTAGGTGTCACGAGCAGAATCCCGGGCATTTCCCCAGTGGTCAGCTGGAGACGAATCGGACAGAAAGCCTAGACACTCAATGGCAGTTCAATAACCTTTTACTGATGCTTATTCAAAATACACAATCCACATCAAATACATTAATCACACATTAATATGATCACACATTAATATACATTAATATAATTATACGACCTTTTCCTCGCCGTTATGTCCACACTTTCTGTCAATGCCCCCGGGGTGGGAGTAGTCAGGCCTCGGTCGCTGGTTCGGGCTGCAATTGCTCGGACTCTGTGCTCCCCGGGCCTAGGATACGGTCCTAGTCCTTCAGCGTCC
>PVIH01001694.1:32421-221524 GCA_004025045.1 Sigmodon hispidus | reverse complement strand
CAGGAAGAGGGGAGGGAGGAGGTCATGCAGGAAGAGGGGAGGGAGGAGGTCATGCAGGGAGAGGGGAGGGAGGAGGTCATGCAGAAACTCGCTTTTGTGGGCAAAAATGGGCCACTGAAAATTATTTAGCTGTCAAGTCAAATACATGTGTTTAAAGGAGATTGTGGAAGGGTGGCTGATAGAATTTTATTATTTTGGGCCTTTCTTGTAGTTTCTTTTTTGAGGATGTGCCTGTGTCTCTTTGGGTTTTGTTGTTGTGTTTTAAGTTGATGAGAGTTCCTCTAAGGTAAAATAAAAATACTTTTTCTAGCCTAAAACTGAGCACACACATTTCTGTGGCAGAGAAAACAAAACAGCAACAACAAAACCTATAAGATGGGACCTCCTGTCCAGGGGAAAGGCATTTCTCTGTTTTGGTAAGTAGCAGACAACTTTCAGAAACACCAAGTGAGTGTGCTATAAGTGGAATCACCTCAGACTTCCTCTCATCAGATGACCCACAGCTGACACTCTTTCCCTGCAGAGTCTGTGACAAGAGATCCTCTCTGAGGCTGTATTTTTAGGGTGTGATCTGAAATGCAGGCTTAAGTTATACACTCAGATCTCTAAATAAATATCAACAGGGTGCAGTGATACAGCTCTGGAGAGCTGGGATTAGTAATTCTTCTCCAGTGGTAAACCTCATAGTTTTAATTTCAGAGAGCATAATAATACTGCAAACTGAAGCTGAGCTGTATCATTTCTGTGATAGGTTAAGAGAAGACCAATACAATCATAGATTCTGTGGGTTCTAGAAACAGAGAGGGTACCTGATGCTTGCCCTTGTTCCCTAATCCAGATTATATCATAGCTGTGATTTATCTGTCGAAGACTTCACTCAGCCTTATATGTATTGCTTCTGTAGTGTTAGGAAAAGGTTCATGTGAGGCTAAGAGGAGGAAGTGGACCTACTATGTGGACAGTTTTCTGTCCTCACTTCTTCCTTTGGCCAGGGATTTCATGCAATATAAAGACCAATTGTATCTATTGGTCTACAACTCTTTAACTGCAAACTCATTCTTTTTGCGTTTATTTATTTATTTGTTTTTCATTGTTCAAGACAGGGTTTCTCTGTGTTACCTTGACTGTTCTGGAACTCAACTCTGTAGACCAGACTGATCTCAACTTGATCCGCCTGCCGCTTCCTCCCCAGTGCTGGTACTAAGGGCATGTGCCATCACTACCTAGCCTTGATTATATCTTATTTCAGTCTTTTTTTTAAGAAAGCGATAATGCTACTACCTAAAATGTGGGCGCCCCTTTCCTCCCCCTCTGTCACAGTATGTATTGGCAGCTGTATTTCTCAGCTAGGAGTCACAGTTGTTCTGTTGTGCCATCGTGGTGTAGGAATGTTTTGATAAATAGGGAAAGCCAGACACAACTGTTAGGGCAAGCTGTTCTTGTACTGTGCCGTAGTGGCAGGCTGTTTCTGTATTTGTGCCGTCCGTCATCTCGTGTAGGGGAAGCTGGAAGAGCCAGAGCACATCCGGAACCTGCCGGTCCGCTGGCTCTCATCACTCTGTTAACCGAGCCGAGGTCCACTGAAGGCTGAATTAAGGAAGTATTTCAGAACTTGGTCTTTCCCTTTCTGAAATTGTATTTGACTTGTAAATTCAACTTTGGGGTTTTTTTTTTTTAAACTATATGTTTGAAAAAAAAACATATAGTTTTCAAACTATATGTTAACCACCCACCAGGGTGGTGGGTGGTTAACAATATGGCTAGCAGATTCTCGTACAAGAGGATTGGTGTTGTGACACATGCTTTTAGTCCCAGGCAGAGGCTGCTCTAGTTTACATAGTGAGTTCTATGCTAGCCAGGGCTCCATAGAGAGACCCTGTCTCAACCCAACAAACCCTCAAACACACACAAAAGCCTTCCCCAAAAAAAGAGCCATAGTAGTTTCCTAGATGGCTGATAATTTAAACAACTAAAGACTACAAAATACTTGTTGGCCACGGCAACTTGTCTATTTTCAATAAAACTGGAGAAAGGACAAGGTTCCAAGTTGTAGTTAAGCTGGTAAAACTCCTCTGGAGACTAGCCAGCAGCAGTCAGGCGACAGTGAGACACTAGGCAGGCCACTCTGCTCTGTGAGTTAGAAAAGAAGACAGGCATCCCTGGAATCTTCACCAGAGTCTGCAGCGGCTAAAATAACCCGGGGCCTTCTCAGTGACAGGAATAGAATGTGCCCAGGACAGCAGAGCTGAGACACAGAAAGCCCACTTGGCCTGGAGGCCTGAGGGTCGGGGTCAGGGCTGACATGGCTTCTAGCTCCCCTTCCCTTTCCTCCTTTAAAACAAACAAAAAAACACCAAAGCTTCATAAGAAAATCCTTTGGAAAAAACTTGGGTAATATCTGAATTATGAGGCGGTGCAAGGAGGAGGCAGGCTTGAATCCAGTCAGATTCTTGGCCTACAGATGACAGCTGAGCTAAAATTAAACTTCATGGTGTCACTGCTCCAAAGAAGAACATTGCCAATGACTTGGCATGAGTCTTTTTAAAGTCCCAGGTGACAAAGACAGGCAGAAAACATTTTAAGAAATGTTTAGATTTGTTTTTTTTTTTTTAAAGATTACTGATCAAAGAACCCAACAAAACAGCTACTCCCTGAGAGCCAGGATGGCCACCGATAATCCGTAGGATGTGGTTAACATGTAATCATCACCGGTGGAAAGCTTCAGGGACTGCTGGGTTTGTCCTCATTCACTGAAAGGCACTATGAAATTAATGTTAGGCCCTTTAACCATGGTTCTTATGTCTTGAGAATTACCAGTTTATAACAACAAATAAGAAATGTTAGTTTCCATGAACCAACATTTAAGTGCTTTTAATGTCCTTGCTGCTCTCAGGAACTGTATAAACTATTGGGGGCAGGGGTAAAGGAAGAAAAACATTCTTCTAAAGTTGCTTCGTCCAGCCCACATATTGGTTTATTCTTCTGTTATATGTTTAGGCTGCCAAAAAGTAGTTTATTAAATGGTATACATTTATGAATTGCTAACTTTGGTTGTTTATATACCTAAAATTTAATTCTTGTGATACCTGGAGGTAGATTTTGCTCCAGTGTTTACAGGAGCTCACTGAGAAACAGGTGAACTCTCTCAAGGTTACACATCGAATAAGCAATAGGATCCTGACGTTAGTGCAAGCTTTCTGCCTTTGAACTCATGGGTTTAATTTTTCAACACTGCCATGTGTATCAGATGATTTTGGAAGATGTTTATTCCTATAATCATGCATTTATATAAAGTACATCTGTTATAAAATTGCTAGGTCGCAAGGGATTCATTTTTAAACTTTCTTAAGATGTATTTGCTTTTATGTTATGTGTATAAGTGTCTTGCCTGAATGTATATATGTGTACCACATGAGTACAGTGCCCTCAGAGGTGAGGAGAGGGTCTGGATCTTGTGGTGGATGATTTTATGTTAGCTTGACACAGCTGGAGTCATCGGAGAGGAGGGAGCCTCCATAAGATTGGGCTGTAGGCAAGCCTGCTGGGCCTTTTCTTAATTAGTGATTGATAGTGGTGCCCTTTGTGGGTGTGGTCCTGGGGTCTGTAACAAAGCAGGCTGAGCAAGCCGTGGAGAGCAAGCCAGTGAGCAGCACCTCCATGGCCTCTGCATCAGCTCCTGCCTCCAGGTTTCCGTGAATCTGAGTTCCTTTCCTGACCTCCTCAGGGATGTGGAAGTGCAAGCCGAATAAACTCTTTACTGCGCCATCAAACTGCTTTGGTCATAGTGTTTCATCACAGCAATAGGAATCCTACCTAAGACAGAAGATCCCCTGGAACTGGAGTTACAGGACGTTTCCAGCTGCTATGTGGGTGCTGGGAACTGAACCTCCTCTGCAGGAGGAGCACTGAGCATCTCTCCAGCCTCACACCCTTGAACTCTGCACTCAGTGCCAAGTTTTCCCAGAGTTCTGCCATTGGTATTCCCACCAGAGGTGCATTAGACTTTACTTTCCTGTACAGCATTGGGAAAAAAAAAAAAAAAAAAAAAAAAAAAAGACTACTTCTTTTTTCCAGATTAGACATTCTGGTAGGTATGGATGATCTCTCACTGTATCGAGGCACTTCTTTTCTGTATTGGCCAGTGTTATGTCAGCCTGACATAGTGAGAGTCACGAGAACGGACGGAGCTTCAGTTAGGGAACGTCTGCATCAGAACAGGCCCTAGCTCTTTCATGACCCCACTTTGTGGCAGCAGCAGCAGTGTCCATGGCTTAGCTGTCTTTGTCTGTGCCCAGGAACTATACAACCTCAAGGTGACTGGCCAGGAGACAGGCACCCACCTCAAATTTCATGTGGCCTCACCAGAAGGCATTGCCTCGGAAGATCATGCCACCCTTCCAGCATGCCCAGTGCTGGAAGATGAGGCCACCCTTGGCCAGCATGGCATAGAAGCCCTGACCACTCTGGAAGTAGTTGGCTGAATGTCAGGAAATGAAGTTCTTGGTTCCCTGGCTCGTTCTGGAAAAGTGAGAGGCCAAACTCCAAGATGTCCACACAGGAGGGGGAAGAGGAAGGAACGAGGTGGGGAGTGCACACTATGGAAAACTAACAGCTACAACAGGCTGGGCCAAGTGCCTGTCTCAGTACAGCCATCACTTTGTCGATGTCTTCCACACTCTTGGCAAGAAAGGCCCAATGCTAACTCCTAAGTTGTATTGTGATCCTGGTACTCTAATAAACCTTCTTTGCTCAGGAGAGAAAAAAAGAAGGAAGGGAGGGAATGAATGAATGAATGAATGAACGAACAAGCAAGCTGTAAGCAGGTCTATAGGCATTTTCTCAATTAGTGATTGATGGAGAGGGCCCAGCCCATTGTTGGTGCCATTGCTGGGGTAGTGATCCTGGGTTTTCTAAGAAAGCAGGCTGAGCAAGCCATGAGTAGTGAGCAAGCCAGTAAGCAGCACCCCTCCATGGCCACTGCATCATTTCCTGCCTCCGGTTCTTGCCCTGCTTGAATTCCTTTTCTGACTCCCTTCAGTGATGGACTAAGATGTGGCAGTGTAAGCCCAACAGACCCTTCCTCACCAAGTTGTTTTGGTGGTGGTGCACACGCTTAATCTCAGCACTCCGAGGCAGAAACAGGCTGATCTCTGTGAGTCTGAGGCCAGCCTGGTGTTGAGTGAGTTCCAGAACAGCCAGGGCTACAGAAAGAAACCCTGTCTTGGAAAACCAAAAAAAAATAAATAAGTAAAATAAAGACCCTAACTAAGATAGCCACTAGGAGAAATTCAGTGAGCAGTTTCTGAAAGTGCTCACATCAAAGCTTTAGTTTCCAAATACCTGAGCTGTCCTTGTGTTTGGGTCCATACAGTCAAGAGTTGAGACTCTTTTGAAGGAATGTTGTACAGTTTAATTGGGTGTATGAAAACAGTGAGCCTGGGCTATTGCCCAGGCTTTCTTCTTTATATGTTTTATTGGTTTCTACTAGGAACAGATGTGTTATTTCTCTTCATCGTCATTAAGCTGCCACTCAGGAATTATAACAATCACTGACATAAGAAACACAGTCTACTGTCTTCTGGCGCATATATGTAGCACATTAGTAATGAACGCAGAATCACCAATAATTTGTTGGTATTGCATTAAGTAAAGAAATCAAAGCACTTCCCCTTGGTGTCATTTAACCAAGAGCAAACCCAGATTTGAATTCTCTCCTTCACTTTGCTTCTGCCTGTTGTATGAGTCTGAATCTGTGTGTTCCTGCCTGAAGACTACATGTGAATCAGTCACTGTGTGTGTGTGTGTGTGTGTGTGTGTGTGTGTGTGTGTCTACCCCTGTATGTGTGTGTTTGTCTGGATATGTATTGTCCCTAAAAAGGGACAGAGTTTCACAACGGATTAAGTCACTGGCTCCACTGACCCTATGTATCACAGCTGTCCATTTACAAGGCTGCTTCCAGCCTGCTAGATGTTTCCAGCAAAGGTTTATCATAACACACATACATTGCTCTGCATCAGGGACATGGGGTGGTACATAAACTAAGATTACAGCTGTGCTTTCACTTCGGTTGTAAAAGTCAATTACAAGGGACATCCAAGACAATAAAGTTGACTGTTACATTCTTCTCTTAAAAGCAGACTAGACAAGCAGGCTGGGTACACAGTAGGACAGCAGTCTTAAGTGACCTTACGGTGTATTATTAACTATGGCTGTGAGGTCCAGCAAAAGTTCCAGTCCGTTAGAATGTAAGAGGTGTTTTTATAGTACTGCTTCACAGGGTTGGACCTGATGAGTAATTCTAATCAATCCCTTTGGAATCGAGTCGGCTCTGACAGAGGTTCTTTTCTTTATTAAAATAAAGTACAACCGTAACTGATCTAGATGACATTGAATGACTAGTTACTGTCAACTGAAGCTAAACAGGCTTAGCGGCCCCTGTGTAATATGTGCAAAGTCCAGTGGCTCTAGATGGATGTGGTGTGCTGAGACAGTGACATCAGGCATATGGAACCCGGCTGATAGACTGTGAATGTAATCCTGCTCTAAAGCTGCTGCAGCTGATGAGGTGGTTCTGTCTTACAGCAGCAGCGCTAACACTGGAGAACAATTAAAGCTCCAAAGCTCTCAAGTGCACACACCTGTGCAAGTGTGTGTTTGTCTCTGTACATGTCTGTGTGCCTGTTCATGTATGTACATTTTAAAGTTTTTTATATGCACTGAAATAAAAATTATGGAAATTTCCCCCCATAATTAAGTGCCCAGAGATACCATTTGCCAGTTATGGAACTATTTATACAAGTGTCAAACAGCTGGCCTGGGGAGATGGCTCAGGAGCTAAAACTGCTTGCTGCCCTCACAGCAGCCTTGGCTGGGGCTCCCAGCACCACCAGGAGCTCCAGTTCTGGGAAACTGACACCATCTTCTAACCTCTGTGGGCAATTACATGTCTAGGTTTCACATAAATTTACTCAGGCACACACAGAGGTAAATAAGTAATAACATAAAAATTTAAGTGCAGGACACTTGTTTTATTTTCTAGTTTGGTAGAATACTGTGGATTTCTGAGGTTTTGTTGTTTCCTTTTGTTTGTTGGCTGTGGTAGGTAGAGAACTCAGGGCTCCAGACCTGTGAATGCTACACAAGTGTTTTACTACTGAGCTGTATACATCCCCAGGCTATTATTTCTTAATAGAATGATTTTTTTAATAGAATGATTTAATATTAGTTTATAATGGCCATTTGTTTTTTGAGATGAAGTCTGGCTATGTTGCCCATATTAGCTTTCAACTCGTAGGTCCTGAATAACCAGGATTGTACCAATGCGCCATCACAACTGGTAGAGTTTTAAGATGGGAAGTTCAGTGCTTTCGAAGGATTATTATAATTTAAATTTTAGAAGGTAAGTAGCTGGTCCCAGCAAACATGAAGTAGGGCATAATGGGCAGCAGCCGTGGGTATTCTCTCATCCGCCTGAGGCCTCACTGCTGTGTATCACCTGCTTTTCCCTACATAGGACTTAAAATATCATCGGATTTATAACTTGTGAATTTAAACTAAATTAATGGGGTTTGATTTTTACTTCCTAATGGCATCACAAAAGATTTTTCTGATACATAGGGGTTCTCGAGAACACTTGAAAGATTTCTGGCAAAGTTAAAGATGTTTATTTAAGGAAGGCTTAGTACAATGGAAATTTGAATAAATGAAACCAAGGAAATTCCTGGCTTCTTATTAAGGAGGATAAGGCTTTGACAAGTTTAACACGTTGAAAATCTTTTTTATTCTTTGCTTTTTATCCCCCCATACATTTTCAAGTTCATCGGGTATTTGCTACAATCTAATCACATAGTTAGGTAGTTTAACCTGAAATGTGTTGCCATTGAGTGGATCCTGTTGATGGTATGGAGGTTCTTCAGACCTAAATTCAGAGTGTGGTGCATGGATTTAAAGTCACTTTATTACCATCTGAAAAGGTGCACGCCTTTGATCCCAGCATGAGGGAGGCAGAGGCAGGTGGATCTCTGTGAGTTCAAAGTCAACCTGATCTGCAGAGGGAGTTCCAGGACAGCCAGGGCTACACAGAGAAACCCTGTCTCAAAAAAAAAGAAAAGAAAAGAAAAAGTCACCGAGGCAAGTAGTTGTATTTGACTTTTAAGTAAAAAGAATAAACATGAGAAACTGATGTCTGATCTTTGTTGGCTATTCCATTTGTTAAGATCAGCCTTAGAGTTTGAAGAAGACAAATAATGAGCAGCTGTCAGTAATTAGTCAGAAATATTGTGTTACTAATTCAGTTAAACCCAATACGTTCAGGGGTGGTGGCACGTGCCTTTTTGGTGCTTTGAGACAGTCTCACTGTGTAGCTGCCTGGCTTTGAACTCATGATTTTCCCACCTCTGCTTAAGCTTACTAGTGTGGGTTACTACAACCTGCATAGTGCATGCCTTTAATCCTAACTCAGGAGGCAGAAGCAGGTGGATGTCTGTGAATACAAATCCAGCCTGATCTACAAAATGACCAGGACAATCAAGGCTACATGGAGAGACCCTGTCTCATTTTTTTTTTTTTTTCAGTTGATTTGAATGAACCTTGCAATATTTTAAATTTAGGCAAGATCACTTGCAAATGAATTGTTTTAAACTAGTTTTGATGTTTACATACTTTACCATGTATGGTAAATAATTTAACTGTAGTTATTTTTAAACTCAAAAGCTCTTTTAATAAAAAAAAATTTAAGTTTAATCTCTAAGTTACAAAAGAAAAAAAAGGAAGTTTGATTTTTCTAGCGCTTTGTCCCGTGCCATGGCAGTCTGTTAACAGCGCCAGCGTGTGAGAGTTTGTCAGATGGTCGTCACTTACTGCTTTTCCTTCAGCCCTGACTGAATAAGAAGTAGCAGTAAAACCACCATAGAAAGTGAACATGGCAGAGACCGAGTGACAATGCTGTACTTCCCACCCTTACTCTTTTAAGATAAAGATACAGATGGGAGCATGAAGGAGACTACGGATGACTTTGGCCTGCAAGACGCCTTGAACATGGAGTCAGCAGATCTCTTCGCTTCAGCATCAGAGGTAAGATAAGTTATGCTCATGGTGAGGTAGTTTTGCCATTGCACTACAGTTGAGCTCAGGGGTGTGTGTGTGTGTATGTGTGTGTTTTGCCTGTTGCCTGCTGACTGCTAGTATGTCTCTGCATCACATGTGTGTGCCTGGTGCCCACAGAGGCCAGAAAAGAGCATTAGATGCCCTGAAACTGAAATCACATGTTTTTTAACTACCATGTGGGTGCTGGGAATTGAACCCAGGCCCAATGCCAAAGCAGCTGGTGCTCCTAACCACCAAGCAGTCTCTCTGACCCTGCCTGGTGTCGTTTTATTTTTTTACTTTTGCTCGAGACAGGGTTTTGCTCTGTAGCCCATGCAGGCCTTAAATTCATGATTCTCCTTCCCTACTCTGCGGAGACTGGAGTTAGGTGTAGATCCTAACAACATTTTCTTTCCACAGTCGGAGACTAGCTGCTGTCCCCAGAGACTCAGATTCTGTTCCCAGCATTCACATGGGCCCACAGTCTTGGAAAGTTCAAGGTCAGCCTGGGTTAGCGAAATTCTGCCTTATAACAACCAAGTACACATATATCTTTATGGAGATACCATAAAATATACCCTAGCCTAGGGAATTAAACACCTTTTTCGCTCTTTCCTGGCCTCTGTGGGCACCAGGCACACATGATATATATGTAGATGGAATATCCAAACACAATAAAATTTTAGAATATTTTCTTTTAATTTCTTTCTAATATATAACTGAAAATACTTTTCAGTTTGGAAACACCCTAGTGGTATAGTGCCTGCCCAGTGCACACCAGATGCAGGGCCCAAGCTCACCTGTCCCCTACACAGTAGTGCTGGGCCACAGTTTGCCACACAGAGAACATCTCTTCAAGTGCTCACTGAACACACTTTAATTTCCTAGTTAGATTACAAAGGTTTAATACATTTTTAACTTCTCATAGAAAAGATTGTATGAATATGTAGGAAGGATTCAACATTTAAGAAATATTTTAACACTGCTTCTAAAGTATAGATGTATGAATTCAGAATATGTTATCAGATATTTTTTTTTTTGTTAGAAATGCAGCTAGGTATGTATGATGGTATACACCTTCAATCTCAGTCTTTTGAGAGGCAGGTAAATTTCTGAGTTGGAGCCACCCTGGTCTACAGATGGAATTCCAAACCATCCAGAGCTACCTAGTGAGATCCTGCTTCAGGAGAAGAAAAAAAGGAGGAAAAGAGAGAAAGGAGGGTGGCTGAATCAGAACCCTAAGAAGTTAAACAGTGTTTGATAACTTGATAGATTTATTCACAATTAACCGATATATATATATATATATATATTTGTCCACTGCAGAGCCACAGTTACTGGCTTAAGCAGCAGCAGATTCAGGTGCAGCTGCTTGGATAGCAGAAAACAACACACCTGGAAGGTAGAGGCGGGAGGATCAGGAGTGCAAAGCCATTCTTGGAAATTTTGGGGTCAGCCTGGTATAATGAAATTCTGTTTCATAACAGCCAGTCGCTTTACGGAGATACCATAAAAATACTTTTGAACGTATATGATTTCGTATCCTTAGTATATCATACTTGTGCTAACATTACTTTGCAATTTTTAAAAAATTGAGGCAAGGTTTTATTACGTAGAATCACCCCATCTCAGTCTCTTGAGTGCTAATATTATGGGACTGTAGACATGGACAACCCCTATAGCTTCCAGAACATTTTTTTCCTAATGCTAGGCATTGAACAAAAGAGCTTATTGGGCCTGCTGCCAGAATCTGTGTGTGAGGATTGTGAGAGATCTCCCCCTGAACAAAGCAGCTTTATCACTGAGATGTCTCAGTTCAGCATGGGTGATGACTAACCCATAGCTGCATGGATAGAGCCCTCTTTGGCTGACCTGTCTTAAATGCCCTAGCGCCTCTGCAACCACAGATAGTTGGTGCAGAATGACATACGGCGGCGGGGAATGGAGCACGGGGAGGAGTGGCTGGAGTATCCCAGGAGGTCCTAAAGACCCTTCATTCAGTTCTCTCTTCAAGGGAACATCAACAGGTCTGATCCTGTTGAGCATCTGTGGTGGTAGTTTCACTTTCTCTGACTAAGAAGGCAATGGCTGTTACACTGAAGACTGCCGTGATGGTTAGGGTTAGGGTTAGGGAGTGGCACTGTTCGCAGGTGTGGTCTTGTTGAAGGAAGTGTGTCACTATGGGATGGCCTCGAGGTCTTTTGCTCAAGCTTCCCTCTGTGACTATCAATCAACTTCCTGTTGCCTGCACACCACCATGCTCCCCATCCTGATGATAATGGACTGAACCTCTGAAATTGTAAGCAAACCACCTCAAATAAATGTTTTTGTTATAAGAGTTGCCATAGACATGGTGTCTCCTCACAGCAATAAAAACCAGACTAAGACAACAGCATTCCTCAAGGTCCTTTATCGAGGATTTACATTACTGGCTCATTGTGACATGTGGGGCTCTATCTTCCCTAGAAAGCATCCTCTTGGGGCTGGAGAGATGGCTCAGCGGTTAAGAGCACCGTCTGCTCTTCCAGAGGACCCGGGTTCGATCCCCAGCACCCACATGGCAGCTAACAACTGTCTGTAGTTCCAGTTCCAGGCAAACACCAAGGCAAATAAATAAATAAATAAATAAATAAAGTTTTTTTAAAAAAAAAAAAAAAAAGAAAGCATCCTCTTCCAGTTTCTTCACATGTTTGGGGCTGCTCTGCCTCAGTCCCATAGACTGACGCATCTAGGTCCTCTTGATGTCTGAATACAGCAAGATTCCCACAGTTTTATCTTTATTGCTTCCAGAGTCCATTTATATCCATAATCACCTGATATTGCAGATTTAAATACTATTTACCAGCTGAAGATGCTCAGATGTCTGTTTCTGGCTTGGAATTCTCTCATGTGCATGATGTTCACATACCCGGGTGCTTACTCAGTTCTCTCTGTTTGGATTTACAATAGATACACTGAAAAAATTAGCAGTGCTTTTTATCTTTGGTGAACCTCTGTATCCAGAATCTGGCTCTGTCTCTCTGCCCTGAAACATTTGAGACCAGTAATGATACACTCACATATACACACACAAAATACAAAATTTGGAATGTTTGCGTAATAACATCTGGAGAACAAGTCTAGATACAAAATCCATTTATATTGAAGGCCCAGCACTTGTTCTTGTCAAAAACCTGGGTATAGTTTCCAGCACCCACATGGTGGTTCACAACCATCCATTGGCACGTGCGGTGCTCATACACTTGTAGGCACAATTTTAGCATACATAAAATAAATAAATCTATCTTTCATATAGCCTGAAGATAATTTTAGATAATACTTATTATCTTTTACTTTCGCTACAACTCATATGAGGTAAGGTATAGAATTTTCACATCTGCACATAGGTTTCAGATTATCCATCCTTCAGGAGTGAGTCATTCAGACTGAGGATGCTCTACCTGTATAATAAATGTTAAGTTATGTTAATGGCAATAGACACCAACAAGCTGGTATTTCCTAGCCAGTAAGTGCTATAGTATTGAGATCAGAACTAACCCGATTTTTCTCGGTTGTCAGATTTAATGTCCTAATAATGTTGTAAAAGTTAAAGAAACCATAGTCTTTGTAAAACCAGAGTGTTCATAAGGCTCTCCTCTGGTTGCACAGTGTTCATAAGGCTCTCCTCTGGTTGCAGAGTCTTCATAAGGCTCTCCTCTGATTGCAGAGTCTTCATAAGGCTCTCCTCTGGTTGCAGAGTCTTCATAAGGCTCTCCTCTGATTGCAGAGTCTTCATAAGGCTCTCCTCTGATTGCAGAGTCTTCATAAGGCTCTCCTCTGGTTGCAGAGTCTTCATAAGGCTCTCCTCTGATTGCAGAGTCTTCATAAGGCTCTCCTCTGATTGCAGAGTCTTCATAAGGCTCTCCTCTGATTGCAGAGTCTTCATAAGGCTCTCCTCTGGTTGCACAGCCCCTCATCCCTCAGCCGCAGTGGGTTACATTTTGTGATATTTGGATTTTGTTCTTCCGTTGCTCGCACTCTCTTTTCATCCAGTTTCCGGTTTAGGGCAGCGAGACGAAGGTTAAAGCTCTGTACTAAGGGAGCCATATGCTCCTTTGCAGCTGTTCTACCATAACCTGCTGAGAGAGATTTAAATTCCACCTTCCTCAACACCTCAGGTTTGAATGCAAACGTTAAGGTGTCGGGATAGCTTGAGGAAATTGGTTCTTTCCTTCAGTGGAGTCCTGGGGCTTGACTTCAAGTTATCAGTCTTGATACAAGTACTTTTACCAACTAGCGATCTCTGGCTCTAAGACACATGTTTATATTAGCCTGATGCTGCTGGGGCTGTGACAGCTTCTGTTGCACTTAGATGTGGCATGGAGACAGTATCATCTGATAGTGTATAAGGTCTGAGGCTAGAGCAGTGACTCCTTTAAGTGCCTTTTGCACAAACGTGAACGTCTGTCTGAGTTCAAGCCACAGAACCTGTGTCAAACCAGATGCAGGTGTTAGCACTCGTAAGCCCAGAATTTGGGTATTAGAAACAGGAGGATCCCCGGGGCTTGCTGGCTAGCCAGTCTTGCTAAATCAGCAATTTTAGGTCTAGTGAAAGACCTGTCTTAGAAAGTAGGAGGAAATGATCAAGGCATGTACCAGACATTAACCTTCAGCCTCCACATGCACACTCAGCAAAAGGGCCTATGTTCTGAAGTATTATGTCTGGGTTTAAGTTTAATGATTTACTTATGGGACGTAAAGCACATTTCATGTTAATGTGACTCTCTGCTCCTCTATGTCCCATTAGAGTCTTACCCAGCTTAGGATCTGAGGTAAGGAATAAATGAGATCATTTCCTTTAAAGCATTTAACACCACATGAACTGCATGTAAAATGCAAAAGCTACAACCTGCAGAGGTGCTTCTGGAATTTTCTAGGGCTGTAGCTCCTACGTACAGTGCTTTTTCCACCTGCACAAGGCCCAAGATTTGATCCTACACATGAGGAAGAAGACTAAAAAGCTCCTCCAGGAAAACAATATTTTGGCATAAATTGTCAAAGGCAAAAAACTCCAGACCTCTGAGATTTTGAAGATCCAGATAGAATTTATTCAGATGATAACTGACTCTTCTGTTGCACAAACCCTAATTGGTCTTATAATAAAAACTTGGAGCTAGAGTTTGGGGTAAATGCTTAAAGATCAAGAAGCAGAGGAACAAGCCACAGACACTTCTCACCTCACCAATTCCTCAGCCAAAAGGAGAAGATCCTGTCTCCACAAATTCTCAGACTTAATGCTCTGAGTCCTCAGCCAAGAGGGAAGAGAAGCGACTGGCAACCTCCTGTCTCCCCCTGCCTTATATTCCCTTCTCTGTACAGCCACATCACTTCCTGTCTCAACCTTCCTAGTGCTGGGATTAAAGGTGTGTGCCACCACTGCCTGGCTCTGTTTCTTTTTTAGACTGGATTAATCTCATGTGGTCCAGAGTGGTACTGAACTCATAGAGATCCATTTGCCTCTGCCTCCCAAATGCTAAGATTATGTGCCACCCTGCCTGACCTCTATGGCTAACTCTGTGACTGACTGTGGCCTCTGATCTTCAGGCAAAGTTTATTTCTCAGATTACAAACAGTTGTGTTACCATGTTCTTCCAAGGAGCAGTGAGCTCTGTCACTCTCTTGTGTTCAATCCTGTCTCTGCACCATCTTTTGGCCGTCACAGGAAAGAATCTAATGGAGTTGGCACTTTTCAAGAGTTCTGTCTAGAATAATCAGACTTTGAACCTGTGTGGCAGCTTCCAAAAGTTGGATACTCAGCATCTGTCTTGGTTTTGTTTTGACTTAGTTTGGTTTGTTTTTAGTTTTTTGAGGCAGGTCTTACTGCATAGCCTGGCTGTCCTGGAACTCCCTAAGTAGACCAGGCTAGCCTGGAATTCACAGAGATCTACTATCCTCAAAGACACCAAAATCATATAGAGATAGTAGAACAAGAAAAATGTTTACTGATTATGTATCTGATTTTTTAAAAGTTGCATTTCTACTATATAAAGAACTCTTATAGTTAGGTACTGACAAGTTAAATATCCTAATGTAAAAATGGGCAAATTAAATAGAAATTGAATAGACATTTCATCAAAGAGAATATAAAAATGGCCAATAAAATGAAAAATTGCTTAATGTTATTGTTCATTTTGGAATGTAAATCAGTTCTCTTCTGCCTCATTGTTATGATAAAGGTAGAAATGCAGATGTTCTGGAAAGAATGAGTGAACATTGCTGGAGGCTCTGGAACATGGACAGCCACTCTCAAAACAGTCTGGCATATCCTCAAAACAGTAAAGCAGAGTTACCATCTGACCCTTCTCTTTCTATGGATCAGGAAAGCTGAAAACATATATAGTTTTGAACTTGTACATAAATATTCATAGCAGCTTGTTCATGATTCCCTAAAAGTGAGAAAATCCAGTGTCCATCATAGAAGAATGAATAAGCAAAATGTGTTATGTCTATTCACTAGAGTTTTGTGTTTTTAAAGATTTATCTTCATATTTTTGTTTTATTTTATGTATATGTGTGAATAACCTTCAAGTATGTACGTGTGTGTGCTACATGCTGGTCGGTGCCTGTGGAGGCCAGAAGAGGGCAGTGGATCCCGTGAACCTGGAGTTACAGATGTTTGTGAGCTGCCTGAGCAGGAACTGAGAACCAAACCCAGGTCCTCTGTTAGAACAGCCAGTACTGCCAACCACCAAGCCACACCACAGCTCCAAGGCATTTGAGTTTTATTGATCCATAAAAACTACTGACGTGTGGTTTATCAGGGCAGGACCTTGAGAACACACTCAGCAGAAGCAGCCAAACACAGAAGGCCACGTACTAGCTAACTCCGTTTACATTTGTTCAGTAGGAAACTCTGGTTTCCAAGTGATGGCTTCCAGAAACAAGAGGAGAGTAAGGAGTCTGCTAATGGAAAAGAGGCCTCTTGGTAGATGACAAATATGTTCTTAAAGTACTGTTGGTTATATAAAACCAGCAAGTTGTATACTTTAACAGGGTTGATATTATAGTATATGGAATACATTTCAGTAGTACTGTTTGTTAAAAGTTTAGACCTAAGAATGTAACTGAAGAGGTAGAATACTTGCGTATCGTGCACAGACCCTAGGTTCTCTCCCCATAGACTATAAAAAAATACAGTGTCTGTCCCAGTAAGTACATTACTTAGTATTGAAAATAAAATTACTCCAAGGCATTTCTGTGTAGCTGGCCACCCAACAGTATTTGCAGTTGCTTTTTAATGAACTGTTGGACTGGAATTTTATTTATAGAGTTATTAGATTCTATTCATAGAGCATTATCTCTCGGTTACATAAAAGCTAACCAAAGCCACATATAAGACAGAATTCCTACAACAGCAACTTAAGTTTGTTTTTGTGTTTTCATAGGTTTTGCCCCATCAATGAAATGTTCTTTGGATGATAAAAACCCTCTTCCTAGTCAGTCATTCTGTTTTTTAAGATTTTAAATTAATTGAGCTTGTCAAATTCCACTCATTTGAGGTGAGACAAGGTCTCACCAGTTACTCTGGCTGATTTGGAACTTGATGTGCAGCAAGGCCATCCTCTTGAATGCTGGGATCAAAGGTGTGTGCCACCACACCCAACCAATTGTACTCCTCTTAACAACTGAGTTTTTGCAAAAGATTTTATTTTTAAGTGTGTGTGTGTGTGTGTGTGTGTGTGTGTGTGTGTGTCTGTGAGCAGGTACATGCATGTGAGTGCAAGTGTCCATGGAAGCCAGAACTACCGATTCCCCTGGAGCTGGAATTAGAGGTTATGAGCCTCCAGTTGTGGGCGTTGAGAACCTAACATACTGTGGTTACCTTGCAGCCAGCTCTCCAGCCCAGTGCCTGAGTTTTTCTTGTTTATGGTTTGTTGCTGTTGTTGAGACCGGATCTTACCTACATTAGTCCAAGCTCACCTCAAACTTTAACAACTGGAACTTGAAGCAAAATGAATTTAGGTTTTAATTACATAAAATGTTAGTGATTTTTGTGGTTTAGTCACATTTTGCATATTTTGATAATGTAGAAATTCTAGATGTTTTTATAGTTCTTCCTTTGGTGTAATTAATCTTTCTGTATTCTTAGCTCACAGAGCACAAAGAAGTCCAGCATTCCTACAGTCTGGAGTCCTTCTGTAGATGCCCTTTTTATGAGGAAGCGATGCATCTCGCTGAAGAAGGAAAAATTTACTCCCGAGTCCTGAGGTATTCTTCCAGTTTATCTTATGGCTGGTAATTTATTTTTGTGGTTAATATATTATTTTATAATAACATATTAAGGTTCTATTGCTCTTTTCTATGACCTTTATTAAATTATGCTTATCAATATGGGAAAATACATTTTTGGTTCAAGTAAATTTTTTTACAAAGTCTGTCAGTATGCAAAGGCCATGTGTTTTATATTAAGGTCCCGTGGTTTGTAGAAGGCTTGATCTTGACTAAAACTTAGCAATTCATTCCTCTCTGTTCTCTGTTATACAGAACTGAAATGCTGGAGTGCCTGGGAGACAGCGATTTTCTTGCCAAACTTCACTGTATTCGACAGGCTTTTCAGGTACTTCTTATAGCTTCAGGTAATGCCCTGCCCAGCTCATCAGGAGTCGGACCTTTATGTTGTAGCATCTCTGCCTGTGCACAGGCGGCTCTTTCCATTATTCTGGCTCCTCAGGACAGATAGGCAGTCGGCTAGGTTCCTTCTCCTTCCACGCTGCCTTGTCTCCAGGTCCATTGTCCTTCTCCACAGCTTCCAGGCCCTGCATACTTTGTCTAGATGGGATGCTGTCCTGGGGTAAGTGTGTGGGGATGGCTCTTACAATGACACTCTATTGTTGTCAAATAGCGTATATTTAGGTTTTTAAATTTTGATGAAATTTTTATCAGTGATAAAAAGTACTGATTTCCTAAACAAAAGTTAGATTGTTAATAATAAAGCCAGAATTGCTGGTGCACACTTTTAATTCCAACACTCTTTGTTGGTTCAACGCCAACCTGGACTACTTTTAGGAGTTCCAGGCCAGCCAGAGTTATATAGTGAGACCCTGTCTCAAATAACAAAAACAAAATTTACTTTAGTTTTTTTTTTTTTTTTTTAAATCTCAAGATTTGCTGGGGAGTAGTGGCACATACCTTTAATGTCAGCATTTGGGAGGCAGAGACTGGCAGATCTCTGTGAGTTCAAGGCCAACCTTGTCTACAGAATTCCAAGATACCCAGGGCTGTTACACAGCACAATCCTGTCTCAAAAAGCAAAAACAAAAAACCAAAGATAGATTTATTTATTTATTTATTTATTTATTTATTTAGTGTGTGTGTGTGTGTGTGTGTGTGTGTGTGTGTGTGTGTAGGTACTGTAAATGAAGAAGGAATTTTTCCTGTCCTGACTGCCTGGTCCCAAATAAATACACAGAGGCTTATATATGAATATAAAATGTTCCACCAATAGCTCAGGCTTATCATTATCTATATATTGCCATGTGGCCCGTGGCTTCACTAGTCATTTAGCTTCTTGGGCAGCTCCCTGAGCCTTTCTCGTGACTCCGCCCCTCTTCATCCCAGTCCTCAGTCTAACCGTCCCACCTGTCATTATCCTGCCTTGCTATAGGCCAGACAGCTGTACGATTAACCAATGAGAGTAACACATATTCACAGCATACAGGAGGACCATCCCACAGGAATGAGTGCCCGTGTCCAGGAAGGCCAGAAGAACATATCACATCCCATGGGTTGGAGTGGCTAGTGTAGGTGCTGGGAAGCAAACTCTCATCTCCCACAAGAGCAATGCAGGCTCTCAGCACTAAGCCATCCTTCTAGCTCCTCGCCCTAGAGAGTTAATTGTCTAAAGCAGAATTTAAATTCGAATTGATCTGCCCATAATCTTTTTTGCTCACTGGGTTTAGGAGCTCTTTTTATTCCTGTGAATTTGGCCTGTCTCCATTTCCAGTGTTGACTTAGCATCACATGCAGCACACAGACTGTCTGGGTTCCTTCATGTGTTGCTCAAATCCATTTTCACTCTGGTGTTTTTCAGGTAATTCTTTCAGAAGCAGCCAACAGGATATTTCTTGCAGAAAGTGGAAGGAAGATTTTATCAGCTTTAATTGTGAGAGCACGGAAGGTAAATTTGTTCTCTGCACAGCTCTGGAGAGTGAATGATAAAAACAAACAAGGGGCTAGTGAGACCCTCAGCTGGAAAGGTCCCTGTCACCAGCCTGACAACCTGAGTCTGAGCCCCAGGACCCACATAGTCGAGAACTCAGTCCACCAATTGTTCTTTCGCACAGATGGGGGCATGGGCCACCTTCTGCCACATGAGGAAACACATATTTCTAAGGTTTTTTAGATTAAAATATTTTAAAATTGTAATAGTGGAAGAAATTTTTGTAAGTAATTGAAAAGGTCTATCAAACAGTCTCTCTCTCTTCTCTCTTCTCTCTCTTCTCTCTCTCTCTCTCTCTCTCTCTCTCTCTCTCTCTCTCTCTCTCTCTCTCTCTCTCTCACACAGAACCTCTGGCCTGGAACTCACTTTGTATGTCAGATAGACTCAAATGTGAGCTGATTCTCCTGCCTCTGCCTTGGGTGCTGGAATTACAGATGTGCATGTCCCCATCTGGCTTAAAGAGCACTAATTTTCACTTGAGCTACTTTCTGTGTATAAAACCCTGTCCTTTTGATCAGGGTGTTTCTAATAACTTAGAGTTGCCTGTGTCATCTGGAGGCGTCTGGTGAGAACTGTCAGCAGGGCTGACAATGTGGCGAGGGCTGCTACCACCTCCTCCAGCCTAGTCAGGAGGAGCACTGAGGAGTCTGGACACACTGACTGCCTGTTGCTCATCTTCACTGGCAGGGTCAAGCAGAGATGTTGATAGGAACTTTATTCAGACTGGAAGGAACCACTTTACGCAGGCTTGTCTAGTGAAGAAAAAAACTAAACAGGCCTGCCTTTAGGCCTCTGCCCACCCAGTATTTGGCTCCAGTGCCGTTCACTCTCAGTTCCTTCTGTATAGTAGATCTGCGTTCGTGTTACCCTACTTCAGAGGACTGCTGTGACTGAGTAAATGATGCCTGAGAAAATAACTCAAAATGCACAGTGCTTAGAGAGTTCCAGGTGACATGATGTCATTGCAGTTCCAGTACAAATTGTGAACTGCTTTCTTGGCCTTTCTTCTTTAAATTTTTATTTTAATGCATTGGTGTTTTGCCATAGGTGTCTGGTCCCCTGGAAATGGAAATACAGACAGTTGTGAGCTGCCCACATGTGGGTGCTGGGAATTGAACCCTGGTCCTCAGTCAGTGCTCTTAACAGCTGAGCCATCTCTACAGCCTCTAAAAATATTTTTATTAATTTTTTCATTTATTTTACCTACCAACCACAGCTTTACCTCCTGAATCTCCTCCCATTATCTCCCCCTTCCTCTTCCCATGCCCCCATCCACTCCTCTGTCTCCATTTAGAAAAGAGCAAGCCTCCCTTGGGAGTCAGCACAGCATGGCACATTAACTTGAGACAGGACCCCCCTCCCCTCTCTGCATCAAGGTTGGTTGGCCCTCCTGTTGTAGACAAGCCAGGGGTTTGAACCAGAGAACCTCCAGGAAGAGCAGAACTGCATCAGAAGGACCCCGGCCTTCTGCTGGAACCCTGTTTTTATCTTAAAGTCTGAGGAGCAGTTTGCTATGAGGCTTTACTAACATTCTCATTCTTGGCTTCTGTAAACTAGAATAAGAGGTGGTAAGTTAAGGGCTGAGAGTATAGACTACTTACCTAACCTGTCATATTAAAGGGCCTCAGTTCAACCCCAGCATTAAATAATGCTGTCCCATGTTTAGGGACACATCTGTAATCCCAGTACTCGGAAGGAAGGTGAAGTAAGAGGGTCAGAATGTTGAGGTTGTCCTCCATTATATAGTTCATGTGAGGATAGCCTGGGATACTTGGGATACTTTTTTTAAAAAGGTAAATTGTCATGCTTTGAAGGTGTTTTCTAGAATAATTAAGATCCAACTAACTTTCTTGAAAAGTAACGTATTTATTTTGTAGACTTAAGTCTTGTTATAAAGTTAAATTTACACTGCAGTATGCTTTCTTTGCAGAATCCAAAGAAATTTGAAGATGTTTTTGATGAAATGATATATTTTTTAGAGCAGACTGATCACTGGGATAGTACTGAGATGGAACTTGCTGCCAGAGGGGTAAATTCAAATTTTTATACAATCTTTATTCCTGTTACCTGCATATATTTACCTGATTGAGGCATTGTATCTTTGTCTTTTTTTAAGTAATAGTAAATCTAACTATGTGGTGGTAGTGCACTGTCAGATCCACTTGTGTGGTATGTACCATTGTATCCAACTTGTGGTAGGTACTGTTCTACTTCTGACATTCATAAACAATGGAAACTATATATTCTATTAGTTGGTTGTAAAAAATATGGCTTTTTAAAGATTTTTCTTCATTCATATCTTTCATCTGAAAATCAAGTGGCAAGCATCATTCAGCAAGGCAGTACCAGTGTCCTGTGCAAGAGCAGTTTAAGATGGACAAGAGACGCCTTAGGAGACCCAAGGAAGGAGGCTTATTATAGGACTGAAGAAGCAAATTTACCTAATTGTTAGAGAAGGTATAAAAGCCTAGAACTTAAATTGCACATAAACATATGAATTCATAGACATAGGATTTGATGCACACATTCAGTTTACAAATACTTCCTAGCCCTAGTTATGTTGGGGTCCAGGAGCAGCAACAGTACAAAAATATTATTCCCAGCGCACACTTCCTGGTCTCTAACCAGCAACCACTGAAGCATAATAGGAATCATTGAGAAAATGGCCACAGGGAGGGTCCCTGCTGGGCCTGGAACAGCTTGCTGTGGTAGAAACTTGTAGGTGAATCTCCAGGGAGCTGAGAGACATTGTAGCAGAGACAACAGCAGAGACATTGTAGCAGAGACAACAGCAGAGACATTGTAGCAGAGACAACAGCAGAGACATTGTAGCAGAGACAACAGCAGAGACATTGTAGCAGAGACAACAGCAGAGACATTGTAGCAGAGACAACAGCAGAGACATTGTAGCAGGGGAACAGTAGGTACAGACTGAGAGAGGATCGGTCCTCGGGCTCCCTCTCTCTCTCTCCCTCTCTCTCTCCTCTCTCTCTCTCTCTTCCTCCCTCTCATCTTTCCTGCTCTTTCTCTCTTTTCCATAGTCATCTCTAGCCTGGGTAAATCCGAATATATAGTTAGTTTTTTTTTCTTTTTCTCCCGTTGCCTTTATCTTGGCCTAGATCTCTGCTGCCTTTTGCCCCCATCCCTCATATCTGTGCTCTGTGACTCCCTGCCCACCACACCCCTTTCTTCCATTACTCTTCTCCTATTCCACTCCACCTACAATTCTGCTAAAATTATCTTCTTGTTTTGGGACAAGGTTGTTGTGACCCAGCATTGAACTCTGTGTAGTTGGTAATGAACTTGAGTTCCCATCCTCTTGCCTCCACCTCCCGGGTGCTAAGATTCTAGTCACGTGCCATTAGGGCTAACTCTCCAATCAGCTTTAAAATATGTGATCTGATTAACTCTGGCCACCACCAACTCCATCCTTCTGTGAAAATAAACTAAAAATCCTTCACATAGGTATTGCACAAATGCTAATCGATCTTACAATAAAAACCCAGAGCCAGATATTGGGGAAAAGCTAAAAGATCAAAGAGACAGAGAAACAAGCCACAGCCATTTCTCATCTCGCCAACTCTTCAGCTGAAAGGCGATGATGATCCTGTCTCCACAGTTCTTCAGACTGAATGCCTCTGAGTCCTCAGCCAAAAGAGGCGGAATCGAAGAGCTGAACTCCGGTCTCCAATCACCTTGTATTTCTTTTTCTGCCCAGTCATAACACTTCCTGTTTCAAACTTCTAGTGCTGGGCCTGTGTGCTTCCAAGTAAGTGGAGCAGAGGCATAGGATCCTTAAGTGCTGGGCTTAAAGGTGTGTGCCACCACTGGCTGGCTCTATTTCTCTCCTGGACTGGATCAATCTCATGTAGCCCATTGTGGCCTTGGACTCACAAAGATCCAGGTGATCTCTGTCTTCCTGGTGATGGGATTAAAGGCATGGATCATCAGTCCCTGACCTTCTTGGCTTGGCTGTGGATTGATTCTGTTCTCTGATATTCTAGACAAATTTTATTAAATATACAATATATCACCACAATGTTCAAGAAATCATTATTAGATACAGAATCTATCACCACACATAGGTATGAATCCTTACAGGATCTGGTCCTTGTTTCCTGCCAGAATTTTCACTTGCCTCACCATAGCACACTTTCAGTACCTTTTTCCCTTCAACACAGTTGTGTTTCTTCTGGCCCTAAAGTCTGACAGGAATTCTCTGTTCCTGGGAAGATTCACACCCCCAGGGAGGCCATCTTAATGTCCAGCTGAAAGTCAATCTCTGCTGCAAGCTCTTGATGCTTTGTTGTGGTCATTTGGGTGGTAAGTGGATGTCTGTGAGGTGATTTTCTCTCTGTTTTCCCCAGTAGACTCCAGGTAAACTCTAACTTGGTTACTGTAGGTACCTGACCACATGGCACGGCACAGGAGTGACAGGACAGGATGGATGATCTTGTAGACAGGACAGGCAGCTCTGGGGTGAGTAAGTAGCAGAGCCCGTGAGCACTGCCACCCCTCAGACAGAAGCGCAAGGAAAGGAAGGGTAAGGAGAGACTGATCTCACTTCCTGGCCAGGAAGGAACAAATTGCCTGGAAATGAAGTTTTGTACTTAACCTTCTCTTTGCAGAGAAACATAATTGGAACTAGAAAACCTGGCATTGCAACGTCCAGACTTCGCCTACCTCCTTGTAATACTCATTTCTATTTTACCATTTAATGCAGGTGAAAAATTTAAATTTTTATGATGTGGTTCTGGATTTTATTTTAATGGATTCCTTTGAAGATTTAGAAAACCCACCAACATCCATACAGAATGTTGTGAACAATCGCTGGCTCAAGTCTTCCTTCAAGGAAACAGTAAGTGGTACCTACTTTCTTCACCATTCAAGTTTGATGGAAATGGTCAGAGATGGACAGCTGATTAAAAAGTCACATAGAGGTCAGGAGTGATGGTGCACGCCTTTAATTCCCGCACTCAGGGAACGAAGCAGGTGGATGTCCTGAGTTCTAGGCCAGTCAGAACTACATAAACAGACCCTGTCTTGAAAGAAGGGGGGGGGAGAGAGAGCGAGGGAGGGACAGAGAGAGAGAGAGAAAGAGAAAAACTGAGCTCATTGTTGTAATTGCTAAGCTCCTTGGTTGTAGAGTTTAGCATTTTTCTCTAATTAGCTTTGTATTTAACTTTTAATTTCATAAAAATGAAGTTTCTCTGCTGATGTTTGTAAACACTACATGGAACCCGGGGTATTCCTTATTGTTACTCTTTGGAATGTTTAGACAGAGACTTCGAATTCCAATTAAAAAAATTTTAAATGGAAACATTGATAAGAGCTATAAATTTAAGCCTTGCTTTCCTCCTCTCTGTATTTAGGCTGTGGCTTCAAGTTGCTGGTCAGTGCTGAAACAGAAAAGGCAGCAGATGAAGGTAAAACTCATCCTGCCCTAGATTCCTACCTTAGTTCCCTTTCTGTGAAAGAAAGAGGCTGATTCAGACCACAGAGCGCAGGCTACAAAGTCCAAAACCTACCTGCCTACAGTGTATGATAAGGCTTTGTGCTGTTTCCACACTTGCAGAACAAGCAGGCCTGTGTGGACAGAGGGACATCAGGGACAGCCTTGCTTTGTAACTGCGCCCTCACAGTGGCTTCTTCAATCTGGTCAGAGTGATGGTTCTCAGTCAATAAAGGCATCGAAACCCTGGGGGGTGGCATCTGTGATGAACACTCCCCCCCACATCTCTGCTAGTCTGTCTTACCCACAAAGCACTGCTATCCCTCTGCACTGCTAGTAATAAAGTGTGTGGACTCTGAAGTGAAGCCGCCTGGGTTGAAATGTCACTCACTTCAATGTGACCTTGGTTAGTTGTGTAATCTTTCTATGCCTTGATGTCTTCATCTTTGAGAAAGAGGATAATGCCAATATCCACTTTATACAAATGTTTAAAGACCCAGTGTAAAGCACGAAAGGCTCAAATGTAGCTCAGTGGCCTTCAGTTCAGTGCCAGCTATTATTATATTATTTGCCCAGTGACTAGTACTGTTTTACCAATCTCTGTTTTTCAGTCTAACATTCAAAACACCGAGCCTGTAAGGCCAACCATAGCAGTTTCTCAGCATGGTCCTCCCAGCATTTTCAGTGGGTGTTATCACAAATAATTCTAGAGACTCTTTTAGAATAATTCTAGTTTAAAGTTATTTCAGAAACTAAAACTATCTCTCTCTCTCTCTCTCTCTCTCTCTCTCTCTCTCTCTCTCTCTCTGTCTGGGAGTGGTATGAGTTTGTGTGGATTTTAAGATGAGTGGGTAGATGATTTTGACTGTATGTGTATAGAGTACAGGGTTATGCCATAGTATGCCTATGGAAGTTAAAGGCCACATTTGAGTATCAGCCCACATCTTTCCACCTTGTCTGAGACAGTGTCTTTTTGCTGCTATGTGAGCCAGGCTAGCTGAAAATTCTCCTATTCCTTCCTCCCATCTCCCCATAGGGACATACTGGCATTACAAATACTTGTGAATGTGTCTGACTTTTATGTAGACTCTAAAGATCAGAGTTTAGGTTGTCAGTCTTGTGAGAAAAGTTTTTTACCCACTGAGCCAAAGGGAACAAAAAGCAAAACCAAACAAACAAATAAAATTCAATGGAAAGTTTCATCAGCTGAAATAATTAAGTGAAGCTGGGTGGTAGCGGCACACACCTTTATTCCCAGCACTTGGGAGGCAGAGGCGGGTGAACCTGTAGAGTTCTAGACCAGCCTGCTCCACATAGTAAGTTCCAGGACAGCCCCAAAGCTACACAGAGAAACCCTGTCTCAAAAAAAAGAAAGAGAGAGAGAGAGAAAGAAATGATCAAGGGGGAAAATATCCAGACAAGAGAAAGGAACTGGACCGAAATTAAAACCAAAATCTACTTGGGGGAGGGAGGAGAGGGATTCTGTGGCTTTCACTCCCACATTACAGTGTACCATCAAGGAAATTCAAGGCAGGAAGCTGAGGCAGGGACGGAAGAAGCTATGGAGGAACGTTGTGCACTGATTTGTTCTTTGTGGGTTACTCAGTTTGCTTTCTTATATCATCATCCAGGGCTCCGTGTCTAGAGACAGCTTCACCTGTAGTGAGCAGAACCCTTCCACAACAGTCATCAGTCAAGAAAATGCCCCTCAGACTTGCCTACAGGCCATGTGACGACGGCATCCCCTCAGTTTAGGATCCCTCCCCTAACAGGCGGAAAAACAACCAGCATACACATGCATGAATTTTAAGGCACTGTAAAAAGGCAAAACTTTTGAAACATGTAAGAAAGAAAATAAACCTAGGTCAAGTCACAGAAAATATGCTCAGCAAACTCATAGAAAAAATTTCCCAAATGTAAGGCAAGAGATGCCTATCAAGATGCAAGAGGCATATAGAGCATCAAATGGTTGGGACCAGAATAGGAAGTGCCAATATCATATAATAACAAAACACTGGATGTCCAGAACAAAGAAATAAATATTGGAAGCTACAAGAGTGAAAAGACCAAGTGCCATATAAAGGCAGGCCCACGAGAATAACAGCAGCATCCACTTCTTAGAGGAGACTTAAAGAGCCATGGAGGCTCAGATGGTTGTTCTATAAGTCCTAAAAGACCACAGATGATATCCCAGAATAAAAATAACACCGTCAGTCATAAAAAAGGAAGAAGAAAAACTTGTATGACAAAAACAGATTAAAGGAATTTATGACCATCAAGCCAGCTCTACAGAGGATACTGGAAAGAATACTTTAGTCTGAAGAGAAGAATAAGCATGCCTAAGAAAATAAACAATTTCTGAATAGCTAATCAAAAAAGGACTAATAAAACACCACAAAAACAAAATGACCGGGACAATAAATCAAATGCACTGTCCAGTAATAACTTGTAGTATTAATAGACTCAAACCCCCAATAAAAAGATGCTGCCTAATGGATTTGACTAGAAAACAGGAGCCCCTCCCTCATTTTGTTGTTATTTTTCTGCTTCCAAAAAACACACGTCACCATCAATGATAGACAACACCTTAGGGTTCCCACAAGCCAGGCTTATGGTTGTGATCTGCCACACCTGGTCTACCAACGGAGCTAACACCCCAAGCCTCACTGCTTAACTATTTAGTGCCTAGTTACTTAAAAGCTATTTTAGAGAGAGTTTTGGAGTTACTACAGTTGAGAAAGACTTTCAAACCCTGAAAACAACAGTAGGCAGAATACCCCTAAAATGCCATAGAAGAATATGGCAAAACTGCTGGCACTTTGCTACAGCATGATGATTATTTTTAGGAAGTAGAAGTTAAATGCAAAACCCAAGACTCTCTGAGAATGGCCCCCATGGGCTCATATTCTGCATGCTTAGTCCCAGCTGATGAACTGTTTGGGAAGGATTAGGAGGTGTGGCCTTGTTGGAAGAAGTATTCCAGAATTCAGAAACATCTGAAATTTTTCTGGCTGGAGCCCCTGGATAAGCTGAGCTTCAGAGTATATTTTTATGAGCTGAATTTTCCTTTTAGAAAGTGTTTCTCCTCTTAAATTGCTGACTTATGAACCTGTAAAAAAAACCCTCTGATTCTTAGTTATTAATGTTTCCAACAGGCTGTTGCATTATGGACCTTGGTCTGCTCCCAAAGACTGCTGCCCATATAATGGCTAGCAGTCTATGTTTTATTAGTAGAGAAAGTAAATTTAAAAAGATAAAACTAACCTGATTCCCTTTTGTTTACCAACAGATCTCAGATGGATTTTTTGCCCATTTTTACGCCATTTGTGAGCATATAAGCCCTGTCTTAGCTTGGGGCTTCTTGGGTCCTAGAAATTCTCTCTATGACTTATGTTGCTTCTTTAAGGTATGTGCAGTCATTGAATCATTGTTTTAAAAAATAAAACAAAGTTGTTTACTTTTCTATAACATTATATAAAGTTGTAAAAATCACCTAAATTCTATTTTTAAGTGCCAGTATTAAATTGATGACTTTTTAATAACAGTGTTAATATAATGGACCAGTGACTAGTATTTCACAGAACAACTGATGTGTCTGTCCACTTTTCTCATGAGGGCCTTGAACTGTGTCACCATGTTATGGTGCACCCGCACGGTGGTGTGGTATAGAACTAAGTTCTGTATGAGATGATACGAACATTGAAATCAAAGTTATAGGAAATCACACGGGAACTTAAAGTTCTGTCCTCATGTCAGAAATTTGTGTTTGTGAAGCATTTGTTAGAGCTCACTGCAAAATGTTCTGTCTGGCAAAGTTCCAAGGATACCCTCTCTGCTGGGCAAGCTTTAGGTGGCTACACCTCAAGAGACAAACAGATAGGTATGAATTTGAATGCTCAGATGCTTCACTGTACTGTGAATTTAAAAAAAAAAAAATGTTTGCCTTAGTAATATAATGTTTGTATAAATGATTTGGGGTTTTCCTGTCATTTAGAACTCTGTAATCTACTTAAGCTTCCCTTATAAAAATGACTGTTGGAATGCAAAGAGTAGAGCTGGTGGCTGACAGCCTCGACCTCTCCAGCTCCTGCCCTTCTACCTATGGGCTGGGGCACTAGAAGGCTGCTGGCCTCTGACCCTGCACTGCCTCTGTGATACTCTTCCTAGTATTTCATAATATACGATTCCTAGAAGATTACCACTTGATGTTTCTGGGTTTTCTCTTTGCAATTCACTCTTTCCCATCATTTCATAGTAGTTGAGATTTTAATTGTATACACCTTAACTTAAAATGTGCTTTGTATTAATTTACTGAAATGAAACTCAAGACATGCCACTGACTGTAGACATGGAATTACTATTTATGTCCTCTTAACAGAAGAATGTACATTCAAAAGTATTGTGATTATTGAGAGTGGTTCTTTTTCCTATGTCTACATGGCCTAGTGCTCAGAGGTTACCTGAGAGGAAAGGCTGGTGCTTTGGGTACTTCTCATAGATCACCTCTTTTGATCATTATTCCAGCTCTGTGTAGTGAACAGGACGTGGTGTTGCACATCTTTAATCCCAGCACTTGGGAGGCAGAAACAGAGGCAAAGGCAGGCAGGCAGGCAGGCAGATCTCTAAGTTCAACCAGCCTGATCTCCAGGATAGCCAGGACTGTTACACAGAGAAACCATGAATCAAAAACAAACCAAAAGGAAAAAGGGAAAAAAACCAAACAAACAAGTAAACAAAAAGCTGGACAAGTAGTATTGGACCAAATTTTACAGACATAGAAAACAACAAGCCAAAAGATTAAATAACTTGTTCAGAGTCCTTTGCCCATGAAATGTGAAACCAGCCCCAGACTCCTGTTTCAAAATTAGCAACTCATAGACTTCACAAATTGAGCTTTAATAAATACCAATTTCTTGTCTATTTATTTTGCAGAATCAAGTTCTCTTCTTTCTCAAAGACATCTTTGACTTTGAGAAGGTGCGCTACTCGAGCATAGACGCGCTGGCAGAGGATCTCTTGCACTTGCTCATCCGCCGCACAGAACTGCTAGTCGCCTGTCTTGGTGCTGATGCCCTGAGACACGCCACTACTTGTACTAGTGGACACTGCCATGCTGTGTCCGCCGCACTGTTGGAAGCCAAAGTACAATAAGTGCCAGAAGAGGTCCGCAAGGACTGTCTAATAGCTTCAAGTTGCTACCGACTTTGTGAGGTGTGCCTCAGAACCCATGGAATTGGTGATGTGGACTCAGGGAGGGAGGAAGGAAGTCTCGAGGAATGGGTGATTGTACTGTACTTACGCAGAAATTCTGTCATCGAATCCATACATGGTGTATCCAGAGTGACTTTTTAATAACCCTTAGGTAATAATTTAAATTGTGAAATGTTGCACATTTTGTGACTATTGCTTGAATTAAAGCCAACACATAGGAGTTCATTGTCTTCACACTATCTGGAATGTCCAGTATCATTCTCAAAATAGGTTTCGATGCTTTGCACTTTGAAAATACCCTAGCCCAAGCTGATTGTGGTTCACGTCTGTAAGAATTTATAACTTCTAGTGTCAACATATTTAGCTTTGCCTGAAATGTACTCTTAACCATCAAGTTACTTCTTTGTTTAATCAAATGTAGGCAATAGTGGTGTTTAACAGTACTATTTGCCTTATTGCTTGTATATTTGAATCAAAGACATTGTGATCACTGAGGATTGATGTACAAAACTAGCAGTTTATGGTGTGTACCTTGTAGAGAATCACCTGTAGTTCCCAGAGTATATTACTGTTGTCCTGTGAGTTATAATACACCGAAGTATCTATATCTTTTTACAAATTGGAACAATTTTTCTCAGATAAATATTAAATTTGAAAATATAATTTATTTATCAAGAAAAATCCTCCTTTAAGTGTAACTTTGAGGCTAAATATATCAAACATGATAAAATCAAATAACTTCTCCTTCCTCTGTCCACAAAACAAACTTAACTCCTCAGAGAATGCTCAGCACATTGGAAGTTTGCCATGTTATACCCAAATTTTAAAAATGCTCATACTCTGGGCTTGGTTTTTAAAGGAATTTCCCTCTCAGGAATAAAATACCAATATTTTAAATGATAGAGGATATATTTTATGTCCTTATGATAAACATACAAATAAGTGGCAGAGTATATTATATATTTTCAGAGCCTCATTAGTTTTGTTTTCAGACCATGTATCACTTGTTCATCAGTGGATTAGATTTGCTGATCTGTGGCTCTGAGGTCGGACCACAGGTCAACATTAGTTTTAAGAGTGAGTTATACAGAAAGATCTGAAATGCATTTTTTTAAAATGCATTTTTAGATTAAAGTGCCTAGATAAAGGATAATGATGAGAAAATAAAAGGTAAAATAAGTTGAATTTTTGTAAAGATTTTAAATTTATATATACACATCATAGTTATGTAAATTAATTACAATATGTAAAATTTAAACTCATGTCATTAGTGTATATAGGCTATTAGGGCCTTGATCTTGTTTTGATATACAATGCCTGGTCTTTTCCTACATTACTTTTTAAGTTCCTAATCACCTACTCATGATTCTTATTGATGACAAATACCAAAATGTATCATATTCTGCTTTCCTTTCTACTGTCACATTAGATGTATCTACCTTCTGAGATGTCACTGGGCAAAGTGACACACATGTATGTGCCTACACATTCCGGTTACCACATAAGCAAGACATTTGTCCATAATATTAGTTTATTCATTGGAGAGCTGAATGTTTTGTGCTGAGGTTTTATAAACAGAGCTATAAGCAAACTTTCTGTTGGGGAAAAATAGTGTTTGGAATAGTTTTGAATATTTGCACTATGTAGCAATAATGCTGCTACATGAGATAAAGTCGGTGCTGGCCTTCCCACAATGTGTTTGTTTTCTCTCTGCTTTAAAATTCAGTTAAAAGAAAAATAAGTTGCCCATCTTCAAGAAAGGGTTGGTTGGTTGGTTGGTTGGTTGGCCTGGGGTTGATGATACACACTCCTGCACCCAGGAGGCAGAGGCAGGTGGGTCTCTGAGTTTGAGGCCAGCCTGGTCTACAAAGCAAGCTCCAGGACAGCCAGGGCTGATACACTGAACACCCCCCCCCATTTCAAAAGAAAAAAGAAAGAGAGGGTTGGTTTGTCAAACTGCTGAAGTACTTAGATTAGATTAATCTCTAGTAAGCTGATTGACTAGAGACTTGATCAGTCTCTGGTGAGCTAATTGACTAAACACTTACCAGACAATTTCTCTGTGGCCTTTGACAAGAGATAAGTATGACCTAATAAAATTTGGGGCAATAAATACAGAAGAAAAATCTTTTGGGGGTGAAGGTGGGGGAGCTTAACTTTCTAAAGGAAAATGTCTTTTAAAAAAGACTATCTCTGATTTGACTATTGAAAGTTCTTTATATATACATAAAGTTCTTTATATATATACAGTTTTCATTTGCCTTAAAATTAAACAGAGAAATAATGCTTTATAAAATAAAAACAAAAGATAAAGCTAGGTTAGAGCCTGGGGGGGCAGCTAATGTGACTCATTGTATTAGCTGAGGCTGGCCTGCCATTGCCTCCACACAGAGGAGATAAAGAGCAGAGTTAATCCCAAAAATAATATTCCAGGAAAAAGGGAAAAGAATTGATGGATTTATTTTCCTGATTGTTGTTCTCTGTTCTTGTTCACCTAAAAATGTAGTTACTTCTCCAGGAAGGTTAACAATCTGTTCAGAAAGTGGCAAAACGGAGCTGTCTCTTTAGCAAGAAGCCAAGTTTCCTATTCTGTTAAAGTCAGCTCCAAAGACCTGTCTTCTGAATTATACTCATCATTTGCATCTGTTCACAATGAGTCTATTGATTTGTGAGTTAACTGTTAAAAGGTATTTATAAATGTTCCCTTGCTTTAAGGAGTAGTGTTTTCTACCTTCCCCCCAGCCGCTAGCCTAGAAATGAGGAATGCCAAAGGAAGCGTGACAAAGGAGTCACGGCCTGTGACTGACAGACTGGAAGTTGTCTATAACTCTTGTTTTTACTTTTAATGTGGACATGGACTCAGAATTAACTGGGTTGTAATCTCAAACTGACTATAAGGATTAGGCTAAATTAAAATCTGTAAATTTGTTAACTTACAAATGTGTACGTGAGATGTAAGAGTTTATATAACCTGTGATAAACGGACATATGAAACACTTCTTAATGATCATATTGTGTTACTGTTTCTCTGACCGATGTCAGCAAATCTGTTACTTCAGTGTAAAGATTGACCTTGTTAATCTGTGTGAGTGTAAACCCCTGCGGGAACAGACAGCAGCTCTGGCCCTTGCAGGCACTAGGGTGAGCATGTCTCTACTCTAGCTAAATAAAGAAATTGGTGTCTTTTGGTGATGTGCTGGCTGCTTTAAGTAATGGTTTGTATGATTGTGAGGTCACAGTTGCCTCAGTAGGCCTGCCCTTTAACATAGGTCACATATAGAGGCAGAGAGACACAGAGGACCCTGGGAGCACTGAGTAAAATATTACAGAATATCTGTATGGATAACATGGAAATAAAGATGAAGTTCCAGTATTCATGTTTTGCTTAAAATATTTCAGTGACCAAAGCCACCCAACAGTCTAAGCTTACAGGATGGATAAGCCTACACCCATCTCTCTTCACCAGTGATTTTATTTTCCAGTGTTGGAGATTAAACCTAGAACTTAATGCATGCTAGGCAAGTACCCTACCAGTCAGCTATCTACCCAGCTCCTATTTTTTAAAAAAATTTCTTTGGTCTTTTGCTGTGTTTAAAAGAGTATGATGAAGCCCAAGCTGACTTTCAACCTGGGATTCTCTTGGCTCTTCCTCCCAAGTGCCAGGATTACAAGTATACACTTCTATGAACTGAAGTATATTATTTAATAATCAGGTCATGGTTATATAACAATCACGGGTATGAGCTGAGTTTCTGTGATCAGAGCTGCAGGGCTGGGTGGGGGCTCTGCGCCAGCCCTGGGGTCTCCTTTTCTGTCCCTCGTGTCATTGACCGATTTATTCTTGTCATCTCTTGTGTCTTCTTTGCTTCTTCTAGACAAACTTAAGGTTTGGGCACCCTAAAAACCTCACAGAATTCGTTTTTGTTTTGTTTTGAGACAGGGTCTGCCTTTTTAACCCTGGCTGTTCTTGAGCTCTGTAAACCAGGCTGGCCTCAAATTCCCAGAGATCCATCTGCCTCTGCCTCCGGGAGTGTGGGCTTAAAGGAGCACACATTTCTGGCTCCTGTTTAAGCGGCTCTCCACAGGCCTCTCCTCTGGGTGTCTGTCATTACCCCTGTGGAGAGCGATCTTTGTGAAGGCCCCTTTATCTGCCGCAGCTCCTGCTTTTACATCTCCTTTACGAACTCAGATGTCTGTGCTGTCCTCCCTGTGGCTCTGAGGCAGCTTCTGACGTCATTTTTTTCTGCAGTGTCTCTTCATAGTTCCTGTGTTCTTTCATATTTCATCCTGCCATTTATTTCCCTTTGCTCCCTTGCTCTTCTCTGCTGTCTTTGATCAAGTTCTTTGGCTTTTTGTACATCAAAACAGTGAGAACCCTGCAGTAACCATCATTTGGGAAAAAGGAAGGGCTGGATTCCAGTTTAGGAAAAAAAAAAAAAAAGCACACCTTCCTGATGGCACTTTTTATCTTTTACTTAAAAGCCACACAGCAACTACCCCATCAAATACCCTCTCAGCATCCTGCTTTTAACTGTATGTCACCAGAAGCTTTCACGGGTACTTTTATATATAGGAAGTTTCAGGGCTGTTTGGAATAACAGTGCAGCACCTGAACACAGAGTCCAGTCACTTTGCCATGTGCAGCGCTGGGGAAGAGTGGGTCCTCCAGCTTTGCTGATACTGCTAAATCTCTGTAAGACAATGGAGCCTGGGAAAGAGCAGTGTTTACTGGGCGGGAGGCAATGACAATGCTTTTAGGTGTTGTCCAAGGCTTAGCACAGACTCCTGGGTTCAGGTGATGCTCAAGCTCCTGAGTAGCTGAGACTACAAGCACTTGCCACTGGCTATGTGGGAAGTGTCACACAGTTTAACAGCTTGAAGCAACAAAGACTCATTGCTTTGAGGGTTGGTGGACCTATGACAGGCCTGCTGCTTCGGACTCAGGGTCTCTCCTAAGGCCACAGGAAACTAAAGGCTGGACTGGAAATAACTGGAGTTTACACTTGCTGTGTTCCCCAGAGGTTCACATGCTGGAAGCTTCTCTCATGAAGTGATTGATGGAACTGTCAGATGGTGTGGATCTGCCCTCTGGGGCAGTCAGTGCTGCCAGCAGGCATGGTCTGCATGAGTTACTTCCTGTTCCACAGTCCACCCTGTGATGCCGCAGGGGTTCCTCACCTCAATGCCAGTGCTATCTAAATTCCCAGAATTATGAGCCAAAAAAAAAAAAAATCTTTTAAGAAATGTTACAACCCCCCACCAGATCTGGAGAGATGGCTCAGTGGTTAAGAGCACTGACTGTTCTTCTGGAGGACCAGAGTTTGATTCCCAGCATCCACATGGCAGCTAACAACTGTTTGTAATTCCAAGATATGACACCCTTACATAGTTATACATGCAGGCAAAGCACCAATTCACATAAAATAAAAATAAAAAATGTTACCCCCCATCAGGTGTCTGTGATAGCAACACAAAATAGTAAGTAAGAAGCTGGGAGATTTTCTATCTTGGGCCAACTGTCAGACGTCGCCTGTCCATTGCTGGCTATTGGCCATTATTCCTTATTGACTGCTCTCAACAGTTTCCTGTGTTTTAGAACATGGAAGTGGCTACTTCTCTAGTGTAATACAAGGAAAGTAAGGTGAAAAGCAGTATTTGGGTGGTAGGCAATGTTTAGGATGGGGTATACACATGCTCATGCAAGCATGGATGAACAGTGGTGCATATGGGGATTCAGAGGATGCATCTGGTACCAGTTTTCACTTTCCACTTTGAGACAGGGTTTTCATATGCACAGAGTAGCTGTCTTGTAACTTCGGCAATTCCCTTTCATCTCACCCATGCCCTACTCAGACCCGTACCCTACTGAGTTTGGCTGTTTACAGGTTCTGGCAGTTGGAACTCAGATGGTCAGGTTAGCATAGGAAGTGCTTTACCCACTGGCAGCTTCCAGCATTAGCAATGCCTAGACTTGGAATGCTGTTGCCTCAGCCATACTTTGCTAGATGCCAAACCTGATACTATGGGAGAGCGCTGCACAGTCTAATTGCCAGGAGACAAGATCCTACTGAACATCCTTGTTGGCAGATACCACAGGACAGAAGCAGGAGAGGTGCTTGTCTGGTAGAAGCTCTTGCCGTTCAAGTCTGAAAAACGAGTTTCATCCCCAAAACCAAGGTGGGGGGGAGGAGAGAGAGAGAGAATCTTTCAAAATTAATTACGTAATTCAAAAAAATTACGTGGCACTTTAGCTTAATTTTAGTTTAGTTTTGTTTTATCAATACAGAGTCTCAATGTGTACCCTAGTTGGCCTGGAACTCACTATATAAACTTGGCTAGTCTTAAACTTACGAAGATCCACCTGCCTCTGCCTCCCTCCTGGGTGTTGGAGTTAATGTGGTACACACTATATCCAGTACTACTTTATTTTTAAATGAGTAAATGTACATTTTTTTGGCCAATCTTTTGTTATAGCTTCAAAACTGTTAGTTGGAGTATTGGTCCATGCTGTTCCAAGGTGCATTTGTTGCATAAGCTACACTCTCTTTCAGACACTGGAGTTTCAGTATTTTAAGTATATATATTTAAATGCAAATATATTTAAGTGTAAATATGTATACATGCATATATAATGCTCAGGGTCTCACATTCTAAGCATGTGCTCTATCACTGTGCATCCTGCACCCTACAAGTCCCCAACTTTTCTCTTTTGACAAAGTGTCACTGTGTAGCCCAGGCTATCCTGAAACTCATTATGTGGACCATGCTGTAAGTATCTGCTTGCCTCTGCCTCCCCACTTCACATAACCCCATACGCATCATATCTTGTTTGCTGCCATTGTTTACTTTTTAAAAAGTATTCTAATTATAGCATTTCTCCCTCCCCTCTATCCCTGAAAACCCTCCTAAATGCACCTTCCCATTCCTTCAAATTCTCTTTAGCCGTGGTTATTGCATGCATATATTCATATGTGTGTTCCTAAATCTAACCTGTTCAGTCCAGATACTGTTACTCGTGTGTGTGTTTCCAGGGTTAACTGTTTGGCCCTGGCCAACCTTTAGAAATGTAAGGGCAGTGACTGGAGACTCTTGCTAGCTCTGTTTGTATTCAGGATTTTATGTTTGTAATATTCAGACTTGATGGTTAAGTTTCATAAGCTATGTGTCTTTACCAGTGCATTTCAAAGCTTTAACTTTGTTTCTGAATCTATTGTTGTTGTGATGTTTGTCTAATTTGAAAAGAGGCTAAAGGTATAGCTCAGGGCTAGAGCACTCAGTGCACTTAAGGTCCCAGGTTCAATTCCTAATACCAAAAATCATAATTATTACAGGTTAAGAACAGACCTGGTTGATTTGTGGTATACACAATAAGAATTTATATACATATTGGCAAGCCTTGGGTGTGGGAGTTTGAATGTAATTGGGCTCCATCAGCTCACAGAGTTTGGCCCTGTTCAGAAGTGTGACCTTGTTGGAGGAAGTGTGTCACTGTGGAGGTGGGCTTTGAGGTCTCATATATGCTCAAGCCACACACAGTGTCTCAGACCACTTCCTCCAAAACGGTAAGCCACCCAGTTAAATGTTTTCCTTTATAAGAGTTGCTGTGGTCATGGCGTCTCTTCACAGCAACAGAAACCCCAACTAAGACTCTGGGTTTTTAGTAATGTCAAATTTAGATGTCAGAACTTAACCCACCTTGATCTTCATCCCCTGTTGTCTTCCACAAATATTTCCCACTAGAACACTTTTCTACCTCAAAGGCCAGAAACATCTTCATATCGGGCACGCAGTTTGTTCACTTTTTAAAAGCCCACCAGTTTTATCTGAAACATGCCTTGAATTTCTCACTCCCTTTCCAGGCACCAAACCTATTACCTTCCTTCTTGATTCTGTGGACCCTCCTGATCTGTCTCTTGCTTCCTCCCTCACCCCATTTGTTTATTTGCAATATTTGATCCAAAACAAATATGCTGCAAACAGATCACCTGCATGCCACCACTTTGTTTAAGGTACACTGGTGGCAACCTATCTTAGAGTAAAATCAAAACCAATCCCGTGCCTTACAAAAGCTCCTGTGTAGTCTGGCCCCACCCTCCTCCTGTCCTGTTATTTCACCCCTGAGGTTCTAAGCTTTACCCACACAAGCCTTCTTGTTTTTCCCTGCATTTATTAGAGAGAATCCTTCTGTGGACTTACTCTTCCACAGATAGTCACATCTGAGATTCTTTGCATAGCTCACTGTCTCCTGTGGTGGAAATGGAGCTCTCTTCATTGGCATAAACTGTGGTGAGAGGATATAGTGGGACCTTTAAGACCTTTCAGGAGGAGCTGCTAGGGCTCAGGAGCTGGCTGGGTCGGAAGAGTGATTGCCTTGTGAGCCTGAGGACCCATGATCGGTCCTCAGGACCTACACATAAGAATGCCAGGTATGGGGGCTGGAGAGATGGCTCAGCGGTTAAGAGCACCGTCTGCTCTTCCAGAGGACCCGGGTTCGATTCCCAGCACCGACATGGCAGCTAACAACTGTCTGTAGTTCCAGTTCCAGGCAAACACCAAGGCAAATAAATAAATAATAAATAAATAAAGTTTTTAAAAAAAAGAATGCCAGGTATGGCAGTGCTCACATGGGAAGTAGTCCTGGAGCTCCATGCTCAGCCAGTCTAACATAATCAGTGAGTTCCAGGCCAGTGAGACTCTGTCTCAAAGAAGAAGCGGATGGTCTTCCTAGTGCACACACATACCAACACAAACGTGTGTGCACACCACACACATGGGAAAGAAAAAGTTGTGGTCTAGAAAGGTCATTTCTGCCCTCCTACACCACACTTTCCTGTCTCCATGTGTGATCTCTCCCACAAATTCTGTGCCAGTGTGCCACTTGAAATAGTGTCCACATCAGACCCAAGCTGACCCCGGGATCCTGTTCTAGAACAAATAGTTATGAGTTACATAGCCTTGGATATTTTGTTGCAGTAACAGAGAACACTCATATAGCACCTCACTTTCCTTAAAATGTCTCTCATCAGACTTTTTGTAGCCACTGAAATTACAACATGTGCCCCACCAGTTCCTTCTCGAGTGTGCGCGCATGCGTGCGGCGGATCTATGTGAGACCATAGTTCACTGGTGTGCTTATCTCGCCTCCTTTTCATCTGTTCCTAGGGAGCAGTTTTATCACTGCTGCTTGGTGTCTGCACATGATGAATGAATGTCGAGATGGTGCTGGAGCCTTTGCATGATCCGTCATAGTCTCCTCTCCTACTAATGTAATAAAATACTCGTACACAAGCAGCTTAAGGGAGAAGGGCTTTATTTGGCTCACAGTTCCAGGTTACAGTCCATCATTTTGTAGTCATAGTCACATCCACAGTTAAAAGCAGAGAAAATTGGGGGTATAGCCGGTGTGGTGACACACCTTTAATCCTGAGGCCAAGCTGGACTACATATCCAGTTCCAATTCTAGGCCAAGTAAGGTCCCATAATGGTGACACTCTGCCTCAAAAAAGGAAAAAAAAAAAAAAAAAAAAAAAGCCAGAGAGATGGCTCGGTGGTTAAGAGTACTGATTCGCTTTTAGAGGACCCAGGTTCAATTCCCACCACCCACATGGCAGTTCACAACTGTCTATAACTCGGATCTGACACTTCCACACAGACATACATGCTGGGCACATAATATAAAAACAAAACAATTTTTTTTTTAAGTCTGAGAGAGTGAGTGCATGCATGCTCACTCAGACCCAGGACATAAAGCCACCTCCACCCCAGCATGCTTCTCCCCACCTAAAGCCCAGTTACTCTCACACTTACAAGTGCTGGGTCCGCAGGCCAACTGTATCTAGAGGATCCCTCACTGAGACTCTTCCCAAGGGATTCTAAAGCAGTGATTCCCAACCTTCCTCAAGTTTCAACCCTTTAATAAAGTTTCTCATGTTGTGGGGACCCTCAACCATAAAATCATTTTTGTTACTACTCCATAACTAATTTTGCTACTGCTATAAATCATATGTAAATATTTGTGTTTTCTGATGGCCTTAGAGGACTCCTGTGAAAGGATCAGTTGATCCCCAAAGAGGTCCCGACCCATGTTGAGAACAGCTGTTCTCGAGTGTTCTGCTGACAATAAAGCCACCTGTGGCACAGGAGGATTCATCTTTCAGTGTTTTATGGAGAAAAGAGAAAACTTTGCATAATCCGATGAGACTGTTGGGTAGAAATACAGAAGCTGATCCCTTAAATCTTAGAGTAAAGATGCAATTATAGTATAAGTGCACGGGAAGGAAAAGACAGCTACAATAGCCAAGGAGAGTGGAGGGAGGGGCTTCTGGAGGAGGCAACATTCAAATGGAGGGCCAAGGTGAAGAGTCCGGCAAAGGTCTTGTGTGAGCTTATGTGACGCTGTGGAGAGTCAGGAACTGCAGAGGTGAGGCTACTGAAGGGAGAAAGGGGCTCCTGCAGGTTGCCTATTGCGTTCTCCGCCCCCCATGGGACAGCAAACAGCTACCTTCAAGAACAAAAGACAGCATCACCTGTGCTTTGGTCTGCCCCGTGGTGAAAAACCACAAGTGTTTAGCTTTATCCCTGGGCTACCTACCTCAATGCCTCTGATTTTTCTTTTCCTTATGGATTTCCAAGAGATGGCCTATTGAAGCCCAGGCTGTCCTCAGCCTCTATATAGTGAAAGCTAGCTTTGAACTCCTAGTCTTGCCTTCATCTCTTAAGTGCTGGGATGGGGCACCACAGCTGGCTAACTTCTTGTTTCGTTAATGCTGTTTTTGGTTGTGTAGTACTGGGGGGTTGAACCTGGGGCCTGGGGCCTTACTTGTATGACACATACACACACACACACACCACCCACCCCCCCACCACCCACCCCCCCCCCTGATTCCAGTTAGGTTTGCAGTTTTTAATGCAGTGAAGAACGGCGGGCCTCTCATTATCCAAACAGGTCTTTGCAGGGCTAGCCTTTCCCAGGGCAAATGTAGCTTTCCTGCAGGTCTGCGCTACCATTCACGTGCCTTGGATGGGGAGGCAGAACGGAGTTGGTTTGCCTTCAGCTAAGGAAAGGTTAGCGAGTGGTTGCGTAGACTCGCTCCCTGCTCTCTAAGCGTCTTTCCCACTTATCTCTTCCGAGTTAAAGAGGAGCAACAAATAACTGTTTTACACTGCCGCCCCATTCCTTCGGGAGAAAGAGGGAAGCTGGTCAAAGTGAGTTGTTTTTAATGGGCTACTGGGGCAGGTAGAGCGAATCGGAGGAGGCAGCTTGTGGTGGCAGCCACCGCCCCTCTTCTTTCTGGGTGACTCTCCCTCCACCCCTCTCTGCGCTGCGGCGGCCGGCGGTGGGGGTTGGGGACTGGCCTGGCGTCCCGGAACAGCTGCAGCGGGCGCTGGGCCCGTCTGGAATGCGGGAGCAGGCTGCGCACCAGGACTTTTATGGAAACTTGCTGCTGGCGCGCCGCGGCTTAGGGCTCGGGGCAGCGGGAGCGGCGTGGGCAGCGCGCAGAGCCGGACGCACGGCGCGGAGCAGGAGGAGCGGGAGGAGCAGTGAGCGCCCCGGCGGCAGGCGGGTAGGAGGGCTGGGTGGGGCGGCCACGGTGGGGCTCCGGGCCCACGGGAAGCGTTGCGTTCGGCCCTGACGGCCTCGACTGCGGGGTGGGGTGGGGGGTCCCTTACCAGACCCTGGTGCTTCTGCTTCACCTGCATCTGGACGCCTGAGTTTGGGGGAGAGCGTTCCCAGGGACCCGAGTGTGTGTCCACTTCTCCGCCAAGGAGCCTCAGGGTCCGAGCGGGTGAGTTGACGGTGGCACCCAACACGTGCCCGCCGCGGTCTCTGCCAGCAGTGGCTGTGGTTTTAAAGAAATTGCTGATGGGTCCCTGTGGAAACTGGGGAAAGAGGGATTTATATCCTGGGTCTCCAGATTGCTCTCCAACGTCAAAACTGGGATGTGATTGGAGGTTGAGCTGCTAGTTTTGGAAGTCGGAGTGAAAACACCAGGTGAATAGATGTTCAAATGCAATGTATGGATATGTGTGTGCGTGTGCGTGTGTGTGTGTGTGTGTGTGTGTGTGTGTGTGTGTGTGTGCGTGTGTGTGTGGTGGGGGAGAATCAAGTTGAAAGATTAGGTGATTGCTCAGTAGCTTTGAGATACACACTTTATTTTTAAGACCACAATGTGGACAGGGAGTTGAGCGTAGATAATGTGGTAAAAATAGCATATGATACGCCCCACAAAGTGACTGTCCTTGGAAAAAGACCGGCAGTCAGAGTTCATCCAACAGGGGCCCATTGCGCGAGTCACAGCAGAAGTACGTCTCAATGAAACGAACTCACAAAAGCGTCATCGGGTTGGTCACACGGAATTAGGTGAACTACATAAAAATTCCCCCGATATTATTCTTTTTCAGGTTAAACTGCTGCTGTAAGAATATTCAAACTGAATCTCTGATTCCCCCCCCCCCCCCGGTTTGGAGTGTTTGTATAGGAAAGTGCATAATTAACTGAAGGGAAGTCTTTTGTTTTGTTATGTGTGGGGCGGGAGGGGAGGGGGCTGTAGTATGAGCAGACAGTTTGATGTAGTTGGTTACTGCAAGGCAAACGCTCTTGCTCCTGACTTGTCTCATATCTCTCTTTTGTTTTGAGATAGGATCTTATTAGGTTGTCCAGGCTAGCTTGAACACACTTTGCAGTCCAGGTGGACTGTGATCCCCTGTCTCAGCCTTCAGAGTAGTTGGAAGGACAGGCCTGTGCTCTCAGGCTCAGCGCAGTAATTTGTCCCTTCAGAGGAATCAAGAGAAATGTGTACAATTTTGGATTTTATCTGCAACAGTTGAGTTACAGAGAACAATAGAAAAACTGCAGCAGAATTATTTTAAATCTAGTTTTTCTTCTAGCAGCTTTTTATGCAATCCAGTTTTAATAGATTTCCAGTGATGCTGAGTGGGAAACAATTTTTTTCCTGCTTACCTTAAAATGGAATCTGTGCTATTTTAGAAATTTTGACATGTACGGCTGATCATTGTCAAATGTATGTCATCTTGAGAAGACTATATTTAGCATCAGCCAAGGAATGCATTATCTAGGTTTTCAACAGCCCTGGAATTTCACTTGAAGCATTTAGGTTAGGGCTTCATTTGTGAACAGTATGGAAACTATGTGTGTGCATTTGGGAGAAATTTACAGAGGTTTAGATCGCTTAGAATGAAGTGCCGAAAATGATAGGCTCCATTTTGGGGGAGAAAGCTCTATTATCTTTGAAAACCTAAAAGAATAAAAGTTTAGTAATAGATGCCTATGAGGATGAAGATGGGGTGAATATGAAGCAGTGGAACACATGGCACGAACCTACACGTGTTTATAGAAGTCACTTGCTGTTCTTTGTTGTGTAGCTATACACAAAGCATCTTAGTTCCCGTGATAACTCAGAGACAAATGACTTGCTACCTATAAACAATTGCATGTTCTGTTCTTGTTTGACCACTCTGGTTAACATCACTTGTATAGTTTCTTTCATGGCCTTTCTTCTGATTTTATTAGTTATCTAGTGCATACATTTGGAATTTATGCTTTTAAAGTTTAAATATCCATTTGTAGTGTGGCTTATTTTGTGGTACTGGTTTTGTTTGTTTTGTTTTTTAATTCTATGAATGTTTGGACTCCATGTATGTGTCCTGTATGCATGCAGTGCTCATAGAGGCCAGAAGAGGGAGTCAAATCCCCTGGAAATAATCCTCTGCAGGAGCAAGAGCTCTGACTTGCTGTGCCATCTCTTCTGCTCTTGGTAGTGTCCATTCTGGCATTGGTGCTATTCTGGGGATGGAAATCAGTGCCTCAAACATCTCTGGGCTGTCCCGGGCTGCTGCCTGCAGCAGTGTGCTTGCTTTCTTCCTTCCTTCCTTTCTTTTTTTGATTTTAAAATTATGTTTTGTAAACTTTATTTTGTTGGCACATAGTTTTTTTATTATGTATAAAGTCATATTTTTTATCCATGTATCCCCTTGTTCTGACGCCCTTCCCCCTCCTGCCCCTCCCAGTCACTCTCTCTTCTCCCCATCACTCTATCTTCTCCCTAGCAAGGGCAGGAGGTCCCAAGGTCCCAAGGTGGCTTAGTTCAGCATCCATTCCAGGCAGATCCGCTTTCCTCAACCCAACAACAAGACTGAGTCAGGTGTTCTTCTGGAGGGAGTGGGTTCCAAGGTGCCGGTCTAAGGTGTTTCAGATCCCAAGCTGTTCAGTGGTTGTGGTTTGCAGCTTGGACGTGCTTTGCTTTTTTGTTTGTTTGTTTAGAGACCACTAATGCGTGAGTACATCCCCTGCTTATCTTTCTGGGTTGTGATACCTCACTCAGGAGGATATTCTCCAAATCCATCCATTCACCTGCAAATTTTAGGATATCTTTTTTTTTTTTTTTTTACTGCTGAGTAGTACTTCATTGTGTAGATTGTACCACAGTTTGTTAATCTATTCTTCAGTTAAGGGGCATCTAGGTTGTTTCCAGGTTCTTGCTATTACAAATAATGAACAACGTGCTTTCTATACTCTAAAATGGATGAATTTAAACTCAGAAATCTGTTAATTATACATTATAATTTGTATCAAAAAACCCCACATGCACACACAATTTGTGTCAAAAATAACACATACATACACAAGATTGAAAATGATGAGGAAAGTTGTGTGTGGTGATGTGTGACTTCAATCCCAGCATTCAAGAGGCAGAAAGAGGTGGATCTCTGTGTTTGAGACCAGCAGGCCAGCATGATCTACATATTAAGTTCCAGGAGGTGGCCATGAATTAATAGTTAAAACAAATTTAACTATTTTGTTTTTAAAGATTTTGACTGTAGAATTTAGAAAGCATGGCAAGAGATTTTGGTAAGGAAGTCCTTCCCAGGCCCTCCAGTCATTGTTCCATTTATTTTAGGAGTCTTTTTGTGACCTCTTGAGCTTGCCCATTGTCTCAGCTTTGTTAATGTGACACAGCCTAGAGTCAGCCACCTGAGAGGAAAGCTTAGATCAAGATGGCCTGTGGGTAATTATCCTGACTACTGATGCAGGAGGGTCGGTCCATGGTAGGCAGCATCAATTTTATGCAGGTGCTGGTGGGCTGTATAAGAATGCTACCTAAGCTTAAGCACTCAGTGGTTCCTGCCCTGAGTTCCCTCAGTGAGGACAGGTAAGGCAAGTTAACCCTTTCATTCTCAAGCTGTTTTCAGTCAGAGTGTTTTTATCTCAGTAACAGAATGAAACTAAAATGGCCCCAAAAAGGAATTAGTTATTATTTTACCCTGGCTGCCTCACTGACTTGACAGCCAGGATTCCAGGTCTTCCCAACCAAACTGTGATCCTTGGTGAAGACTCTATTCCACTTCTTGTAGGGTAAGAAGGCCCACACCTCTCCAGCAGTTACCACAACCCCTGAATTTCCTAAAGGCAATTTTCTGTTCGTGGTTTCTGATGTGATATTTTGTTGAGTATAAGCCTAGCCCACTTCATTTTCTATTATCTTAGGAGAGTAGTCTCCAGGCTCCTTCGGCAGGATTACTCACATCTTCTTGAGCATGGTTATGAATTCTTTAGCTGTCCTTATTGCCTCTATCTGTCTGCTTGCCCAAACTTGACATGAGCTTGTCCTGTGTCCTGAGTGGTGTGAAAACACTAACAGCATTGAGGAGCACAGAAGACATACTTGCTAGGGCTGTAGAGTGAAAAAGCACCACAGCCATGTAAAGGCAGAATGTTATGAACAGTTATTACAGAAGAATGTCCAAACAGGCTGTAACTTAGTGGTTTTGGACATGTCACTATTGTACAACATGCCCTAATTCACATTAGCTGTCAGCTCCATGGCCTGGAGTCACCTGGAAAGAGTTTGCACCCATTTTTCATCACGATGGTCTGTGCGGGACTGTCTTCACTGGTGTAGGAGGACCCAGGTTGTCCTGACTTCACAAAGCTAATTGTGAGAGCCGGAGAGGGGGTGGCTGCAGTGTTCCATCACAGTTTCTCCCTCCTGGCTGTCTGGAGTTCCTGCTCTAATTGTCTTTAGTGACAATGACCTGGAAGTGTAAGCTAAGTAAAATCCTTTCCTGCCTGCATTGACTTTGGAGAGTCTTTTATCACAGAAGGACTTACAGATCTGATTCCTTCCTTTAGAGCTGCGATGAAGCATATGGCATAGTGTACTTTCATTTAACAATTTTTTTTTAAACCAAGATAGAGTCTTAGCTATATAGTCCTAACTGGCTTTGAACTTGTGGTTCTTGCCTCAGGCTTCTCAGTGCTGAGCAAAGCATGCACCATCCTGTTTGCAATTTTCACTAAATATGATATAGCTATATTTTTCTTTGTATTTATTTGAGCCAGAATCTTGCTGTGTAGCCAAGGCTAATCTGGAGCTCACAGCAATCACCTGCCTTGGCTTCCCAAGTGCTGCAATTACAGACCTGCACTATCTGTGGCTGCCTAATGGATGGGGCGGGGGGTTGTACAAATAAAAAATAATAAACATTTAAGCTCAAATTTTGTGAAGTTCAAAACAGTTTTGTTATTTCTTTTAAAGAGTTAGGTTTTAACATTTATTTGTACATAGTTAGGTTTTTCACTGAAAACTTCCTTACAAAGTTGAGACAAACCCATCCATGACAGTAGACACTTGTAATCTCACCACTGGGGAGGATGAAGGAGACCTGACCAGGCCTAATATACAAAATGAGTTCAGGCCAGCCAGTGCTACAAAGTTAGATCATGCTGCCAAAATAAATGAATAAAAAGGAAAGAAGTCAGCCTGGCTGACCTGGCAAAACCCTGCATCCCTGCATCAAAGGGGGTAGGGGACCTGAGACAAAGAATATGCATGGCTGCCACTGTCTGGACAGTTTTGCTCTCCCAAGATTATTAGCAATACAATCACAAAGGCCAAAAGAAAGTGGCCTTACAGGGAACTTAAGTTTTAGACAGTTGCCATATGGCTGCTGGGAATTGGACATGAGCCCTCTGGAAGAGCAGCTGAACCATTTTTCCAGCTCATGTTCTTGATCCAAGGGGTTTGCCTGGGATTACGTTTAGAACTGCACAGGATGGCATTGTTACGTGGCTGCTGCCCCAGTGTGGCAGCTGGCAGTATTGCATCTTCCTGTTCAGAAAAGTCACACTAACCGCAGAAAACTCATGCTCCTAGATATAAAATCATTTTGTATTCAGTTACTGGACATAGGAAAAAATTAAAACCAATTTCCATTTGCCATTCTAAATATCATGATTAGATCTCAGTCTTGGTTTTTACTTTGTAGAATGGAAATTCACTTGATTTGATAGGATGCCATTTGCTGTAGTTCAGTGACTCTCAAAAGGTGTTCTCAGAACCCTGTACTGTAGGGCCAATGACATCACCATTTTCTAATGTTTTCTTTATAGATTCCAATTAAGACAATATATTATAGTAATTTGAATGTAGGGGCAGATATAAGAACATATTTTTCTCTTGTTAGGTCAGATATAAGTTTTCAAAACTATAAATCAATATAATACTGCTCTCCATGTTATCTTTGTTTTGAAAATAGTTACTTTCATGATATTATATGGTGATAATGTTTGTAGCTTTATTTAAGTGAACTAGTAAGTATATATTTGACTGTCATTGTTGTAGATAAATTTATATAAATAAAGCCTATCCAGCATCTTTGAAAACAAGCCTGTCCTTAAGCCCTGAGCCCCAGATGTTCAAATTCCTCCACCATGCAGAGCTTCATATTGCCATCTTTATGGAATTAATGCATTACCTGACCCTGGAACAGGAACTTTAGATGGGGAAATGACCCAGCAGATACAGGTGCTCACTGCCATACCCAGGGACTCGAGTTCCTGAAATCCACTCAGAAGAAGAGAGCTGACTCCTCATCATTGTCCTTCAGCCTCCAGATGTGTCCTGTAGCACAGGCATGCACATATTCAAAAATAAGTGAATAATTTTTTCTGAAAGTCTTATTTTCTTATAGTTTTGTGGTATCCTGTCCAGACTTGGAGTTCTGTGAGAACAGATAGCGTATCCTATTTGTCATTGTATAGTAGTACCATGGACTGACCCTAACAGACTATAAAAGATGTTTAGCAAACATTTCTCAATTTCCATGTTTATTTTTTTAAGATTTATTTTATTTCACATGTATGAGCCTTTTGCCTACATGTATGTCTGTGTTCCATGTACATGCCTAGTGTCTGCAGAAACAAGAAGAAGGTGTTGGATCCTCTGGAACTGGGATTAACAGATAGTTAACTGTTATGTGGTGTGAGGAACTGAACCCAGGTTCTCTGCAGGAGCAGACAGTGCTTTTAACTGCTGAGCCATCTCTCCAGCATTCATGTTTATCTATTTTATCTAATTTTTAAAAATAATTATTATATCTTGAAAAACAAACAAAAAATCATCATTAGTGGCAATGTGGCATGCTGTAGTATATGGATGTGGGTCAGAGGACAACTTTCTGGTGTCAATTCTCTTTCCACCTTATGTGGGTTCCAGGATCAGAACTCAGTAGGCCTTTACCCACCAAGTCCTCTTATGAGACTCCTCTATAGCTAATTACCTCATTTCTTGGTTCTGTCACACTCATCAACTTTAACATTATAAAATAAAATGAAATCTACTTAGTACACGGTACAGGCGTCACGTGGTTTGTTCCCATCACTTGGTACGCAGCACATACATTGTTTCTGTATTCCTTAACAAATCTTAAAAGCTCTCACTCTTTCCTAACCTGTTGTTTGTGTTGTTTTAAGTACTTTGTACTGGATGTGGTAGCACATCATTAATCCCAGCACTCAGGAGGCAGAGGCAGGTGGATCTTCATGAGTTCAAGATCCAGCAAGCCAGGCTATGTATAGAGACCCTGTCTTTTTGTCTTTTTTTTTTTTTTAAAGAACCTTTGCATTGCTTATTTTATAATGTCATCAAATAAATCATACCAACTGTTTTGATTAGTTAATTTAGTCTTTTCCTGGCAGGGGCATAATTGGATAGGAAGGTGTGCTGCACACATTGTGTAAGCGTATGGTGTGGGAACTGAATAAGATGGAAAGTGTGTGTAAAGTAGAGGCATCTGTAGGATATGTTGTGCTGAAATATGTGTTGTGCAAGATGCATGAAACAGACTGTATTGCTTAAGACGAGCCTGTTGGAACCTGAGTAAGGATCTGTGTGGTTCATATCAGAGGTTTCTAATTTCATATGCAGGAAATTTTCAAATTATAAGTGTAAAAAAGGCAGGCTTATAATGTATAAGATGTTTAACAATATATATGTAAGACTTGTCAGATATACCTAGAAACCTAAGCAGATTTAAAAATCTTATACTAAAGTAGGGGGAACCATGTTTAGGAAAAACATACAGAATATCAATTTTATTATTTAATTTTGGAAAGTACTTCATTTGTAAAGAAATGACTTTTTAAAAAGGTCTTGGAGGTAAGTAGCTATTTCTGAATATATTTGTCAGGATAAAAAAAAAAGCGATTGGGGCTGGAGAGATGGCTCAGAGGTTAAGAACACTAAGGTCCTGAGTTCAATTCCCAGCAACCACATGGTGGCTCACAACCATCTATCTTGAGATCTGGTGCCCTCTTCTGTATACTGTATGTGTAGTAAGTAAATTGGGTTTTTGTTTTTTTGGTTTTTTTTGGTTTTTTAAAAAAAAAGTGATAAGGAAAACCTGGAGTCTGAGAAGCCAGCTGAGGACTCTTCATTGTGGCCCCTAGGGCACTATGCTGTCACCACCCTTGAGGATACCAGAGATAAAAAGCACAGAGAGGAAGGGCTGCCTGAGAACCTGGACAGAATCTGACTCTAGACACAGATCAGAAGAACCACTGCTAGGCATTACCAAGAACGTATGCTTACAGTTGTTCTGGTAATTCACACTAGTCAAATATTTTACAGAAAGTACATTAGAACACTTCCCTATAGCAGTGAGGTGACTATGTTTTCATTGCATCTTGGCACCTGTTGGAAAAGAGTTGATCGTTTAAAAATAGCTGGGATTCTGGAGGAAAGGAAACTGTTAAGATGAAGACTATCAATTTATAGGATGTATAGATTCTGAGTGTTTCTGTTAAGCATGGTTATGTTGAATTAAGAAGCTCATCTGCAAAAGAAAACATATTCCTCCTCATGACCATTGGCTGCTATGAACAGAGACAGAGAAGATGGTAAATGAGTCAGATTGTTACAATTATCTCACTATTGAGATGTGAATGTTACACTGAAGTGATTAATGCTTGATACTTGGAAATTGAAACTAGGGCCCCAAAAGACTGCTTAAAAAATACGGTACAGATAGTTTATAATGAGAATGGGAGCTGAGGGTTATAGAGATGGCTCAGCCAACAAAGCATTTGCTGCAAAACATGAAGGCCTAAGTTTGGCTTCCCAGCTCTCACACAACACACGAAATCCCAGCAGAGAAGCTGGTGAGTCCTTGGAGTTCCCTGGCTGGCCAGCATTGCAGAATCAGTGAGCTCAGAGTTCACTAAGAGACTGTCCCTTTAAACACAGACAAACAAGCATGTGCATACACAAGTGCATGCATCTCACTAAAGAAGCTATGCCCTTGGAATGTGAGGATATGGAAAACATCATATGTTATCAGAGAAATGGAAATTAAGATGAGATAGCATTATTCAGTACTACAATAACCAGAACCCAGAACACTGGCATCAAGGGGGACAGGGAGAGGAACCCAACCTCTCCTACACTACTAGTGGGAACGCAACAATTTTCACCACTTTGGAAGTCAGCTTGCTTTCGACTATGCTAAACACACTCTTACTACGCCATCCAGCAATCATGACTCAGTATTTATTCTGAGGGTTTTTTTTTTTTTTAAGTTTTGACCATGTAAAAGTCTGTAGTTTTATTTACAATTGCCAAAATAGACATAACCAAAATATTTTTTATTGAGTAAATGGACAAATATACAATGGGCTAATATTCAGTGAGATTAAAGGTGTATGCCACCAGCAATTTGAAAACGACAATTTTAAAGGCTCTATTTCAATCAAAGTGTGTTCATATTTAAGAGTCAAATTACTGGAAACAACAGGATAAATAGAAAGGAAATGTGGCCAAGCATCCTCGGTCTGTCAAGTGCTTATATCCTAATCCACTGAGTAAGTACATAGTGCACATTTTCCAAGTGCTTCTGCAGGCTTATCAAGCTCCTCTGGGCAATGCACTTCGTTGGGCCTTCTAAAGGTCCTTTTTTTGTACCACAAATCTTAAAGGATCTGAACATTATCACAAACTTAGAACTTAAACTTCTGGAGAGACTTATAATTTAAAAATTGTATATTTCTATATAAGTATATAAATTGTATATTTATAAATTTATATTGATGAAATATACAATATGTCAAAGGGAAAATTATTAAAATTTTTATACAATATTAACTTGGTTTTTTGTTTGTGTGTTTGTTTGTTTGATACAAGGCCTCACTTTGTAGCCTTGGCTGACCTTGGCTCTTTATATATACCAGATTGGCCTTAAACTCCAAGACATCTCCCTGTTTCTGCTTCTGGAGTACTAGGATTGAAGGTGTGTATGCTGGGGCTGGAGAGATGGTTCAGTGATTAGAACCGACTGCTCTTCCAGAGGCTCTGGGTTCAGTTCCCAGCAACCACATGGCAGCTCACAATTGTCTGTAACTTCAAGATCTGATACCTACACACAAACATGCATGCAGACAAAACACAAAAGCACATAAAATTAATTAAAAACAAAAATGTGTGTGTGCTACCACACCCAGCAACATTATTTTATTTTATAGGTACATAAATATAGAAAGCTTCAGACCTAAAATACACAGAGCAAACATGAATGACGTTTCCCAAAAGGCAGAGGTAAGTAAATCTCAAAAGCTCTGTGTGTGTGCGCATGCGTGCGTGCATGTATGTATGTGTGTGTGTCCTAATTTGTGTGTGTACATTTATGTGCACAATCAAGTGTATGTCTGAGGAGAGAGGCAGGAAGAGACTTGGAAAGAGAGGAAGAAAGAGGGAAAAGGGAGGAAGAGATGAGCAATATATGGTTGACTGGAGGATTGTGGGAAGGGTCATGTTTAAGTGTTTGTAACTGGTAACATCAGGATGAACAATGAGAAAAGGTTCAGTTTGAACACTGTTTTGGGTCAGCACGTTAATCTGGGTTCCGGTAACTTCTGGAAGGCAGTGAAACGATAAGGGCCAGCATATTACGTTTTAAATACATTGATGTTAGAAATGACGCTGTCAATGTGGTTTTACTGAGGCTGGGCCCTTTAGAGGTGAAAAAGAGAACTCTTAGCATCTTCTAGAAACTGCAGTAAAAGTCCTCTGACTTTCCCCCTTTTCAGCTTCTTGGCCATAGTTACTGAGAACTGAGAGATCTGAGATGATGACATGAAAAAGTGAAAGCTGAGAAACCTGCAGGGGCCAGTGACCTGCAGTAGAAAAGCCAGATCTGTCACAGATCAGTTGTTTGTCCTTGTCATTAGAAGAGTTCTGCATTCTGACACTCGATTTTTTATTTAGAGAAACTTCTTTCAGAAACTAACTTTTGAAAAAGATGGGAATGGTCTACATTTCTAGCTTTAGATGAGGGAGAACCATTGTTCTAGTCTCCTGTCAGTTTCCTTCCTTTAGGGTTTTCCCATTAGAGCCCATGCTACTCAGGCAGCATAGCCACCCAGAGTGCCTTATTGAGGTTTTAGGAAGTTACACACGGGCAGCACAGCATAAAATATGACTCACTTCTTGTGGGGTTAAACTGGCCTTCAGTTTTGACTATCTATTCTAATATAACAACAATAATGCTATTTTTAATATGGGCTTCACCTTGAAAGTCCAATCTTATGCTTTGTTTTTAAATTCATATACTTTACTGAGATTGACTTTGTTAATTTGTAAGGGGTAGTGGGTGGGAAAATACAGATAGTTATAATTAGAGTTTAGTATTTGATTTTTGTATTTTACTGGCTTTCAGCTTCTATAGAATGTTACCTCTAATTGGGCTTTGGTTTTTGAAGAAGTTTTGATTTAGCAAAATTTCTGCTTACATATTTACTGTAATTTCAAGTTAACTTAAGTTTTATAGAACATCTAATCAGGCTGTGATGATCCAAATGAAAGCTTGAAACTTGTTTCTATTTGTTTTGCTAAGTATTTTAATGTATCTTATTCTTTGCCTAATTCTTCTTTTTAAAACTTTCTTCTCTTTATTTTCTTCTAACGAAGATTCTACTTTCTTCATCTAAACCTGTCCCCAAATCCTATGTGCCAAAACTTGGCAAGGGTGATGTAAAGGATAAGTTTGAAGCCATGCAGAAGGCCAGGGAAGAGAGAAATCAAAGGCGATCTAGAGACGAAAAACAAAGAAGAAAAGAACAATATATTAGAGAGAGAGAATGGAACAGGAGAAAGCAGGAGGTCATTTTATTTTATTTTATTATTGTGAAAACTTTTTCATTTTAATGCATTAGTGAAACTAACATTTCATATAAACTATAATGAAAATATTGGTCTATATTTGCAAACTAACTTAAACTGTGTGTAAATCCTCCTCCTGTACAGTCTCTTCACTGTGTGCATGCCTTTCCTTCTCTACAGTCTCTCCACTGCTTTTATTGCCAACAGTCAACCATGGTCTAAAATAGTAAACTAAAGTTTCCAGAAGAAAACAATAGATTCAAATAAATTTTATTATAACATGCTTTTGTAGATATTATTTCTTATAATTATTTGTTCTCTCTTTTTTTTTTAAACTGTACCTGATGTTCAGATACAGCTAGGTAAAGTTCATCAGAACTATAAGACCTATGAAAAACTATTTTTCTTATATGAATATATTATAATTTCCATACAAAAAAACACACAGCATGCACAGGGCTCAGAATTATTTGTAGTTTCAGGAATCCATGGATATCCTAGTGGGTTCTCCTGAAGCCGAGAGGGCATACTCTTAAATAACCTATTCTGATGTTGGGACATGTGTTCATATTAACTTATTTAACCACCTAGATTAAAGAGATGCTTGCTTCTGATGATGAGGAAGAGATTTCCACTAAAATAGAAAAGGCTTATGTCCCAAAGCTAACAGGTAAGAACCTTGAGGGAAAAATGTAAAAGGGATTGCAAGAGAAAGAAACATGGCAAAGTGGACATTATTTTTTGTGTATTTTTAGGGACAGTTAAAGGTAAATTTGATGAAATGGAGAAACACAGACAGGAAGAACAAAGAAAGAGAACAGAAGAGGAAAGAAAACGCAGACTTGAGCAGGATCTGTTGGAAAGACGGAAAATACAGCGTGAATTAGCAAAAAGAGCTGAGCAGGTAGATGCTAAATGCTACATTGGTGTATTTCGGGACCTAACAAAACAAATGAGAACTATTGTAATGTTGCCTAATTAATATTTAATGCAATATAAGCTTATTAAAGTGGCTGGTCTAAAAAACATTATCTTAAGAGAAAACAGTATCAGATGCCCAGCAGTATGGGCAGAATGTGCCTCTTTTAGAATGCTGCTGCTACTACAGCTTTTGTTATAATTTTACCAATTGGTTTTATATTCTTTAAACTGACTACATTTCTAACTATTTTTGGTATCTTTGAGAATTTTACAATGATATAGGACATTTTCATACAAACTATTCATAATTACAAAGCACAATTAGGGCCTTTTAAGAGTAATATATAATTATAATTGCTATCTTTTATAAAACAGATTTTTATAAAAGATTATGCTTATTTTTTGTGTTATAGTGTTTTGCTTGCATGTGTTTTTGTGCACCATATGCATGCAGGGCCCACAGAGGTTGGAAAAGGGCATCAGATCCTTGGACCTGAAGTTATAAACAGTTCTGAGCAATCATCATGTATGTGCTAGAAACCAAAACTCTCTGGTCCCTTAAAACAATATTCTATGTGCCTTAAATCCACATGCTAATGCTTCTTTCAGCATCTGCCACTTTTCTAGAGAAAAGTGATTATGAAAATAAAGCATAGCCTATACTTGCATGCCCAAGAAATCTATTAGCTTCAATTTTACAAATAACCTCTTCTGTGACACAAACAATTTCTTCTTTGGTAGCAAATGATAACATATGCCATTTTAAGTGTTAAGAAGAATGAGAATTTTCCCATACTTTATGGTACACTTATCTGAAGAAAGGATATCATGTACTTCAGTGTTGTCTCTTTTAGTCATTAAAGATAAGCTTTCATTTTGTAGTGAAACTTTATAAATAAATAGAATTATAAGATGAGAACTATTGAAATTTTAATTATTGCCATACATAATTACTACAAATATATAAGTATGTGGATATATGATTTAGGAATATAGTTATTCATTTATTTTACAATTTTAATATAAGACTAGAGTATGTAGAATGTGTGTCTTGCACAATATACTGTGTATTGTCTTCTTTCATTCTTCTATACTTTCAAAGACTAGTATTTTCTAGGCTTACTGACCCATTTTAAATCCAAAAAATGAAATGGTAGGCAGTGGTTTCTCAAAAAAAAAAAAATGTAAGTGAGCTTGACTATAGTACAGACTGAATGCTAAAAAGGTAAATTAAATAAATATGATCATGAAAAAAAAACCAGTATCTTTACATCAAACACTCACTGTGTGTTGGGTGCTATAGAGAACCTTGGCTAGTGATGTTTTAGTCTTCTTAAAGTAAGGATATAACAGCAGTGTAATAATAGTGATTTCTTCTTATAAATGTGTAAGGTTTAATTTTAAAACATAAATACATTTCTACTCAAGTTTAATATGACTTAATGCAATGTAGTGTAATGTTTCTTTACAGTTTACTTGTACAAACCAGTGCAAGAGTTCTTGAGCCAAGAATGGTTAAAGTGATCACCAAGAGATTACCCCTTCTAAGATTATAAAATCTTATGAAGAATTAAAAACCTCCTATTACGGGGCTGGAGAGATGGCTCATCGGTTAAGAGCACCGTCTGCTCTTCCAGAGGACCCGGGTTCGATTCCCAGCACCCACATGGCAGCTAACAACTGTCTGTAGTTCCAGTTCCAGGAAAACACCAAGGCAAATAAATAAATAAAGTTGTTTTATTAAAAAAAAAAAAAAAAAACCTCCTATTACAAATATACCTATATATTATGTAATATAATTACATATAATACTAGAATTTAAAAAAAAATTGTGGAAAACCCTGGGGGTATATTGTCTGGTTAACTGAAGAAACACTGATAGACAAAATTAAAGTCCATCCATTTAGGGACAGATATTGTTGGAAAATATGACCTTGAAAAGAGGCAAAGATGAAACAAATTTGCTTTCTATTACGCAAAAAAAAAAAATTAGTTAAGGAAGTTCTTTAATGTTAAATTATGAAAATCAGTACTAAGTGAATTCTGAATATTTGTTTCCCTTGACTATAGCAGTAGCACAGCCCCCTGAAATAAATTCTTCATTTTCCATGTTCATTGAACAAATACAAGATTCTATTTTTTTTTTTGTTCATCTGTAGTGGTTTAAAGTGAATAAAGTAAAAGAAAACAATAACAACAGAAATCTAAGCAACAAAATGTAAAATCCCTGTAAGTGTTCATTCCATTTTTTAGCAGAGGTAAAAAGGACCTGGAAAATTGTTAGGAATTGAAACCTGGGGTTAATGAATTGTTTCTCTTTTCTGTATTCTCAATGTCTGGTTCCTTTCACTTACTTTGTTGATTTTTTTTATTGAGGAATTAATTTGATTGTTCATTGGAAAACAACTTATTTTGTAATTTTTTTGTTAGAGAGCCTTTAAAATTTTATTTAGTATGATACATAATTTAAAGAATTTATTCTATTTATACAGCAAGTCAGTTTAATGAGAATTTCTGTAATAAGACGAATTTTTCTCAAAACTAAAATTTTGTAGCATAAAATTATTCTGATAAAACTATTATTAAAATATGAAGTACTTTACATTTTATTTGAGACATGGTATCACTATAAAGCCCTGGCTGGCCTGGAACTTGATACATAGATGAGGCTGACTTCAAACTTACAGATTATTCAGGATAAATTTTCACTCTAAATTCTTTTTTGTTTTGTTTGTTTTTCAAGATAGGGTTTATCTGTGTGGTCCTGACTGTCTGGAACTCACTCTGTAGTGCCCACCTGGCCTTTATTACACTTCTTGTCTGTTGTTTATGTTTCCTTTTCCTGGAATTTCAAACACTGCATTGTTAAAATCACCTATTTTCTTCCAGCAGTTTGCTAAGGTATCAGTCAGCCTGCTCCTCAAACTAACCTAATGATCTTTCTTCATAGAAATGTGCTCCAGCTTTTGATGATGGCCTTTTCCCAATTCAATGTGGCCAAAATATGATAAAACATTATAAGTGCCAGAATTTTCCTCCCTTCTAATCTAGCTGATATTTCTACCATACTTTACTATTATGTTACAATTTTTCCATATAAATTTTGGATAAGAAATAGGATCACAACCATTTGATTGCTTGTAAAAGATTTTCCTTCTGCTATCACAGGAGCCAGAGAACAGAGGGGAGTTTTTTGTTTTTTGTTTTGGTTTTGTGTGTGTGTGTTCTCAGTTTAAATTGCTACTAAATTGAAAATTGTTACAGGTAAGCTCACAAATCAAAAGTTGAAGTTTTACCAGAAGACACAGCTAAATTACTTTTCAGTTGTATGTTTAAACGCACCATGCAGAAAATTCAATGTAATGTAACGATATGAAATTCTCATTCAATAGATTGAGGACATAAACAATACGGGAACCGAATCCGCATCAGAGGTAACAGACGTTTCCTTTAATGAAACATTCACTGAAAATTACCTGATTCACAAATTATCCTGTAATCCCAAAAGGATGTGCAGAGGCTTTTATTCACCATTGATTATAAATCTCACAATAATGAAAGTCAAGAATTTTCTGTAAAGGCAAGAGCATACTTTGGCACTTTCAAACACTTTAGTGTGTTTAAAGAAAAGTATGCTTCTGCCTGCACAGTTGGGTCATGAAGACAGAGCCTGGGAGGCTATTAGGGACACTCTGCCAAGACCATAGATTTCCTGAACTAACATCTGATGCTGTTGAAAGCTGACATTTTTAAAGGTATTTTCTTTCATCACTTGTCCTTTCCTTAGAGTCCCTAAGAGCTCTAGTTCTGGTTTTCATACACCAGAGTAGAAGGTAGTGTGTACCATGATGAAGGAATGTCCAATAACCACAAAAACATAGTTCAGTTAACTAGCAAGGTTAAAATCTAACTAACCAATTTGATGGTGTGCCTAAAATTATGCTACAAAAATTGAAAATTTTTTATTTTAGGAGCATATGCTACAGTTTACAATATTTATTTTTGAAAAAAGTTAGAGGTAATAAATTTGTATTAAACCAAGTAAATCAATTTTAAGAGACTTTATTTTAGCTACATCTAGTGTTTCATGGCTCATTTATTCCAGCATTCAGGAGGCAGAAGTAGGTGTATTATCTCTTAGATATAGAGCAGCCTCATCTACATAGCAAGTTTCAGGACAGCTGTCTCAAAAGAAACAGAATTTGTTTTAAACTTTAATAGGATAAATGCTTTAAAGCTTTATCTGTGTGATGATGTTAATACATCATTTGGGTGAATAGTCAATGGCATTTCTCATGAATTATTATTTATTAAGTACTGAAAAACTTGGTTAGAGAAGCAGATTGTGGAGAAAACTTAACTGTATTTTTAAGCCCAAACTATCCACCATCAAATTGGTTTGAAGTATGCTCACATGCACATTACCTTTTATGCAATTAATGCACAGATTGTCTAAAATCAGGCAATCTTACTATAGTCTTGTTACTTAATCGTGTAGAACATATTAATTCTGTTTTCCAAAACACAGAATGCTTCTTGAAACTGCATCAATGGATCTCAGTAAACTTCATTAATAATGTAAAGTAAGTTCAGAGAACAATGTATTTAAGAGTAACTAGTTTTAAACATAAAGTTGTTTGTTTTTTGTTTTTTGTTTTGTCCTTCATAGCCTTGACAGCAATGTAATTCACCACTTATGGAGGTGAAGTGCCCTACTCACATTTCTATTAAGAATTTGGATGCTAAATTGTCTGTTTTATAAATAGGAAGGAGATGACTCACTGCTTATAACAGTGGTGCCTGCCAAATCATACAAAACATCTGGAAAAATAAGGAATCCTGAGGACCTGGAAAAAGAACAGGGAAAAGAGAGGCTTGGTCATGAGGAAGATGAAAGAATAAGATACAAAGAAGAGTGCCGATCTCTCAAGGAAGCAAAATGTCTTTCATTAGTCATGGTAATTTTTTTTTTCAAACAAAAACAAATCCAAAGTTTAGTTAACAGCAATTGTTCATTCGGTAACAAGTTTGTTTTCGTAGGATGATGAAACTGAGGCCAAAAAAGAATCACATTTTCCTGGAAAATTGAAATTAACTTTTGAAGAACTGGAGCGACAAAGACAAGAAAATCGTAAGAAGCAAGCTGAGGAGGAGGCAAGGCGGCGCTTAGAAGAGGAGAGGCGAGCCTTTGAGGAAGCGAGAAGGCACATGGCAAGTGTCTATGTGATAGCTTCACCTTTCTTCAGGAGAGGCTGACTGCAGATAAAAGGAGGCTTTCTCTAAATGGGGAAACTTCATTTCATTTTATTTTTTGAAGACCTCGGGCCTAGTACATGGTAAACAAGTGCTCTACCCTATTTAAATCCCAAAAGGCATGGCTTTGAAACTGTATATATACATACACATACAACATATACATAATTGTACAATATACAACATATAATTCATCTACATTTTCTTTGAGCTTTCACTTTGGGGCATTTTGTCCAATATGCTTTACATTTTAATATTGTATATACTATATTAATATATATTAATATACAGTAATATACTCAATAATTTGGTTTGTCTTTGTGTATAAGTTAAGCAGTATATTTAATGATATGGTTGTGGGACATTTTCAAGTTAAATTAGTCAAATTATTAATTTCATTTGAGGAGCACAAAGTCTAAAATTCCATCTGCTTGTAAGAGTGAGGAAGAGTATACATTCCAGACTAGCCTGGACTACAGAGTTAAAGGCTAACCTGAGCAACTTAGTGAGATCTACTCCTTGTACTTGGCTAGCATGTACAAGGGCACGTTTAATACCCACTAATTCTCTACTATAAGAAGAGAAGGAAACATGATTTCCAGTCTCATTTTGAGAATTTAAAAATGAATAGCTATATTTTCAGTTACCTCGACTTTCTTGATCAGCTTTCATTAGTAAAGTTATGAGGATTACAGCTCACCATTTTAAATTTTCTAGACATTTATTTAAAATGTTAATACTTTTGGCCAGGTGTGGTGGTGCATGCCTTTAATTAGCATTTGAGAGGCAGGGGCAGACAGGTCTCTAAGTTCCAGGCCAGCCTGCTCTGTAAAGTAAGAGTGTCTCAAAATCAAATAAATAGTTATTCACTTTTATATAATACCTGCACATTTCAATATAACTGGTAATCAGTTTAACAGTTAATAAATAATAGGTTTCAGTTAATATGTAAATGAGCAAATAATAGTGAAATGAACTTTATATAAGATAATACCGGATGGCAGTTTTTTATCTGATTAGTATAAAGGAAAATCAGCATAGTTCTAAGTGAGAATTTTTTTTTTTTTTTCTTTTGAGTCAAGGTTTTGCTGTTTTGCTGTCCTGGAACTCATAGAGATCTGCTTGCCTATGTGAGAGGTGGGAAAAAGTGTCTCACCCTCTCCAGACTCACCCACCCCCTTGTGTGTGTGTGTGTACCTGAGCTCTAAGTACAAACCATTTAGTTTATGAGAATTAAGTCAGCTGAGCTCTTTAAAATTTGTTATGCAGTCTTTTATTCAAAGCTTGAGAAATTTTATTTAATCTTGAGTACATTTTTATTTGTAACTTCTCTACATTTGATTATTTTATCATATAGAACATTAAAAAGGAAAATTTGGCCAGGCATAGTGACTTTTAATCTTAGCACTTGGGAGGAAGCAGCAGGTGGATCTCTCTGAGTTCAAGGCCAGCTGGGTTTACATAGTGAGTTTCAGGGCAGCCAGGGCTATTTAGAGAAACCCTGTCTCAAAAAATAAAAAATCAAAATAAAAGATAAAAAGGAAGAGGCTTTGGAGTAAGTATTCTGGGAGCATGGAAATACTCTGTCAAGTTGCTAACCACATGCCCTTCAGTAGCAATCCATTCCTGTCCCAGTGAATGTCTACTTTTGGTAATGCATAGTTTCTTTATTAGGTAAATGAAGAGGATGAAAACCAAGATACAGAAAAAAGTTTTAAAGAGTACCGCCCTGGAAAGCTCAAACTCAGTTTTGAAGAAATAGAAAGGCAAAGGAGAGACGATGAGAAAAGAAAAGCAGAGGAGGAGGCTCGAAGGAGAATAGAGGAAGAGAAGAAGGCATTTGCCGAAGCAAGGAGAAGCATGGTAAGACAAAGCTGACTAGACAGTATTTTGAGATTCAGCATGTGTGTGCATTTGTGCACACTATGAAAAGCCAGACAACCATCTTGGGTGTCATCCTCAGGAATGCTGTCCTCTTTTAAAACTGGAGTGGCGGGGCTGGAGAGATGGCTCAGCGGTTAAGAGCACCGTCTGCTCTTCCAGAGGACCCTGGTTCAATTCCCAGCACCCACATGGCAGCTAACAACTGTCTGTAGTTCCAGTTCCAGGCAAACACCAAGGAAAATAAATAAATAAATAAAGTTTAAAAAAAAAAAACTGGAGTGGCTAGCAATCTGAGGAAAGGACTCCTGTCTTTCTACTTTCTCAGTTCTTTGATTATAGGTGTGCACCTAGTTTGCTTATGTTCTGGGGACTGAACTCAGGTCCTCATGCTTGCAAGATGAGGACTTTACTGACTGAGCAATCATGCCTAGCCTAGGGATTCAGTTTTTAGAGGGTGTAAATGCAATGATTAGACTCTGAGGAACACCCTATCATCTCTGCAATCTGTAGCAAGTGTATGAATGCTAGATAGGTTTTACATACCAGGCCCTTGTCAGCGCTTTCTTCAATTTTGTTGGTAGGGTTCTAACTACCAATGCCATGCATGGCATAAACGGTTGGGCACAAATGGAAATGTCACAAATTAATTACTCATAGATACACATTTATAATAAATTTCTTATTGTATATTGTAGCATACACAACAGTAAGTTTCACTAAGACATTTTCCTACATGTATGACATCATTTATAATCTTACTGGAAATATTCTGAAGCCTGACTTCTGTCTTTGTTACCTGGCATTTGACTTTGGATGAGAAACTTTTCAAGCAGTTCCTTAGGTTCCTCACATGTAAACCAAGGATATTTATCCTAAGTTATTTTATAAGGTTATAGGGCTAGCAAAATATATGTACCTATATATTAACTATTCTTTCCCTAAACTATCTTGGCAGCAAAACCTCTGCACAATAAAATTATGCATTAAGGTTGTTTGTTTTTCTGATAAAAGTTCATGGTGATCCAGATGTAACCAACTCATTAAGACAAGGCTATGATTTAACTGAAATGTCCTATTTCAGTGACCAGATTTGGAGATTCACTTCAATCTAATTAAAATATTCTCAATGTCATTTTAAAAACATTGTATTGTATAAATATTTTTGTTCACTTGAATAAAGAATAGATGTAGGGGCTGGAGAGATGGCTCAGCGGTTAAGAGCACCGTCTGCTCTTCCAGAGGACCCGGGTTCGATTCCCAGCACCCACATGGCAGCTAACAACTGTCTGTAGTTCCAGTTCCAGGCAAACACCAAGGCAAATAAATAAATAAAGTTTTTTTTTTTTTTTTTTTTTTAAAAAAAAAAGAATAGATGTAGTTACAATGGTAACTCCACACCAGATACTTGAGACTTACATTTTTGAAAATATTCCCTTGTTCACTGATTTGAGTTGGAAAGTTTATCCTTTCAGAATTTTTAAATCAACACGAAATACTTATATTCAAGAAATCTGTTTCTACAATACTACCTTTTTAGTATGTCCAATTCTGAAAAGAATATTCATTTTAAATAGGTATTAGATGATGATTCCCCAGAGGTATATAAAACACTTTCTCAAGAATCTCTGGTGCCTGGAAAACTGGAAATTAATTTTGAAGAATTATTAAAACAAAAAATGGAAGAAGAAAGACGGCGAACAGAGGAGGAACGAAGGCACAAACTAGAAATGGAAAAACAGGAATTTGAGCAACTGAGGCAAGAAATGGGAGAGGTGAGATGAAAGAATATTCACTTAGAAATTTGTTTTCCTTGTATTACTCTATTGTGACCTCTATATATTAATCATATAAGAATATGACATACTTTTATGACATATATACTTAATATAGGTGTGTGTCCAACCTAGCAGAATGTAGCTAAGGATGTGGCCTGCAACAAACAAAACTCACATAAAATATTAAGATCTTTTTAGTTATTTGTTGTAAGTAGTCTGTTTCTCCTGTGTGAACCTTGTAGGTAACAGTACCCTGATGCAAGGTCAAAAAGCTGTTCTTCCAAAGGACTGAGATTCAATTCCCAGTATCCACATGGTGGCTCACAATCACCAGTTAACTCCAGTTCTAGGGGATCTGATGCCCTATTATCACCTACACAGATCATGTATGTGGCACACATACATCATACAGGCAAAGCATTTATACATAAAACTGTAGTCAATATTGTATTTAATTGTGGACACAAAGCACAATAGCACAAATGCTAGCAACTAAATATGCCAAGGAGAAGTTTGGTGGGCTTTTGTTTTTGTTTTTTGAGACAGGGCTTCTTTATGTAGCCTTGGCTCCCCTGGAACTCTCTATACATCAGGCTGCCTTGAACTCAAAGAGATCCACTTGCCTTTGCCTCCCAAGTGCTAGGAAGCCCATCTGTGTGACAAAGAGAAGTTGTATAGAGCCTCCTTTATGTAAAAGGTGGGAAGTTCTTAATAAGTAATATTTTTAAATTTAAAATATACTTCATGTATGTGGGTGTTTTGCCTGCATTTATGTATGGCACCACATGCAAGCAGTGCCAGCAGGCCTGAAGACTTCCTGGAGCTGAAGTTTAAAGGCTGTGAGACTCCATGTGAGTGTTAGAAATTAAACCCCACCACTAAACCATCTCTCCAAACCCAGAAATAAAACTCACAAAGCCTAATATGTATAGTATTCCTCTTGACCTGTGGCTTCCAGGCATTTGATTGGTTGTCTTGGAACATACTTCTTCACACAGAGAGGGGATCCACTGTAATTTGCTGATAATCAACATTCAGAAATCTTTTCTTTTTGAAGGAAGAAGAAGAAAATGAAACTTTTGGATTGAGTAGAGAATATGAAGAATTAATCAAATTAAAAAGAAGTGGTTCTATTCAAGCTAAAAATCTAAAAAGCAAGTTTGAAAAAATTGGACAGTTGTCTGAAAAAGAAATACAGAAAAAGATAGAAGAAGAAAGAGCAAAGAGGAGAGCAATTGACCTTGAAATTAAGGAGCGAGAAGCAGAAAACTTCCATGAGGTGCATTATCGTTGTATTTGTTATAACCTTAATCTTAAAAGTCTTACTACTTACAGTTCCTTATTGGCATATATGTAATAATCTGGAGTTCAAAAGGATGAGGAAGAAATGGATAGGGTGCAAAATCAAGGGGAAAAAATGGTAGCAAATAAAACTTAGAAATAAGCAAAGGTAAGGGTGACAGTCAGGCAAGCTGTTATGGGGACACACAAGTGAACCAGGGGTATGAACTGAAAACAAGCTATTGTGCTGCATGTCACCTATAGCTGTGAACTTACATTGGACTTAGTGGACTAAAAGGATTGTAGGGCTGCTGGGGCATTTAAGCATGATGGAACAGTGATAGCTCTGTCCTGGCCTCCTCTGATGCTACCTGGTCACCTTTGGGGTTTATGTAGAAAATCCTTCCACAATGCCTTCTGATCAAGGCATAAATGGCTCACCTTTAGCATTCTATACCACTGATGTTTTGCTCCCTACTCCAAGTGTCCTATACCTGTACACCAGTCCAGATTCCATGCTTTAACCAGGCAGACCATATCCTCAATCTCTGCCTTTGTTTCTAAAACACTTTTTACCTATGGGAATAATTTTCAGCCCTTAGGGTCAAAGGTTATCTTCTCATTTGTAAAGTATTCTCACATTAAAAAATGTTACAGTAAGAGGACCATTCCAGAATGAGGGACAATGGACGTCAACTAACTTGAGGAACTAGAAAACAGATCCCAAAGACTCTATAATGGCATGACTCAATGGGGTTTTTTTTTCTAGATGGTTACTGAGGACCTTACTATTGAGCCACCATCACCAGGGAAACCAGCTGATTAGCTAGAGTTGAGCAAGTAAAGGCAGTCTGATACTGGTTCTAAGCTCAGTAAGATGCAAGAATGTGTGTTGTAAAATTATGGGTAATGGTGGGAAAGAAGTCTAGTGATGATTGGAAAATACTAATTTATAAAACAAAGATATCCTGCCTTAAACAAAACCCCAGCCTACCAAGTAGTTAACTTTTGTTAAAGACAGTTGTTAAGTCTTTAGGAATAAAACCAGTATGTTTGATGCTTTACTACTTTTGGTTCTTAGATGTCACATTAGGATGTTCTCAATTGCTTCCAGTGAAGGATGTGTTGAATTTCTTCTATCCACTTTGGATTAAAGGTCATTAGGTGCCTTTAAAAACTTCAGTATTAACAACTTCCAGTAGTGGACTTCCCTTCTTACCTCCAGATTCTCTATATCTTATCTGGTTGAGAACTGTCAATTTTCATATGGAAGTGGTAGCACATTTCTTTCACCCAGCGGCAGATTTATGCTTTTAATATTGAACATGGTATTCTCAAAATTAAGATTCCTGATTTCTTTCAAAGTTGAACTCACCCATATATCCTTACTTAAAAGAACCCAATGTGCACTCTTACTGTACTTTACCATCTATTTGGTTAACCAATTAAATGCCTTAGTGTTTGAGGTTGTCTTTATTCCCAAGCTGGAATCAAACTTAGATACCACCTTGCCACCTCCACTTCCATGAAGCTTTAGGCCATCACATGCAAGTATGGAGATAAGAATCACATTTGAGGACTTGTATGCTAAACACTCATTTTGCCAATGAAGTTACACTCTCAGCCTCTGACTTGGTTTTCAAATATCCTATTGTTTCCCAAAAGAACATTGTTGCTTTAATATCCTACTACCAATACTATCTGTGCCCTAGGACACTCCATTTAAAACATGACTTCATAGATTTTCCCAGAATGCCATTCTACTCTTCAAAGGTTCTAGAAAAGAGAACTGATGTTAAATATTTGACATTCTGTTCCCTTATGTCAGGAACAAATTGTTTCGCTTAGTCAAACTTTTTCTAGATGCAATTTTAAGGAAGCAATGGACTTGCACAAGGTTTTGCACTAAAACCTAGAAAGGGAATTATATATTCTACTAGGACTCAGTTAAAACAGTAGTTAATATATACTGGCTAAAGAACTCCCACCTATCTGGAAAGGTCTAATAGAAGCAAACCACTATCCAAGCACTAGGTCTAATGCAGCCCAGGGTAGCTGACTTCTGTGGTGCTGGGATCATGCTATGGGCCCTGTGCATACTAGGTAGGCACTTTACCAGCTAGCTACATCTCTAGTCCTGGGACCATTTTTTTTTTTTTTTTTTTTTTTTTTGTTCCCTAACAACAAATTATAGCATCACTGGCAACTAGGCATCATTTAAGGGCAAATAAGCAGCCCACAAATAATGCACCCATCAAATGTCAAGTTATCTCATGTTCTGAGATTTTTTCTAAATATAACTGTTACCTGGGAAACCAAACTTCCAAACTGATGAAAAGCATGTACCCATGAGCTAAGAATCTGTAGCTTGTTTCTCAATTTCATTTAGTTGGATATTTTACAACTGTTCCACTCCCACAATACCCCACAGTACTATGGTGACAAATGAGATATTTTCCCAGAGACCAATGAAGACCTTAATTTCTGGCTGTGGATATAGCTCACTTGGCATATGTGCCTAGTATTCAGGAAGCTCTGGCTTCAGATAAACTGGATGAGGCCTTACAAGTTCAAACAGCTTGGCAGTTAAATAAATGAGCCTACTGCTTTTGCAGGACTGGGGTTCTTTTCCAACACCCAATTAACAGATCACAATTATCTCGTTACTCCAGTACTAGAGAATGACATCTTTTTGTGGCCTCTACAGGCACTGTGTACAGATACAGTAACTGCAGGCAACCAATCCAAGCCTTAAACCTAACCTTTGGAATCAATCAGTTCAAATATCACTATACCAAATATTAGAAATCTGACATGTTATCTTTTACTAGACCCACACCTTTTGATAGGTAATCCTGCCCTTTTATTTTCCTGGCTTTCAAAGTTCACCATTAAATTGATGACTCACCTCAGTCACACTTCTCCATATTAAGGTGCTTCTCCACTTTTCAATCTTGACATTTGACCATAATTTACATAAATTCATTTCTCCAGAGGCAACAGAGTAGTTATTTCAGTTATGTAGTGAGGTACAGAACTACTTAAGAACTTGTATACTAAAGTTGTCACTATATGATATTCTGTGAAGGGATGTGTATACATAAAAATGTAAAAGAGCTTTTTTACTATTAGCACTATTTAAAATTTTTATTTAATTGCCTTGGTGTTTTGTCTACATGGGAACTGAACTTCAGTGCTCTTAAACACTGAGCCATCTCTCCAGCCCTACTATTAAAGTACTGAATGAGCAGGGCACAACAGGTCACAAGTATTGTAAGTTGTATTATGCAACTATTAACTTTTCTGAAAATCTAAATGCCTACAGTGTCACACAAAGCAAATCTTTTGTGCCTGTAAATTACCAAATCATTAAAGCATTAAGTTCTTGATTAGCAACTTTGTTTAAAATTTATTTTTTAAGGAAGATGATGTTGATGTAAAGCCTGCAAAAAAGAGTGAATCTCCCTTTACTCATAAAGTAAACATGAAAGCCAGATTTGAACAAATGGCTAGGGCAAGAGAGGAAGAAGAACAACGGAGAATTGAAGAACAAAAGTTACTACGAATGCAGTTTGAACAGAAGGAAATTGATGCGGCACTACAGAAGGTATGCATCTTCTAATCCCACTTTACAACTAAGGAATTGTCTCCATAGCTTTCAGGCCACTGGAATGGTTTGGAAAGTAGTAAGTCAATGAATGCCAGGGCATCATATATGTTAGCCAAAATGCCTTTACACTGAGCTATGTACCACTTCCTTTTACTCTCAAAATTCTATTACTAGAAATAACTTGATGAATATACTTAATTTAATACAGAAAAGAGAAGATGAGGAAGAAGAAGAAGGTAGCATCTTTAATGGCTCCACTACTGAAGAGGAAGAGCACACCAGATCAGGCGCTCCGTGGTTCAAAAAGCCTCTAAGAAACACCTCAGTTGTAGACAGTGAGCCAGTCAGATTTACTGTAAAAGTAACAGGAGAACCCAAGCCAGAAATTACATGGTGGTTTGAAGGAGAAATGCTGCAGGATGGAGAAGACTATCAGTACATTGAAAGAGGTGAAACTTACTGCCTCTACTTACCAGAAACTTTCCCAGAAGATGGAGGAGAATATATGTGTAAAGCCGTCAACAATAAAGGCTCTGCTGCAAGTACCTGCATTCTTACCATTGAAAGTAAGAATTAGCTTTTTGAGTTTTTTATTAAGGAAATAAATAGGCAAAATACCATTAGCTGCAGGCCACTAAAGAATATACAGCAGATGAGTATTTTGCAGGTTTCCCTAGGGGAGTCCCACTAAACAAAATTCATGGGTGAAGTCTGTAAAGTGGCCCCCGTTAATCAACACCTGAGGGGTGACTGGCTGTGAATACAGGTTTTCTATCTGTAACTTCCCCCCTAAAATAGCTACAGGATTCTTTTCATAGCCCTTTGGTGGTTTTATACTTTTGGGGCATTACTGTCAGTGATCTGTCAGGACAGCTTTCCTATTCAGTGTTGATGAATAAAATATACTTTCACAGTCAAGCCTTTAGCTAAAGATCTCAGTAAAATCAAAATAAGACTAGTTGCCCTGGAGATGAAATGCTCAAGGACAAGTTCTCAGGAGTTTAGCAAGGTCATGCTCAAAACAACTTCAGTGCCAGTTTTTCTCCTGCAGAAAAAACCCCTGATACCATTTAAAGATATATCTTCTGCACATATATAAATGTCATATTTATGTTATAAAATTCAAGGTTTACCCAGCTAATGCAAGGTAAAAGAAACGTGTCTTAAGAACTAGGGCACTTCCTAGGTCACTGTCTCTCGTCCTGCTATGAACCTTTCTGCCTGCTTCATAGGAATCTGGCCGGACACTTAAACCTTGCCCTGGGCTATGGTCAAGGTGGCCTTTTCTTGCCTTTGTGTGTGTGTTTATAGAATGGTTCTATTATTATTTACTTAAGAAATCTAAAATGGCCTTCAACAGCAGCTCTTATACTAGCTAAGAGTATCTTTGGTAGTAGTAATTTGAGATGCAGTAAATAAAATGACATTCAGAATGTTGAGTTTGCCCTTCTTCTTCCTAAGACCTTTTTACCTAGAATTATCCCTACCCTTGCTTTTTGAGGCATTCTTTTCACTACCTTGGAGCAGAGCTGGTCTCTCAGTCTGCATTAATCATTCTTCTTCTCTTTTTTTTAGTGGATGACTACTAGGCTTCCTTCTCTCCTTGGAACTCACTCTCTTGCTACATCTCTGTGGAGGGGCAAAGGAGACCAGAGGTGCCACTCACTATGTTGACTTAATAACCTTTCCCAAATCTTCAAAATAGGAGCTCATCCAAAGAATGCCTTTTCCAATGCATATCAGGTTACCATGCTGTACCTAGTCTTCCTAGGTCTTGAAACCTTCAACTATGTTAAAAAACATTTGTTCCTGCATGAAATACTAGTATTTTCTCATTAAAGTAAAATCCAGGTCACAGCATAAACTTGTCATTACACATTTGAAAAACATATTAAATATCCATCATACTTGGAACATCACATAAGCTATGACTTCTTTCAAATTAAATTTAGTACTTGTTTCTTAAAAATTCTACTTGGGTTTTCCCCCCTTTCAATGTTCCTCCTTACTCATGAAAAGAATGTTACTCCTTTGGTCAGTATATCTGCTTCACACTGACTTGGAGTCTATAGCAATTAGATGTAAAAACTTATTAATGTATACAACATATACCTTACACATAATTACTATAATATAGGAAATACAAATCTTTTGTTTTAGGTTATGACAGAATGAATAAATTTACCTTCCCTGTCAACTACACATATTTGAAGGTTTTCAAGACCTAAGACGATTAGATTTAGGAAAAAGTGATTCAGAGGCAGGTGGATCTCTATGATCAGTCTGGTCCACATTCTGAGTTCCAGGACAGCCAGGACTACATAGTGAGACTGCCTCAAAACAACAAAGGAGTCTGTAAATAATTGTTCAATTATTTGGTTGTTTTATATTTATATTCAATTCCTGGAAAACAATTTTATTTTACATTGTGAAACCATAATAAAAGTTACCTGTGCATTAAAACATCTTTTTCCTTATTTTAGAAGGTGTGCAATGAACTACCAGTACTTTCCTCATAGTAAGCCTTTAATGACAGGAATAAAGGAGTAAAACTTTAACTCAGCATACATATCAAAGACACAAAAAGACAAAAGCACTCCCAGAATAGTCATCAATGTACATTTATTTTTTTTAATTAAGGAAACCATAAAGAATACAAAATTACAACAATCACGTGCCCTTTTACATACAATGTCATTAAAGCAAAATTCTAAACCAGTTTGTAAAGTATTCAATTTACCTCAAGTCCAAGCTGCATCTCCCTAAGACACTGTTCCCATCACAGTAGCCATTTTAAGCCAATCTTCTTTTAACACACGGGTAGTTTCTGTAGAGAACACTTTTCTCAGGACGAAAATGCATCGAGCATGCATAAGAAAATATATTCGCAAATACATTAAGAGTTTCTTTAGGGTATCACTGAAGAAAATAAAACCCTGGGATTTGCTTCTTTAAAGCACCAATTTAAAAATTAAAGTTGTCTGACTGATCAGACAAAAAGTATTATGAAAATGCATTTTAAAGCCAGGCAAAATTTGCAGAAATAGAAATGAGACCTCTTCAGTGATCAGTTAATTCTACATAAATATTCTAGATGACATATAACTACCTTTAGAAAGAAATGGTTGTACTGGCTAAGCATTCAAATGAATGAAAACTTCCCTCTGAGAGCACTCACTATTCCTATCTAAATTCACTTTAATGAATTAACTACCAAGATATTTGCTTACAAATACACATTACAACTAGTATCAAATCACTAGCTTTAATATCAGAATGATTCTCATTACTAGAAAACAAGCATAAGCATTTCTGAAACAAACATCAAAGAATTCTAAATTACCACTATACTAACATGTATGTCATTAAAAAAAAAAATCTGTAAACTTGCTTAAAAGAGTTTAATTTCAATCTAAACCATTCAATTTTTCTACCACCCTTAACATCTGCTATATTCTAATCAACTGGCTCACCTTTTCTGCTTTCCAGTTTACTTAAAGGTTAAGATTGGTGCCATTTAAAATTTTTAAAAGTAGCAGTGAAGGTTTATGGTAATGAGTTAAAACTTCCCATAAAACAGAAACAATTCCCAGTATCTATAATCATTCATCCAGATTTCCAAGCACAAACTACAACTAACCACAACTTCACAGGCTCTAAAGAGATCTGCTTCCAACATACTAATATCCCCCCCCATCTCTCTCTCACACAGACACACACGCACGCACACACAATGTGTGCAATAACTGTTTAAATTTAAACTTAACAGTTCATGGAACATTAAGTGAATAGCACTTTAAAATGAAAAGTGATCAAGAGCAGGTACATTACACCCTATACCATATTATGTATGGGAATACATTTCATATTTCTCAATTATGATTTGCCAATTTTACCTTCTACATTGAGCCCTTCTATGGTCCATGCTCATCGGCTCACCAATGGCATACACTCAAAGGATTCCTCTTTATGGGTAACTATCTCAGGACCTGATTTTATGAGCTATGATTTGGTGCTTGCAGCATCTTCAGCACTGTGTGTGAAAATGAAGGCAGTATTTTTGAATATTTTTCTTTGTTGTAAAGATAAGCAGGAGTTCTTAATAGGATCAGCACATTTAAAACAAAACTGATATGCTGCTGCTTTAAGACAGTCATCTTAAGTCAAAATATGTACTAAACATCACTCCTAAGAACACAAACATTTTAAACTGGCAAAATAAATGCAGCGTCAGTTACTAAAATATAATAAATCAGAAACTTGGTTATGAAGACTATGAAAGGTTATTTGTTACACAGTTAACATTTTACTGATGCACATGCCTTTTTTCAAAACTTACTGCCAATATTCCTTATTCTTCCTTGTCAGCAAATACAAGTCATGAAAACAGAACTGTCTATGAAACTGTTCTTGCTGAATTACTATACTTTAAAGTAGTAATAATAAAAACCCCAAGAGGTTTGGAAGGTAAAGAAAATGTCCTGCCAGTTATACAAACAGGCTGTGAAGGCTGTTGAATTTCTGACCAAACAATTTTCTAAGACTTAACTATTTAACTGTCCAATACTGTAACATTTCTATTACTTGGGGAAAAGGAGTACAAAAAAAATTTGGACGTTTTTCAGTTATAGCAGCAATCTACTTATTTTATTTTAATGGAAAAATTAAATAAAAACCATTACCCAAAATTATCAACAGTTGCTCAAACTTAACAGACTTTCCACTAGAATGGTAGCATAAGTAACAAAATACATTTGGGGAAGCAGTAGCAGATTGCTTTTGAGTACACAACCACAAAAAACCTCACAGGGACAACATTAATGTACTGATATATTTATATATATGTCCTTAGGTTGTGCTTACCTGTTGCTTTTTGCAGCAGAACCTAAGGTGGAAGGTCTGGGAAGGCACTGTGAAGTATAAATAATTGCACTGTTTGCAATTAATAAAGATTTTAAACTTTATACGAATCAAAATCAACAGCCTCCAATTTGTGAATTATGATACTGAATCCAACTATCTCCTTCAGTTTAATTACTAAATGCACCACTTTCTAGGTCATCTATGCAACAACATCATGCAAAATACTGAAATTTTTCATGTCATTTCCCTACGCTTAAGATAACAGGTAACTCCTTAACTATTAAACTTCAAACTAGACTATGTATCCATATCTAAATAAGGGTAAGGGAAGTTAACGCTAAGTTACATAAAACAATCAAAAACATTTCAAAACATCCACAATGAGCTGTACTGTTTTCTGTCCTACTATCTCAACATTTTTGTCCTCATACCTTTCTTTAAAGTATATGCAAAACAAATGATGCTCCCACAGATAACAGAACTAACATATTTATGAAAATGTGTTAAGTGCTACATTGCTTATAATTTGCAATCTGAAAAAACACTTCTGTCTTACACATTTCAAGTTTTTCACATCACTATAAAAGATGCATTATTTTACACTGAAAATCGGCATTTTAAGAGCACCGATATTCAACTTTGTTAATGATCAATTTTCTTTAGCTATTAGCTAAAGCATATCAAAAATACTTACCCATTAAGCTCACTTAAAAAAAAACACAGCTATGTATTATTTTATGTTAAGAGGCAGTTATGGATTCCCATGATATCAGCACTGTATTCCAACATAATATTCACACAAAATATAGCAATTGCATTATGTGGAACATCGACAAAAAGATACTGTTGCAGTTCATCAATTTGTCATTCTGATGTACTTACAGTGCAATGCTCCTTGAAGGAACACAATCAAGGATGATACACAGCACAGTCCTCCTCACCCCTACAGAGCTAGTTCTATACTGGCTGGATCAAACCTGCACTTCAACAGACAATGGCAAGACAGACTGTATTTGCATGTAGTCTAATTATTAATATGCAAAGAGCCAACAAATATGCAGAGTAAAACAATGATTTTCAACAAAATATCAGAACTTCAGCATGAATGTTAAAGAGTAAGAATGATTCAAGTACACAAAAAATTAATTTGATTCAGTGACTGGACTTGGGCAATTACAAGACAAATCTTATCTATACTGCAAAAAGAAAAAAAACTTGAACGTTTTCATAACCCCAAATTTTCAATGTCAGATGCAATGTAGCTATACTTTTGCATACTATTTACTTTTCTATCCTAAATTTAGAAAGAAAACACACTATTATATACATTGAAAGAGTTACTTTACATGAAAAACAAAAAGCTTCTTATAAACTACTCAAATTTACTGTCTGAAAACTGTTCAAAATTAGTTATACTGAAACAGTCTTGGAAATAAGTGAAGAACAGAAAGGTTAACTGTTGTAGCAGCAGTACAGGTCTGAAACAGTGCTCATATATAAAAGGAAATTTCACTGTTAATGCAATGGAAGTATATATACTAAAGATTAATGTATATACATGCAGGTTTTAATTAAATAGAAGGAAAAAATGAAGATCAGGATTACTTGTGCTGAAATAGCCAAATGCAACAGAAAAGATCCTCCAATCTACCACTATACTGCAAGGAGGAAAAACATGCCAGTGTTTAAAAACTCAGTAATTCATGGGGAAAGCTTATATATTTGTGTATATGTATCTTAATTTACCACTTCTAAGAAATTATGAATCCTTTACCCACATATCCAACTTACCGACACAGGAGGTTTCATATCATTTATTGTAAAGCACAAAACAGGCATTTTAAAAGTGAAAGTATACATTGAAAAAGTACATTTATATCACAAAGCATTGACCACATAATAGTTGCAAATACATTTGCTGGAATGTGTACATCTACACTAAAGACTAAAAACAAACCAATTTTCATTTCTACACAGAAATATTAACCTCCTATCAGTAGTGATAGATATTTTGTACATTTTCAAAATAAAAAAGGGGGAGGGGATACTACTTTAAACCAAAAACAAAATTAAGATCTTCATCAAGTCGTCTGCATCCATATATTTAACAAAGGTTTTTTTCCCCCACACAATGAAGCAAATACTGTATTGTCCACTTCTTATTATTGGCCCTGTGCAGAAGAGATACATAAGAGATACACAAAAAGTTAAAGAAAATCCTTTAAATGGCTAATTCAGGAGTGAATCCTTTAAGAAAGAAAAAAAATGGTTAATATAAATGATGGTGGCTTCTTGCATGATTTGCAAATCCCTGGGGGAAGAAAATTTATTTTTTAAATCAAAGGCATTATAAAAATAGCACTCAGATGCCAGAAAGCATTATTAAAAAACCAAATCCCCAAACGCATTATAGTCATACTTTATCAAAAAACAAAACAAAACAAAAACAAAACCATACTCCCAAAGAGACAAACATGCAGAAAACATGATTGGAGTGGGGGAAAAAAAAAATCAAATTAGCAAGTTTATTATACCTGAGGTGCTGGAGGATGCTGAGGCATTCCTTGGGGACTTGTCTGGGCATAGTATGCTGCTTGTTGTCTATAGTATTCAGCCCAGGCTGCACTATAATCTGGTTGACCACCTGGTGGGGCCCCAGTAGGAGCAGGAACTGCTTGACCTTCAGGAAAACAGAGGAACTTTATTGTGCCAACTACAATGAAATATCTCATAGAATCTCTTGTCTGGTAAAGATAATATTTTGTGTCTTATAATATTCCTCCCAAACCTTTGAATAATCTTGTGTCTAACCTCCCACCCCAAATTTTTATACAAGTTTTCATCCACTGTTTGTATAATGACAGGCATAGAGGTTCTTGTTTATCTTGAGTCAGGGTTTCACTTATGCAGCACAGGCTGGCTCAGAACTTGTAATCCTCTTGCCAACTTCCCAGGTGCTGGGATTATGTAAGTGTGTCTCATTGCCCCTTCAGTTACTGTTTATCTTAAGTATGCCTTAAAGAGAGAGGGAGGGAGAATGAGAAAAAGTGCAGCACACACAAACAAAAAATACGTTCTCTTCACCTTAATCACAAATATTAGTCTTTTAGTTAATCACACTGTCAATAAAGGCAAAACAATCTAAACTCACATAGCTTTAAACAAGGTGGAGTTTCATCACACCTAATCTTTTGACAAGGAGAAGAAACTTTTGTTCTTTGTTTGATTTTTCAAGACAGGCCTCCTCTGTGTAGCCTTGGCTGTCCTGGAACTCATTCAAACGGAGAGAGATCTGTCTGCCTCTGCCTTCCCAGGGCTGGGACTAAAGGCGGATTGTCACCACAATGGGGATTTTGTTCTGCTTTTTGTTCTGTTGTTTTGTTTTTGTTTCTTTGAAATTGAGGCAGGATCTCACTATCCATCATGGCTGCTCTTGCTGTGTAGACCTGGCTGGCCTCATCTTCAGAGATATACCTGCCTCTGCCTCCTGAGTATGAGACACCATACCTAGCTTGCTATATATTTTTATTCACTTTGTTGGTCTTCAGTTAGACTACTGGTTTTATACTACAACAGAAAATTATTGATATTTATAAATATTTAACATCAATATTTTATAGATATTTATAAAAGACACACACTATACCACAAAAGATCTATTGTGTTCACATCAAAGTAGTTTTGCTAAAAATAATTTGGCAGCTGACACAAAGAACAAAAATCAGTGAAAGTAAAATTCAGCTTCCATGAGTTGTTTTGTTTCTGAGTAGAGTGACTATTTTAAGTTGTCAAATGAGAAATACAATCAACAAATCATAGGAATACTGGGCAGATTCTGTAAACAAAAACAAGTCAACTGCAGAAGACAGTTTCTTGATAGTGACAATACAATAGTTAGCAACAGAGGCATCATTCAATATTTAAAACAAACAGGTCTGCAACTTACTTTGTAATGGCTCAGGCATAAAATATAAATGAAGTATATTTGGCTGAACACACTGGCCAAACCTGTGACAGATGTACAGTTTTTCCAACTTTTTGAAACTGCCAAAGCAAAAAACTAAAGAACTCGTGCTGTACATATGTGGGTACATGAACACAGAGCTCTGTGAGAAGACAAAAGGAATACCTTTTACATTTTATAGCTTCAGATGCAGCCTATCACAAACTGCAAAACTGCTCACAGAATAAAGGCTACTAGCTATGTGAACAAAAACTGAGAGCTATGTATGACTCAAACTTAAAATACACGGGAAGGAGGGGTTTGTCTGGGCAATGTAAAAACATTTGCAACATTATACAAATTCTTATTTTTACTTTCATTCCATAAATAACTTCTCAGAGTTTAACATTTGGACCTCATAAGAAGATACAATTCAAAATAAGTTTCAACAACATTAAGAAAACTCTCAAATACCCAAACAGTATTAAGACCACACAATATCCTTTATAAAAATGTACATGTGAGAACAAACCTGATGATCCACAATGACTTATGATACCAATGGATGGGCCTTACCTGCCTCCTGCCCTTTTCACCCCCCCCCCTCCCGCCCATGTCCCATCCTTTAATCTCTCTACCTTTCTGACAGAGTCTGGTCTACATTCTAGCAGGGCACTATCCAATATTTAAATATCTCAATAGAAAGCTTCACAATTTCTACTAATAGTACAGAGTCACTCACTCTTATTAAACAGATCACCATGCTCAATTATGTCTTGATTGACCAGCATTTGTTCTAGAGCTACATCCTCTGGGCTTCAAGGTATGAAATACCTTAAGATTCCACCATATCAGTACTTAATAGTGTAAGAGCCTTTTAAAAATATTATGTGGTGTATGGTTTATGCGTACTTGGGCACATAAGCCATGCATGTGTGTATAGATGTCAAAAATGCATATGCATTCTTCAATATTAGACCATCAGTCTTTGTACAAGTGTTTTTACTCACTGAGCTACCTCATTGCTCTATAAGGGTTCTTAAAAAATTACCAAAAATAGGTTCACCTCTCAAAAGGAATTACCTTACTTCTAACTCTGATGCTTGATTCTTTACCAATTACAGAAGCTTTTATTCTACCTGTACCCTCTACCACTCCATATTCTGTTCTTCCTCATGACTTAGAACACCTTTTCCTTCAACCTAGAATCTTTGGAGTTGACAGGCAGTTGTGGTATATGCCTTTAATCCCAGCACTGGGGAGACAGAGGCACATTAATCTCTGAATCTCTGAGTTTAAGGACAAGCCTGGTCTACAAGGTTTAAGGCAAGTTCCTGGACAGACAGAACTGTTACACAGAGAAACCTTGCCTCCCCCCCCCCCAAAAAAACCCACCACAAAGAATCTTTGGAGTTTTTGATGTGGTATTTGATTTAAAATTCAGATGTTTTAGTAGAGCTTTGCTACTGAAAGAGAGAATGTCTATTAACAGTGGTTTTTGCTTTTGAAGTTAGAGCTGAAATAGGGGTTCCAAATCTGTATGAATAAATCAGTTATGGTGACATAGGCTATAATCTCAGCCCTAGGGAAGGAGTAGAGAAAGAAGTACCAGGAGTCCAAAATCACCTTAGCTACATAACAGTTTCAATTGCAGCCAACGTCTGAGTTATGTAAAGTTTTTATCATAAACAAAACAAAAAAACCAACAAACAGCTGTGCTTGCTTATGAGTTTATAAAGAAGTTACTTGGGGTTAAGGACTACACTCGAGGAACCAAGAAATCTGGCCAGGCTACTTGGAAATGAAAGATGGCTTTGGAGATAAAAATTCACAGACCTACACACTAGTGACTAGATCCACGTATGCCAGTCAAGCACTCTAGTAGCTAACTAGACCATAAGCCTTCAAAAGGGTTTCTTCTCCCCAGGTTTCTTCTCTCTTACTTATCCACCTCCTCAGCCCCTAAACTGAACCTTTTTGCTTTAAAGTCTCTTATTTGTAATTATCCTAAAAAGATACTGAGGATAATACATTCAGAAGAGATCATAGTAAACATTTATACAAAAAACTTTTACAGGGAAAAGTTTGTGTAACTATCATACAATTAAAAATACTTACTTAGTATTTAACTAAATTACTTAACATAGTGCCTTTCAAGAGTTATGTGACAAAACTGCTGTCTGTTTTGTCTGTAATATTAGGTCCCACCACATTACAGACTAAGGGGCTCCCACAATTATTTACTAAGCTATTTTTGTGTGTGGGAAGTGCTAGAAAGTAAAATAATAAAAAAATAAAAGCTACAATTAACATTTAAGCATACAGAATGTAAAATATCTAAACAAAACTTATCTGATGTCATGTAAACACAGCAGGACATAACAGCACAGATGCCAAGCTCACTTCTCCCTGGGTTTCTACCAAATCAATACACAGATACATCTGGCACATCACACATGGTGTAAACACAAACTGGAGTTAATAAACTTTGGCTTCATCATGTTCAATTGTTTATATATTAAAAAAAAAAAGTACTGTTATTACAGCAGTTTAAGGTGGCTATTTATTTGCCTTGACTACTGGTTATTACAGAATGAAGACATTTTCAATTGATTCTCCAAAGTACCCTAGTTGAGATAACAAATTACATAATCATGCTAATCACATAGAACACTGTTTCTAGTGCAAAGGTTTAACTTACATAACCTGCCTGAGATCAATTAAGTGAAAAAAATAAAAATAAAAAAAAAAGGTAGCACATGTTAGCCACAGGAATATGAAGTCTCATACTTACACTTCTCTAAACAACTGTTCAAACAGAAAACGTCTTTAATCTGTAAGCTGGATCTCCAACTAAAAGTACTTTACACAATCGCTATGGCTTTGTGTGGCACACATTCAATAGTTGTCTAAGTTTTTTTCCTTTTCAAAGCATGCACATTTAGTATTAAAGCAACGCATTTCCTGTCACTCGTGGGTAATTTCTGGCTTATTTTACAGTAAAAATCCGTAACATTACATACAGCTGCTTTGCTTGGGGGCTCTAAATTTTAACCATATTTCATTTAGACCGCTACACAAAGGTATAGTAAAACTTAAAGTCATATATTATTCATATATTCACTAGCAAAGAAATTTCTGGTTTTAATTACTAACTTGCTGACAAATGCATTTTCTTGTCATACAAGCACAACATAAGAATTTTTCAGAATGTCCAATGATTTTTAGAATGTCACTTGTTTAATATTAACTTTAACATTATAAAAATATAGATTGGTTATCTAACAAATGATTTTAACCAAACTCTAGCCTCTAATGTAAATTCACTAAATTTTTCAATTACATTAATGAAATTAAATATACAGCATACCCATTTTCTTGTAGTACTCTTCCCAAGCCTTTGTATAATCAACCTGTCCAGCTGGAGCTGGATTCTGCTGATCTCCTTGTTAAAAAACAAAACAACACAAAAAATAAAAACAAAACAACATTTAAATTTTCAAAGGCAATCTTGTACTTTTTTTGTTCTGTACCACAAACATGGGAATTAGCACTGTCTACCATAGAGCTGTATACTATATTATACTAGTGTGGGAACACACAACAGTAGGTATAAAAGGGGTACACAGAGAAACTGGTGACATGGACTGTTATTAAGTAAATGCACATGAAATTCAGGGCATGAGGTTTCTGGCCGTTGTTAAGTACAAAAAGTTAAAAAGCTGAAAATAGTTTAAGCATTACAATAGAATTTGAATGTTTAAAATAATAAGCAGATTATTCAGTCATGTGACTTTTAGTAGGTATGTATGGGCCTGAGTGTTTATAAACATCAAAAACTTGTCTAGATTTTTTTTTTCTGTATAATTATTTTGCCCACAGGAGAACACTGGATCCCTTGGAATTAGTTAAATTGTGAGTCACCACGGTAGGTGCTGGGAATCAAACCTGGGTTTTCTGCAGGAAACAGTACTATTAATTGCCAGACCCCAAACATGCTTTCTAGTTTTATTTTGGAAAAGGTTATGATCAGTGACATTTAAACAGCAATGAGTATACCCAGTCTGGTTTCTGAAGTTTACTCTTTTGGGGGTGTGTGTGTGTGTGAATTAATCATTGATTGGTGCTCAGAAGACAAAGTATCTTACTGTGTTAGGTACTAAGGAAGCACCTGCAGAATGTTAGGACACCAGAGCCACTTTGAAGATAATCCCAACCACCCAAATCTAGGACAACAATGAAAGCAGTTTAAAAAAAAAAAAAAGGAAAGCTATTCCTCACAGTAAAATAATATAGAATAAAAGCAACCAACAGTTAACAGTTATAGTAATAGTAATTTACTAAAGCAGGGCTTATTAATATAAACTAAGGCTGAGAAATGTTTGATGAACAGTAAATACTAGGTAATTACTTATAGTAAGCAGTATAAAAACATGGCAGGTAGCAGTATGATCAAGTGACCAGGGTTAGCAACTCCACAGGGCCTATGCTGACTGCGAATTAACTGAGTTATACCTTTACCCCTTACTAGAGATTAAAAGACTGAGAAACTGAGAATCCAACTTGATGAGACTCAACAGACCTAAAAAATATTACTAGACAGAACCTGATGACTACACTGAGACAACTGGTGATGCTAAGCAAGGGCTGGCTATGTACAGCAGTGCTGTATCTCAATGTGGAGTACCTGACTTTAAAGACCACAATGCTTATAGATTTTGAAATGAGTACACGGTACGTATAAGGATAATACGACTTCGTGTCTTCAAGTATAGTTTTTTTTATAATTAATAACAGACATAAATTAGGGTAATAGAATAAGTGGGAGACTAACCAGTGACTGTTATGGTATTGTAGGAATTATTCTTTTATTAAAATTTGTTACTGTTTCAAAGTGACTTACTGTGCTTACCCACAGTCACAATTGAATCTTCAAATTTTTAGGCCTAAGGATCTAACTTAGTGATTTAGTGTTACCACTGCATGCAGAAGGAAAGCCCTGGGTTCAAGTCCCAGGACTGAAAGTAAAAAAAGGAAATTTTGTTGCGACACACTATTATACTTCATACACAAGTGCAAACACAAGCTTTGGTTTAAAATAGAAAATAAAATTTTTAATTACCGTAGTTACCTTGTCCATTAGTTTGGGTTGTAGTTGGTGCACTTGCAGGAGCTGCAGGTGGGGGCTGTGCCTGCTGTTGGTAATAGTGAGCATAATAAGCAGCCCAAGCTGCCGAGTTTGGATCTGTTCCCGCCTTAGCTAAAATTTAAAACAAGAAAACAGAATTTCAAGATTTATATGTAAACTACAAAATCAATCTTCATCTTTCTGGACATCCCTGGCTGACTGAAAAATTAACATCAAATGGAAACTTTCAAATTTTTCTAGTTTTATCATTGTAAATGCTTGGCACCTAGTGGTTCAGATACTTGAGCCTCTGATAAAGTAATTTCTTAGGATGCAAATTTAGTGAATGGTAGATCTGGGATATGAATGGATGATCTTTTGGCAGTCCATGGCTGTGTCCTTGCTTTTCCCAAGTTTGTTTAGCTACAAAGATCAACAGTTCTGAATAGAAGGTATCTACAGGCTAATTTGTACAAGAAATAGGATTCCATATTTATTTTACAATCACCAAAATCTTTAGGATATCCCAAGCATAGTGTATCATTGGATATGTCCTGCAAACTTATTTTTGAAAACATGTCCCATGTGGTAAAGGCCTTATCTTTTCTGTCTTTATTTCTCTAGTGCAGGGATTACATGTGTGTGGCCTCTGCTGCCAATGTCTTTCATGATAATGGACCTCCCTAGCTTACCCTTTTGTGTATGTGAGGGGGAGCATGTTTGCTTACGTGTACACATGTGCACAGAGGCCAGAGATTGACTTCAGAAGGCCTCCTAAATTGTTCATCTTTTAAAATATAATTTTTGTCTTACTTCCAATTATGTGTTCTGTGTGTATCTACACAAATATATAGGTTAGTGAAGAATCTAGAAGGTGTTGAATCTTGAAAAAAAGAAGTTGTAAGTGGTTGTAACCTGCCTGATTGAGTGCTGGGAACTGAACTTTCATCCTCTGAAAGCATTACAAGTGCCTCTAACTGCTAAGCCATCTACAACAGTTGGCTAATGAAACTTGAGGCATCTTAAATCTTCAGCCCCGTGGTTGCTGACAGGGATGGGCCTTTGCACCCAGCTTGTAGCCAGATGGTAAGGATGGAGCTCAAGTCCTCAAGCTTGTCCCCAGTCACATGGTATATCCCTTCTACCAGCCCCATTTCTCTCCTTTAACATTTCCCAAGACTTAAAAGCTGCTAGACCTTTCACAAGTCACCATGGCCTCTGGTCATCATTAGCACAACCTGCACCAAGCTCATCTTCTTAATCCAAACAAGTTTGGTTTTTTATTTATAACATACACTGAGAACTTACCAGTTATCAATCCAATTATTATTCATTTAAGATTAAGAAAACAGTCTTAGAAAGGTAAAAAAGAAACTCAGTTTCACACTAGTTATGACTATAACTAATCTACCTGATTATATAAATCTCAATCTTTTATCAGTAGCTTAATAACAGAGACAATAAAATACAATATACTTCTAAACGAAACAAGCATATTCTGAATCATTAACTCATCTGCCTGCCTCCTGGGTGCTAGGACTAAAGGCATGTGCCACCATTGCTTGGCTCAAGTTGTTTCTAAAAATGAGCAGAAGCTGTGGTTATTTGGTGACAGCAAAGTTCCTATGAACTTAACATATATTATTGGACCACATTAAAATATTAAACAAATCCAGCAAAGCAATTACATTTAACTCAATTACTTTGGTTTTTCAAAAATGAATACACTATATAGAAAGTACTCTACAACTCAGAATATGTTCTTTGAAGTTTCTCCACTAAATTCTATACTAGAGGCTGGAAAGTAGAAGGAAAACAAGTTATTTATAAGTTGACTGTTTTGCTTATGTTGGAGAGGAAGCAAAACCACGTTGGGGGATGTAAATGAGAACACAGTGATACAAAAATCCAGATTAGAAGAAAAACAATGTATTTTAGAATTTTGATGTGCAACAGGGGCCTTATTTTTATTAATATTTTAAGGTGCCTTATCAGCAACAAAATAATTTATATTAATCCTCTGAGAGTTTAGCAGTGTTAGACACATTTTATAAACATAGCCATTTAGAGGTAAGTCAACACACTAGATAGTAATCTAAAGCTCAAGACATTGTACGTTTTATAGCATGATTCTAGTTTTCTGTTTCAACATTTTAAAAGTTAGTTTTAAGCCAAACTGGGCTATAATTGTATTGTAAGCAAAGCTGATGAGGGCCACCTTGAGCTACAGGCTTGAGACCTTGTCTGAAAAAATGAGGACAGAAAAATTTTTCTTAGTAGAAGATTTTATCAGTCTTACACTGCAATAAAACTAACACTGTTGAAATGCAGCAAAGATGACACATACAAATGTAGAATCAGTATATAATTTAAGACTCTTAACAAGAAGTAGTACACAAACAGTACAGACAACATATTAATAGTAGGTTATCTTCTACCTGGGTCAGGGGGGGCCTGTTGCTGCCAATGTGGATATGCATTTCCCCATCCCTGGGGAGCATATGGTGCTGGAGGACCACTGGGGAAAAAACAAACAAACCACAAATGCCATTTACCAAACGCCAGAATCTTTATTAAAAACAACAAAATACTTTTACTTATTTTAGTGTAGGTTTTGCCTGTGCATGCATTGCATATATATGCAACCATATACATGCCTGGTGTTGGAATCAGATACTCTAGAACACCAGAATTATGTATGGTCCTAAATCACCATGTTCAGCTGGGAACTGAATCCAGATCCTTTGTAAGAATATGAAGTGCTTTTTAAATTGTTAAGCCATCTCTGTAGCCCGAAACCTATGATTGTTAGGGAAAGCCCAGAAACAACCAAATTTAGTACTTACTGAGGAGCTGGGCCAGGTGGTCCTGGATTATAAGGTGCAGGGTTGTATGGTCCCATTGGAGTTCCAGGCCCTGGGGGCCCAGGCGGCCCATGAGGACCTGGAACCCCATGGGGCCCATGGGGTACAGGTGGCCCTAAAGGATTTACTGGGCCCTGAAAAAAGAAAAGCCAAACAATAACAAAAGATATACAAAACATAAACACCAACTATTCTTCCATTTCTACTCTTAAGTAACAAATTTAAATTTACCATCCTTTGCTGCAAATTTGTCAGATTATAACATGTAAAATTCATTAAAATGAGCACTAGCAAATTTCCTTTAGCTTTTACTCCTGTTCAAACAATGCTGTTTCTCATTTTTATGTTTTTTTAAAGTAAGACTCCTAGTTCTTTTAATTTCCTAGTATCAGGCAGCCATTTTCCAAATTTAACATTATCTAGGGAGCACTTACAACCTTCTCAATCTAAAGTCTGCTGAATTTAAACTAGACGCAGGCAGAACACTGCATACAATATTTTAATCTTAAAGAACACCAGATGCTCTGCTATATCACCACAGGATTCCAGGCACCAATCAAGTCATTATATGGTGGTAAGTCAGTTCCTTTACATATTAAGCCAACTCAGCAGACTAACAAAACACCTAAACCATATTTGGTTATCAATTTTCTCACTAATGCTTTCCATGACCTTTCATCATTTATGCTTGTTTAGTAAGCAGTAAACCAAGCTATTACCTAAAATATCATGGTTTATAAATGACCCAACAGAAATCCTGATCTAGGTCTATCAGGCTAAGAAAAAGATTAAGTGGGCATAGTGGTGTACGACTCTAATTCCAGAGTGGAAAAAGCAGGCAGACATCTAAATTCAATACCAGCCTAGTCTACACTCTCAAAAAGAAAAGTAAAAAAAGAAAAACCAAAATGTGCTTACTCTCACTTTGGTGTCAACTTTTGGCATCCCATAACTATCAACATCTTCAGCATATGAACAATTACAACTGTGCATATTATCAAACTCAAGATATTTTTCAAAATTCCTTTATGCACATCATAGTATCCAAGGAGAATCTTCCTAAGATTTGTTATCAGTAACTTTAAAATACGTTTATTCTTTGATAATTTCATAACATAATTTGACAGTCAACTCTTACACCTAACTTCCCTCTAGGTGGACTCCCCTCTTCCCAAGTTTGTGTTCTATTTAAATAGCTCAAACCCAATCTGTGCTGCCCATATTTGCATCCACAGAATTATTACTAACTTTAAAATTCTCCCATTGTTTAAGAACAAGCGAACTCATTTAGTGAAATACTATTTATTTGCTTCATTAAAAAGCATTAGTGGTCAAGTCTCTATTTGTTGTAACCATCAGAAAACTTTCCAAAGTTGACCAAGTCACTTTGAATATCTTTGCTTTTTTGTTTTGTTGAAGACATGGTTTTTCTGTGTAGCTATGATTGTCCTGGAACTCACTCTTGTAGACCAGGTTGGCCTTGCACTTATCCATCCACCTGCTTCCTTTCAAATTCTGGGATTAAAGGTTTTAGCCACCACAGCCAGACAAAACATCATTGTTAAAGAAGACACTGCGCTCTATTCTATTTTTACCTTATTTCTGAGAAAGGTGCATGTATACTGAGTGTGTTGTCTCCATGTGACTTGTTAGGGTGGGTGCAGGTGCTCATGTGCTTGCACAAGTCAGGACCAACCCCCATTGTCTTGCCCTAACTGATCTCTACCTTAACGGTCCACATGAACAACAAGTTTATTGATTTTGCTGGGCTTAGGTGGCCAAAGAGCTACAGAAAAAAAACCCATCAAACTAGCCTACATTTTAAGCCTCTGATGACAGTCAGTCAAAAGCAAGAAATTATAAATTACTTCAGTAGAATGAGAGAGAGACATCTTAACTCACTATTTTGAATGATCAGAGATGGGTAGTTTGGGCGTGATAAATACTAAATTCCTAAAACTAGTTAGGTCCCTCCAACTACTACTGTCAAATCTAACACTGTGATGTATGGACACTGAAATGTGAGGTGATTCTTCAGACTTGTAACTGAATGCTTAAATCACATTACTCATATTTCTGGACATGCACATGTGCTATACCCACAAAATCTATAATTTAAGATTAGAATTTATAGATTTCCCCGTGATACAGCTGAATTAAGTACCAGGAACTATGCTAAAAAGAGAAGTTTAAAGTATACTCACCCCAATCTTCTCTTCTATGAGTTGCCGAGCATAGTCTATTTGCTGTGGAGTGCCACGAATTGTAAATAACTTCATATTAGGATCTGCATTAGGTGGAGGATTTCTCTGAAGTTCTATTCTTGCACCAGACTGCTGGCTTATGCTTTTTATGGTTTCACCCCCTAAAAATCAACAGATACTAAGTTCTCTATAGTTCAAAGAATGCTATAAAATTCTATGTTTTAAAAAAGCACCTAATTTAATTTGGTGATTAAAGTCTGGTAGCATTCCACTGGACAGTAATTTGTTAGAATTTTCTTATCCTGTTCTTCCATTTATAACTCATACCAAATACATTAAAGTCTATTTCAATATATATACACACTCTAACACAAATTAGAACAGAAAAGTATTTCAATAAACAGCTTTCATAAGTAACAAAACAACCTAAATACAAAAGAAAAAACAAACAAAAACCAAAAAACCCATGTCAATTAGATTCAGTTTTGTTTCTATAACTGATAATTAACTACTGGTCCCCTTTCCATAGAAGCCTTTGAGACGCAAATCCCAATTTTTAACATAAAGATTGTTCTTGTTTTAGTTGTCATGTATCCCCCTTTCCTACTAAAATACTTACAAAATTAATCAAATCAATACCATTTGTTTACAGAAAAAGTATCCAGAAAGATCAGTTAAGTTAGACAAAGAATTTAAAATACGTTGCCTTTTCCAATAATCAATCCAGTTTTCCCAGTTGGCACAATAAAATTAAATTCCTGTAGTCCACCAGGCGGTCCCATATTCCAGTTTCCTTGACCTCTACCTCGTCCTCGACCACCAGGTCCTGGTCCACCAGGGTTACCAGCCTAAGGAAAGAAAAAATAAAGGAAAATGAACAAAGAAACTCTTTGATAAAATTACTGTGTTTATTTCCCAACTTTTGTATTTCTCAGCAATGAAACTAAGATATGATTTAAAAATTATTTGACAAAAACATTCAATTAAAAATAATTTTTTTGAGACAGGGTTTCTCTGTGTGTATGTGCTATGCTATCCTTCCACAGGCCTCTCCATGTCTGTCATTAAACTCTGTAGGGCTAACTAACATTTCTCTCTAGATGTGATCTTTGTGAACACTCATTTATCTGCTGCTGTCTCTGTTCATTGTGAGGCTGTGCCTCTGACAAACTTGACATTTTTTTGCAGTGCTAATGCAGCAATTCTTCTGCCCTAAGATGTTTACCTTAAAGTGGTAAAAATGTTTAGTCATTTTAATAAATCAGACTCTGATATAATCTGGAGGGGCACTTTTCAGGTACGATTAAAAACTTGCAATGAAAGCAACTGAAAATGATAATTTCCTATCAAACCTGAACACTTCGTAGAAGGTCTGTGATAATCTCTGCAGCATGCTGACATCTGTCTGGAGGTCCTGTTATCTGTGCTATCCTATCAGGTGTTGTTCCATCATCTACAAGAAATGAAACAATGAATTATGACAAACCAATTATGAGCATTAAGATTAATAGCTATCAATTCTTAGAACATTAAAAATACCTTACCTGGCTTAAACTGAATTCGAACACCAGCATCATTTTGAATTTTTTTGATCATTTCTCCATTTCTTCCTATTACAATGCCAACAGCAAATCTCGGAATTGGGACCTTAAACAAGTAAAAGATGAAATATATTTAAAAACATTTCACAAAACCTCATGTCCATTAAATCATAAAATACAGTAAACGATCATGTTAAAGAGTAAGATAAAAAATACCCCAAGAAAGAAATCAAGAAAAAGGACAATAATGTTAAGAGAAGCCCACCCAACTCAGAACAGAACACTGCTGCACTCACGAATTAGGATACAGCTATTCCTGACTCAGTGCGTTTACTTACATCTATCCCTTCATTTCCTCCTATTCTTGAGCCATACTCATTCCGCACTTCTCTGAAACCACCTTGATCACGAATTAACTCTAATACCATTTCCTTGGCTTGCTAAAATATAAAGTTATAGAATTTAGAAAAATTTTGGAACATTTTAATGCTTATTGTCTACCCCTTCAGCCATTTTATATAAATGAGAAAGTGAGGCTTACCTGAACTTTATATGGGTCACCCGTAATCCTAAGAGGTTTATCAGCACCAGTATTTTGAGGCCCATCTTGAATCATAACCATTTTAACACCAGCCCGTTCCTATTAAAACCATGAACATAATACAAGCTAATGAAAAAATAGTGTGGCTTTAAAAGACTTAATAATATATTTTAAAAAAATATAATAGTACCTGAAGTTGTTTAATAGTCTCTCCCCCCTTTCCAATAACAAGTCCTGCCTTGCTGGCTGGAATCATGATCTCCTGAACAGCATTTCCAGGTCCATCACCATGATGAAAGCCAGGAGCTGGTCTTCCCTTTTCAACAATCTGGTCCAGTAATCTCTTTGCCGATCTGTTAACAGATTAATAATTCAAATAAAAGTGTGTAGCCTAACCAACCTTACTGCAAACTGCAACGTAACTAACAGTCAAGCATTTTGATCATGTATGGCAGTTGAATTCGGATGTACTTCCATGTTGAGACAGGAAGAAAAAGCAAAGAAGCTAAAAGGACCGTGAAAGAGGATAGCAATGAAGTGACTCCAAACCAAAAAAATACAGTAACTTAGTCTTAGAGATGATGTCTTGAAGCAGGAAGAAATGGTCTTAGGCAAATGAACACGAAGGAAACCTGTTACTTTTCAGTGTAGAATGAGGTAGTAATTTCTCATTGGAACTTTGAAGTTTTCAATAAATAAGCTTAAGTGGCTGTTTTGGCTTGAATCCATGAGCCCAATAAAACACTTTCTTTTCTAAGTTGCCCTTCGTTTGTCATGTTTTGCCGCAGCTTCAGAAGTAACTAACACACTCAGTGGTGCTGGGCATGAAGGCACACACCTTTGATAGGCAAACAGGTGGGTCTTTCTGAGGTCAGACCAGCCTCCAGAGGGAGTTAGTGCCAAGACAGACAAGGCTACAAAGTGAAACAAGGTTTCTTCTTCTTTTTTTAATTATTTATCTTATATTATGTGAATTGGTGTTTTGCCCGCATGTATAACTGTGTAAAGCTGTCAGATCTTGGAATTACAGACAATTTAACAACTGTGGATGCTGGGAATCGAACTCAGGTTCTCAGGAAGAACAGTCAGTGCTCTTAACCGCTGAACCATCTCTCTAGCCCAAAACCTTGTTTCAAAAAAAGAAAATAAAACCAACCAACCAACAACCCCAAAACAAAAAGGAGTGTTAAAGATGATTTGGGTAGTTTTAGGTGACATCATTCAACTTATTTGTATGTAAGCCAATTCAGGTTTTGGAATGTTCTTATGTCTGTGCACAGCTCAGGTATGTGTGTAGGCCAAATCACAAACACCAATGCCATTTTATGCATCATATGCACCTTTTGAAATAGGATCTTTAAATGACTTTGACCCTAAATAATGTAGGCTGGCTGGCTACTAAGTCCCAATATGTATGCTCCTAACACCTGAGCAATGTGATTACAAACTCATATTAACATGTCAAGATTTTTGGTTTTAGCTCTTAGGCTCAACTCAGTTCTCCCTACTTTGAAGGCAGGCACCTGGATGTCTCAGTTATCTCCTCAGTACCCATTTTTAACAATTTTCTTCCTTTTAGGTAGAGATGATGAACCCTATTCAAAAACACTAAGCTAAGTTTTCACATTACTACTGTGAGTAGACTTAACATTTTCAAACTTACTGAACAGATTCAGGAGTTCCGGTTAGCATACAAGACCTTTCTGGAAGGCCACCACTATCTACAATTAAATAAAAAGAAAAGTTTAGGCCAAGAATAGATTAAAAATGGTTATCATCATCTTTAAAAACTGAAAAAGTACTCAAGTTTTTATAGCCACTCTCAAAAAAGTTCAAGGGCTGGGCAAAGGGCTTTAGGAACAAAACAACAAAATCTACATGCAAAGAAAAAAAAAAAAAGGCATTACCAGGAGCTATCTGTATTTTGCATCCAGATTCCTGCTGTATTCGTGAGATTTGTTCACCTCCTCTGCCAATTACTAGTTAAGGGGTAGAAAGAAAAGTCATTATTTGTTTTAAATTTCTAAAGTATGGTTTATGTCTTGAAAAGATAAAAATTATGTTACTTACTAAATCCAACCATTCCATCTGGAACTTTGTATTCCTCTGTCATTACAGATCTGCTAAGAAATAACAGAAACTATTATTTTCCTCAAAAAAAAAAAAAAAGTGTGCTTCTACATAAGAGGTAATTTAATAAATGAATCTTAATGTCCCCTTACAACTCAAACTCGGGTACTTAAATGAGGCAGGCAATGTAAGTAAGCAAGACAGCCAACTGAAAATCTGTGAGTTCAGAGTGAGCGCCATTTAACATTTACTTTCCCTTGTTTCTTCTAAAATCTGTCAATTTCAACCTAGTTCCCAAATCATCAATTTCTTACTTAAAAAGAAAGTAATGATTCTGTATCATATTCCCAATAGGACAAAAAACCCCATAGGTATAAAATTGTATAATACACAATTCAACTAAGCCTTGCAAAGTACTTGTTAAAAAGTTTTGACTATACCTTTGCTGCTGATGCATTGGAGGTAACTGTGTTCCAAAAGCTAAAAAAAAGTTAAGCAAAAATTCAAAGTTCAAGTTTACTTAACAGGAGCACACCAAGTATTCTGAATTCTTTCCCTGATACATACATTGGAGAGAATAAAAAATCACGGATAGTGGCAAGAAAGCCACGAAAGGTGCAAACAATTAGCAATATTAGTATGGCATACACTTTTCTTTCAAATGGCAAATGCCTAAGAATTGAAGTAAATTATATACATCATTTTACTAATCATTGTTTATACCGACATGGCCACAATTAAGAGAATCATTAATTTAAAAAGAAAAAGGCATATTTGTAAGCAAATTCTACACATACTTAATATCTATCCTATTGGGTGTGGCAAGGCACACCTTCATTCCCAGCACCAAGGGCCACAGAAGCAGGTGCATCTATGAGGTCAATACCAGTCAGGATTGCACAGTGGGCCTGGCTCAAAAACAAAATTCCCTAAACCAAAACTCTACAACCCATCCAAAAGCAGGAACTGATTGGAGTGGGCTCAGGAGGTAAGAGTTCAGTACATAATGCTCTTGCAATTCCCAGAATCCACATAGTGGCTCACAACTACATGTAGTTCCACTTTCAGAGAATCTCCATGTTATCTTTTGGCCTCTGGGCACCCACCCCCACCACAAGTGGTGCACATTAACTCACATAGATGTGCACATACGTACATAAATGTCAAAGTAGCAACAAAATTTCAGCTTAAAATACTTACAGTCATTTTGGGGAGCAACTTTTTTAGCATCTGGTTGATCTGCAAAATTAAATGTCTTTTACTTTTTGTCAATTAAAAACAAAGCTTCCCCCCACCCAAGCAAGAATGCCAGTTTATTAAAATATCTGATATAATGGTTTACCACTCAAAATTGCCACAATTCAACCCAGACCCAAAATCTAAACAAGACACCCAAATTCTTTCATTCTTTTTATTAAGCAATGCACAGACACTTTAAATAATTTAGAATGATACAAGACAAAGAATTTAGCATTTAACACTGGTGAATATTATACACTAAAAGCTAATGATGCTTCTTCTACTTTAAGAGCTGATAAATGGGGATAACTATATAAAAAAAAAATCTGACATCAAAAGATGAGTTTGACAGTGACCACAAAGCTTTACCAAAAAGGAAAGCTTGTATTACAAGACAGTTTCAATCTAAACTGTTCTATTATTCCCAAATGAAGCGTTTCACTACAAGAGTTCAGAAAAAACAAAACCTCAAAGCAACTACTGCCTTTCTCAAATAAAATGCATACACAGCATCAGAATCGACAGCCTACAGCTCAAAGCACTTATTCTTCCCATTTTGGGGCTTTTGTGTTGCAAAAATTCAGACACATATACCAAGCGACAGTCGTGTCCACTTAAGAATCCACTGGTTTGTTTATTTCACGTTTACATACTAAACACAGGTAATAAATAAAAATTCCTGCCTTTAAAAGGAGAGGGCATTCCCTCCCAGTGTGTTGTACTGCTCGGATTTGTCCAAGAGCCATCTACACATAAAATAAAAAGAATACATTACACACAACATCTGAAGCATCATTAGCTCATTTTTTCTTGCACATTAAAAACCCCACTTGCAAATGTAAACAAAAGGAAACCAAGTATTTTCCAGTAAGGGCTACAAATACATTTCTATGTCCAATCAGAATCCTTTATTAAAAGGCAAAAAATAGTGTCAAAATTTTACATACATCAGAACTAAGTATAAAAGTACACTTGTGCAGAAGTGTGTTTTTTTAAAAAATAAAAGCACCATAAATCCACTGTTGTAATCCATGTTTAAAGTTAAAACCAAGAAACACAAAACAAAGCACTAAAATGATATACAAAATGGAAAACCTGAAACCTTAGCTTTTATAGTGAATTTTAAAGTAAACTAATGAAATATCATATCAAAAACTAATCCATAATTGAGAAAACTCAAGAAAGTGTTTCCTAAACAATTTATAGCATTAATAAGAAATTTGTGCAAACTCAAACTAAGCATAATTCCAAAACAGTCAGAGAGAGGGAAAAAAAAGTTTTCTATAACAACAATACTATGCTAAACTCAAATTAGACCTACCTTTTTCCCAAGTCTGTCTTTTTCTCCTTTCCTTCTGAGACCAATATATAGTATTTCAATAAATAAGACTAAAAAAATCTCATCAATTGAATATAATGAAAGATAACTTAATTTTTTTCTAGCTTCAACTTACCTCCATCTTCTAAGGGTCTCTTTTGTCCCCCATAACCATAGTCATTTGAATTCAATGATGTACCAGCATCACCCCCAATTTTTGCTGCAATCTTAAAAAAAAAAAAATCAGAAATGTCACTATCTTAACACATGGGCTTATATATTACTCAACAGTAAATTTCCTACAATACACTAATTTTTTTTAAATACATTACTGAGATTTACTTGTTAAGATTAATTAAAACTACAACTCAAACTACCATTAGTATAGGGAGCTAACAACAGTCTCATGATGTATCTCAAAAGGGGGCTGGAGAGATGGCTCCTAAGTTAAGAGGAGTTAACTGAACTCAGGACCTTCTCTTCAGGTTCAATTTGCAGCAACCACATGGTGGCTCATAACCATCTGTAATGAGATCTGGTACTCTCTTCTGGCCTGCAGGTATGCAAGCAGAATACTGTATACATAACAAGTAAATCTTTAAAAAAAGAAAGTAATCAACAGGGCATCTCTAGGAGAGGAACAAGCTTTGAGGAAAATAAGGATCCTAATTCTATCTTCTCCATGTCACATTCCCTCCTTCAAAGGATACATATGAATAGTGTGACAATTCTGATTCTAACACTATGCTGTTCAATAAGATGGTTTGCATGTGGCTACTCCAAATTTACAAAATAAGCACTGGATACAAGAAATGTGGGACAGAAAGAATGTAAAGCATCTCAAAGGAACTATATTCAACACATACCATAATATAACTGAGTATGCAGAGTTAAAGTACATAGCTTATATCACTATTCAGCAATTTTCTGTAAGACATATGAAGGAAACTAACTCAGCAATGGTGGTGGCAAACCTTTAATCCCAATACATTTTGGAGGCAGAGGCAGACTGATCTCTGTGAGTTCAAGGCCAGCCTGGACTACATACAAGACAAGAAATATCTTAGAAATATCTGGAGCTAACATAACTATCTGTTTATTAATTATATCCAGATGGGAGGGGTATATATATATATAATATTATATATATATAATTCAAGGACCTGAGCCTTACATAAAGTATGTATCTCTTTAAGTCACTATGGATCATACCCCTTTTGTAAGTTATACCTCCCAGGGCCATCAGAGTTTCCTTTTCATCTACAAATAGAACCCCACACATACAAAGCCCCTGAAAATATCTACAATCTAAGTCTCTTAAGTCTACAGTGGTCATTATTACCGGTAACCACCTGTCATTTCCCCATTAAAGCCTATTTGATCTGTGAGCACTTAATCTTTCTTGAAAATTTTCCCAAGCACACCTGGAAACACTTCATTTTCTATCCTTTGATCTCAAAATACAGCATCTATAAACTATCTTAAAGTGCAACTAACTGCCCGGGACTGATAAATACTCATGTTAAAAAGGAAGTAGTCAGGTTCCAGAGAAGATGGCATACTGACCAAAAGTAAAATGGTTTCAGACTGTGACTACTCTGTACAATTAGCTTTTATAAACACTGAGTTTACTTAAACTTCAAGAAACACCCATAAGAAAGTCCACTTAATCCTTTTCCAACCATGTAATAGCTCTACAACTATCCAAAAGACAATGAAAGCTGGTACTTGGTTCATTAAAAAAAAAAAAAAAAAAAAAGCAAAACTTAAAAACAAACAAAAAAAAAACCAAACTGGAAACTAACAAAGACAATAGAACACCACCAAGCAGATAACTCTCTAAAATTAACCTTAGAAATTCATTCTCTTAGTAACCACAAAGACAGGGAAAAATATCCCTTAAGACTAATTCCCAATACAATAAATATGGTCTCACTCTGTAGCCCTGACTGGCTTTTCTTGTCCCAACTTCTCACATGATGGAGGTGCTTATATGAACCAAAAAAAGTTTCTGATTTTAATCCATGGGTATTATTCAAGCTTTCCACTTAGATTTTTTGCTCTACTTTATATATTTTTGTGCTTTCTTCAAATAAAACCAACACTTGCCACCTTCCTCACTGACCCACCCTTACACATTTTGGAGCTGAAAGATAATGACCTGAAAATATCTATTTCCTAAATTTCAGCCACACTTCCCTTATTAGTTTAAGGGTGAATGTGTACTTCTAGTGCTTCCTAGCTTTGTGTCTTTGTCAAATTCCCTCAAGCATTCTGATCTTTGTTTAACATACCTTCACAAGTGGGGAAAAAAGTTCTCCAAAACCTCCCTTCTAAGAGGGCTTTCAAGATTACAGGAAGCAACTCAGGACATGTTTAGCACAGATCCTAACATGTAGCATACCCTCACTAATTTATCAAACAATTTGAATGTAACTTGATTCAAAGCTGGGTCCAAAGCAAAACTTTAAAATTGTGTTTTGGGCCAGGCATGGTTGCCCATGTCTTTAATGCCAGCACTCGGGAGGGAGGTAGATCTGTGAATTCCAGGACAGCTATGACTGTTTGTTACACAAAGACACCTCATCTCGAAAAACAGAAAACCTGTATCAAAACATTTTTCTCTGAGGTAAAGATTTATCTCTAAGCCTGTCCACTTTTTTTTTTAAACTTTCTTTTTTTTATTATTTATTATGCATACAATGTTCTGCCTTCTGGCCAGAAGAGGGCGCCAGCTCTCATTGTAGATGGTTGTGAGCCACCATGTGGTTGCTGGGAATTGAACGCAGGACCTCTGGAAGGGCAGCCCTCTTAACCTCTGAGCCATCTCTCCAGCACCACCTGTCCACTTTTATTTGACTCAAGGGACCTACATGCTAAAACAATCAACTCCCAAGTTTTCCTCTGACTTTTACTTGCACAGCATGACTCATTGAGCACTCTCCATAATAAATAATTATATATTTTTTAGTTTCTATGTACTAGACAGCTAAATAGATTAGTAAAGTTGAGTAAAGAGATTAGTAAATTTCTCAACACAAGGTTTCCTATATCACAGTAGCTCTGATAAACTTTGATTAACTCAGTAATCTTTCAGTCCTGAGGGGGGAAATTAGAAAATAAGCTCCCAATATAGTGAAAACCGACTTTCACAACCATTTATTCAACACGATTATTAAAATGTCTAACGACCACGATAGAGTGCCATAAAAAGATTTATTTTAGCTTACATACAAATTCTGTAAAATACAGACAAGGTTTCTCTCGTAGTCCTGGCCTCAAACTCAAAGATCTGCCTGCCTCGGCCTCTCTAAAGCCGATCAGCACCACCACGCGTTGCAAAGCAACAATAAACATTAAGCTACAAAATAAATAAATAAATAAAAATCACAAAGCTACCTGAAGACATATTAAAAAGCTCAGATCCTTTTTTTTGGGGGGGGGAGGGGAATCAAATACAAGGCACTTCTGTTTTCCAACCGGTTTTATCTGGGTAACAGTACGTCCCAACCTAACACAAAGAGGTTGCAGGTTCTGATTTGGAGAGGCAGATTCAAACTGAGAGCTCAGGTACGACAGAAGGGCCCGAGGCCATCTTGAGAAGGAAGAAAGGATTGGTGGAATGTCTCACAAATCCCGCCCCGAGGAAGGACGCTCGGGAAGTCTCCCAGGTGAACGCTATGTTACGGAGAGGGAGAGCTGGGCAGCCAGGACCGCTATGCAGACTGTGCTCGGCCCTAGTCGAGCTCCCAGAACCTTCCACGCTACCGTGTAAAACGCAAACTCTTTGTAAAAACGGAAACAAGACTTGAGAGCAATGGGGTTCAGCGTACGCCGTGGTGCGGAAGTGGAAGCCCCGTGGCCACGTTTGGGGTGTGCGCGTGCGAAGGGAGACTCAGTGCAGACCGTAAAGCCGGGCTCAGCCTCGACTGCCTGGGACCCCCGTGACGAACCGCCCGCCGTCTCCGGCCGCGGCGCCAAGGCCTAGCCCGCCAAAGGCTCCCGGGAAGCGGCCGCGCGGTCCACGCTTACCTGCCGGGCTCTCTGCAGGGCATCTTTGAAAGCATCATTCACTCCTCCTCCGCCTCCGCCGCCGCCGCCGCCAGCTGAGCCGGACGAGGGCGGAGGCACTGTGGAATAGTCGGCCATGCCCACGCTACTGCAGCCGCTAGCCGTCTCCTCGCGGAGGGCTCCGCTCAGCTAACTGCTAAGAAAGGGAGAAAATGGCGGCCGTCGAGCCTCTAACACATTCTTGTGCGACCATCGTGCCGTAAAGGGGCGGGGACTAGGAGGCGGAAATCCCGCGATGTTTCGGAGTTCGCGGGAACGTGGGGAGGCAGGGACGGGACGCCAGGTAGAGAGTATCGCGAGACTTAACTAAGGTTCCGCGAGAGTGGGGTCTATCTTGGGGCTTCCTTTGAGCATGTTTGCGGGTCATTGTTCCCGCGCGTTGCCGGGGGTAGATGCTGTTAGCCGTGGCGTCTGCTCCTCGCCTATGGACGACTCGGGATAAAGGCGTAACCTGGACTAGTCTCCGGCTAGGAGCTAGTGTCCTTCCCTGTTTCCGTAGTGAGCGGCTTGACGCCGCCGGGCGTGGACGTCACGCAACAGTGTCCCGCCAGCGCGCGGCCGGCCGCAGAGCCCGGCGACGCTGCGGAACCGTCTGCGGGCCCGGCGGGAGCCCAGCATCCTTCGGGGTGCTGAGCTGCCGCCGCTGGGACTTCCAGACTGTCGGGTTCACACGTGGGGATGAACTCAGACCGCGGGGCTCTTAGTTGTCGAGCTGATTTCTCCTTACCGAGTTTAGATGTAAAATAATGTGGGCGAGCGGATGGTGAAAATATGACCGCCCTTTGTCCTTTAAAAACGTGAGTGTTGTGGAATATTCCGTGTTAGACACCTAGTGTTGTGTCTTTGGCCAGTGTTACTGTGTCCCCTTAAGAGTGAACAGTGTGGTGTTCTTGACCCAAATTAGCTTGACTTCGCTGTCCTCATCCCCTGCCGGTACTCAGATATATGTAATCTTCTGGATTAGATGGTTTAAGGAGACAATATTTGTTTTATGTTTCAATAACTATACATTTCTCCAGGCGGTTTTTGAGCATGCCTAAGACAAACTAATGGGGGCTATTTACCTTTTACTCCCTTTGAAACATTTTTTTTTTAATCGCTAGTCTTAGAATGAGAGCAATACATACTGTCTTCCTGATAACCGGAATCTAATGCACCATTAGTTCGAGACCCATTATAGATCCGATAACAAGTCACGTGCTTGCAGATAAACCAGTGATTTTCTTCTAACCAATTCTGTCTCAGCCATTTTTTACTTGCGTTCAGTTCACAGTGTTTGTGGATTTGAAAACCACTAAAGATATTGGACTACAGATTTAATCATACGACGATGTATGATTAAAGCCCAAACATCAAGAATTGGTAAAAAGAACCAGTGCCCCAATTCTAACCTCAGTGAGCACCAGGCACACAAATGGTACATACATATACAGACAAAAACACTTGGATATGTAAAAATAAAACACTTTAAAATATTATGAAAGTTTGTGCAGGTATATGTAATATATAAGGATTCAAAATTAATGTACCCAGTGTAGAGGAATATCATCCAAAAACTATAATCTTATCTGCTTTTTTTGTAGCTCAAGTGTCTGTTCTAACTGTATTACATTTCATCATTTTGTGATTTTTTTTTTTTTTGAAAGCAGATCTCACCTATATTACCGATTACATTTTAAAGTTTTTCCCTAGAAAAGCTCCATGTGGGTATTTGTGCAGCTCAGATGGAAGGAGATTCTGGCATTCAGGAGCAAATGAATACTGAGTGTTGCAGCTGGAATGGAAAAGTAACCAGGTGTCTGTAGCAATGAATACTACTGTGCTCTAGCAGGGGAGGGCTGCCTCCCCAGCAAAGTTGTTAAGAAGTTGTAGTCTTGCTCTGCTAGGAGAAGGTTCCCTCACAGAGAGTGTAGCAGTTCTGCTCCCCTCAGCTGTTCTCCAATCCACGCCTGGCTGCAACAGATTTATTGGAAGGAAAAAGTCTAGGAAAGTGGCTGCCTCAGCCCAGAGTGGGAAAGGGCAGCAGGAACAGGGTTTATATAGGGCTTCTTCAGAGGTGGAGCTTTCTAGGGAGAAGACTTCGAGGATGATGATTGGTCGTATTTACAACCCCTGATTTGGTTTTGGTTTCAGGGTCAAAATGTTTCTTTCACTGGCTCTAATTTCAGGGCCAGGGCTTATTTCTTTAACTGGCTCTGATTCTAGGCACCAAGTGTGTTTCTTTGGTGCTGGTTTCAGAGTCAAGACACATTTCTTTAGTTCTGGATTCAGGAACAAAGTTTTTTTTTAATATTTACTTTTATGTGAATTGGTGTTTTGCCTGCATGTATAACTGTGTAAGAGTGTCAGATCTTGGAATCACAGACAGTTGTTAGCTGCCATGTGGATGCTGGGAATTGAACTCAGGTCCTCTGGAAGAACAGTCAGTGCTCTTAACCATCTCTCCAGCCCACAGAGTGTTTGTTTCACTGGCTCAGGTCTCACATCTAGGGTGGGTTTCTTTCACTGGCTACGGTTTCAGGACGAGGGTGAGTTTTTTTGGCTGGCCCCTTTCTCTGCATTCCATGTAGTTTCTCTGCACATTTCTTCCTCTTACTATTTTTCTTCCAACTATTTATCCACTTTGCTATCCAAGAATTTCCTGCCTTGTTTTTTTGTTGTTTTTATTTTATTTTCCTCTGCTGGATGTTTTATAGCCCTTGGCATGCACATTTGAGTGCTTCATTCAGGTCTCACCTCACATGTTGTCTCCTTCCATTCCAAAGGCTCTTGTCATGCCCATTCTACAACCACTAACTCATTACTGTGCTTTACAGCATTCACCTGTGTTCTTTGTTTATTTTTTCTGTTTCCCTTCAATTAGAATATAAACTAAAGAGCTAAGACTTTATTTTCATCATTATCAATTCCTAGCACTATGTTGGCAGTCTGGCTATTTGCTGAGTAAATAAATATTGAACCAAAACTACATTTTAGTTTATTTTTTGACCTTGGGCTATCTGTGTCTCAGATTTCTCATCTCCATAGTGACCATAATCTGCCTTGCCACCCACAGAAGAGCCATTTCTGAACTCTTCAGGAATTATACAATAGTATGCAAATGGAAGTTGGTACTATAAAATATGTTAATTCATCTGGTATTTTCAAGATCAGGAAGGAATTCTATGGATGCTAGTACACTTTAGATAGCTATGCTTAAATAGTCTTGGTAAAATTTAGGATCCATATAGATTGGCTTATCAGGAAGACGAATTTAGATTCCCCAGAACCTACATAAAAAGTTGAGCATAGTCACTTCACAGGTCCCTAAAACAGTATCTGGGAATGGCAGAAACAGGATCACGAGGGCTTTGCTGGCTCTCCAGCCCTAGCCCTAGATTGTCTCAAGAAAGTAAGGCAGAATGGTAGAGCACAATACCAGCTATCCTCTGACCTACATGTGTGCATTTATGCACATGTGCCTGTGTGTAAAATTTTAAATTAAGAAAATTAAACAAAAATACAACTTTTGAACAGGGAACAGCACTTTAAAGTGCCAAAGAGCTTTTTTTCTACCCATGTTGAAGATCAAAACCAGGGCCTCCTGTGCTAGCAGATCCTTTTATCATTGAGCTATATCCAAATAAAGTGTCAAGGTTTATAGTCTTTCAGAACTCTTGCCAGCTTTGTAATTTAAGGTAGAGTGGTATTAAGGTTTTTTTTAATTGCAAAAACGTTTTAGAATTAGTACAATTATAAAATCATACTCCTAACACATTGAGTATATTCCAAATATTAATAAAATATATATTTTTGACATTTTCAAACATTTTGATCATAATGCTTGAAGTTCTACATATTCAATCAACATCTAGGATTTGAATATTTGATGAGTTCTAGCTGTACCACTTAAGGAGGCAGCATACAAATCTAAGTTTTTTTTTTTTATCTGAACTTTATAAGAAAATATTTTCTATTTTAAATGGCATAATACTTAAGTTCTAAAAAGAATAGTTAGGTAGTTTAAGAGAAGATTTTGAAATACTAATAAAACTTTTAAAAAGTACTTCTTTCCCAAAGGTTCATGCCTTAATACTTAGGTAACTGTGGATTCACATATTCAATGTGTAGAGCTCAGATCTCCCTTGCTTTTGTAATCAGCACTTCTCTTTTAACTTTATAACATTTCCTGCAAATACTGAAGAGCTTAACCAGAGAAACCCTTAAGTAAAGATGGGTGGGTGTGAGATTTAAGACTCAGTTTTGGTTTTAGTAGAATTTTATTTCTCTGATCATTTTGGAATGTAACTTCTGATCCTCTTATGCTTTTATTTTTTTATATTAATAGATCTCATTTCATTTTGAAGATGGAATTAAACTTTTTACACAAAGCACCTGAAGTTACTGTTTTCCTGTGATTTATCATAGTTATTTCTAATGCCATTTTGCCTAGTTGTAGCAAGAAAGGATATAAATACTTTCCTTCAGGATAGAATGGTAGTCTTTGTTTTCATTTTTATGCTTTTCTTTTCAAGACAAGATCTTGTGTAGTTCAGGCTGACCTTGAATTTGAAATTGATAAGATTGACATCTAGTAGGTACTCTCAGCAATTTTTAATTTATTCAATCCTAGAAAAGATCTGGGCACTGTGCTGGAGTCTAAGCATGCAGAGTAAACAATAAAAATGCCACTTTTATGAAGATACTCTTAGTCCATAATGAGTCACTTGGTCAGGGATTCTCCATTTCCTTTAGTACAGTTATTTCCATCAGTCTAAGTAATAAGAGTCTGTGGTTCAGTAGTCAGTGGATTTAAAGATTGGGATGGGAAAAGCCTAATGATTAGATAGGACATTCATCCATCAAACTACTGACTGTTAATTGCTGTCATCTCAATTCTTAGGCTCTGTTTTTAACCCTGAGTAAAGAGCTCAGTCCTGGCCAAATCACAAGTGTCACCTGTCAGGTGTCAGGTCTGAGTGCATCTGACCATGTTGGTCCCTAACTCTTAAATGCTAAAGCTCTAGTTCTTTATGATCCTATTCTTTAAAGGATGAACTTCGTAGGGTGTTGTTTCTATTTTAGTTGGGGTTTATAAACAGAGCCATAGCATATATGTAATGAACTGGATTTTTCCTTTAAACATCTTATTCTTAAATTATTCTCTTTGATGAGTAACAGTTGTGCACACCTTTGTTGAGCCCAGAAACCAGCATCGGATAACCTTCCTAACCTGCACATTTAGCTGGTTGGAAAATTGTGCAGAATCTATTTAAAATTTTCCATTTGTCTCTATATCATACACATCTTACTTTAGGTTCTATAGTTAACTGTTTTTGTTCATTCAGTAAAAGTTCATCAGTGTGTTATGCAAAGCTATTGTTCTGTTAGCGAAAGCAGGAGGGAGGAAGGGAGATCTGTCTGGGAGATTACAGCCTAGTAGAAAAGGCGTAAATTTATGAAGTAATAAGAGCTGATTTCTGGTGACAAGTGGATTAGGAGCCTACCCTCGCGGTCCACAGCAGCAGCACCCTCAGAAGCTGGACTCAAGGCAGAAAGGAAGCTTTGTGAAGGATTTCTGGAGTAAAGGATGACACACTTGCTTTCTATTATAACAAATAGCATGTCAAAGGCATATCATTTGGTGCAGGTGTTTCCAATATTGCTGTTGCTTGGAATTTTTCTTTTTAAAAAAGCTGCTTATACATTTAAGCTTCATTTCTTGCCAGTTCTGTATTTATAAGTCTGCCTACTTCATAACATTTATTTTTGTTCCCAGATCAATACTCAAGATGATTTGGGTCATTTGAAGATGCACATATACAGAGTAGCAATGTGAATCTTAGGAACCAGCTAGAATTGAACAAGTATAACTTTGCATTATTTAAAAAAAATTACTTAATTTGTGTGTATGTGTGTGTACACATTTTTCAGATGTTAAAATGCAGTCCTTTCTTCTCTTGTTCTACTTTTTTTTTTTTTTTTTCCTTTTTGAGCTGGGACCTCTTACTGAACCTGGAGCTTGCTGTTGAAGCTAGCTTAGCTGGCCAGTGAGTAGGTAGGGTCTTCCTATCTCTGTTCTCATAGGACAGGGATTAAAGATGCATACAGCCTTGCATTCTTGTTTTATCTCTAAGTATGAGGCTGTATTTTCTCCTATTGGAGAAAATATGTTAGGTAAGTTCATTCCAGCATGACTTTTACTGCTGTTGGCCATGAGTGACTATCAGTAAATCAGCAATCTGAAATATGAGTCTTTAAGTAGGAATATGTATAAAAACGGTTATATATCGGGGTGGTTGATGAGACTATGACCAGAAGCTGGCAGGAACCTGTATTTCCCTTAGGGATAATGACTAACTCAGCATCTGCTGCAGTGTTGCAGGAAGTCAACTTAATATGGGGAAAGTGGCTAGTCATCTGTGTTCTGGACTGATGGGTTAGATTTAAAAGGTTTGCCTATGAAGCAGTCCTCAGCCTTTTATAACACATATGCTAACTTTTGAGAACAGCTCAGCTTTTACTCCAGACATTCATATGTGTGTGTGTGTGTGTGTGTGTGTGTGTGTGTGTGTGTGTGTGTGTGTGTATTATATATCCCCTCTGGCAGGCATGCCCCAGCTGAAAGTTTATAATATAAAGTATATTGTAGAAGAATTTTGCAAAGTTCAGGCTTTTTATTTGTTTTGTTTTTGTTAAAAGTGCTTTTTAAAAGACTTCCTGTCCCTTCATGGGAAATAACTTGTATATACTGGGAGTCACCAAACATTTTCCTGTTAATGGCCAATCAATAAATATTTTAGGCATTATCCATATTTGTCATTGTGGATATTACAAAATTATATTTTTGTATATATTCTACCTAAAATGCAAATAATAAATGAAGAGGTAAAACAAAAAAAAATATTTTAGGCATTATCAACCATCTAGTCCTGGCTTTAGCTGCTCAATTCTACCACTATCTGGTGAGAGTAAGTACCTTATATATACCTTATATATACAAGTGGAAACCTCTTGTGGGCCCGTGACTGTGCCTTCTATACTGTTTATCCTTCAGGACACAGTGATCTGTCTAATCCAGTGGGATCTCATAAGTATTGTCTTGATAAGCTGATTTAGTCCAGATAACCAAAAGACTATGTTTCTTACATTCATGTATATGTATATGTGTGCAGAACCATGCAATTAATATTGGAGGTCAGAGAACAATTTTGTAGGAGTATTGCTTCTTCTCCCATCATGTGAGTTCTGAATCATGTGAGTTCTGAAGATTGAACTCAGAATCAGGCTTGGGAACAAGCCCCTTTACCTACTGAGCCATAATGTTGGCCCAATAAAGACTGTATTTAAAAAACACTTAAACAATTTATTTTTGATCCCTTAATTTTTTAAATCTGTTCTCTTTTTAGGCAAAAAACAGAAGTTTGAGGTCATTGTATACTGATTTAAAGTGTTTTACAGCTGTGAATATATAGTAAGCTAAACATCCTGCTGGGCAGTCAGTTGGTCACAGAGTTGGCCAAGATCCCTATGTTTTTATAGGGCAACCCATCTCCTCCACTTGCCTCTCCTTCAGTCAGTTACAGTTCCCTCCCTCCCTCTCTCCCTCAGTTTTTTTATATTTATTTTTATTTTATTTGAATTGTTGTTTTGCCTGCATGTATAACTGTGCAAGGATGTCAGATCTTGGAATTACAGACAGTTGTTAGCTGCCATGTGGGTGCTGGGAATTGAACTCAGGTCCTCCGGAAGAACAGTCAGTTCTTAACTCTTAACCGCTGAGCCATCTCTCCAGCCCTCCCCTTTAGTTTTTCAAGACAGTTTCTCTGTGTAGCCTTGGCTGTCCTGGAACTTGCTCTGTAGACCAGGCTGGCTTCTAACTCAGAGATCAGCCTGCCTCTGCCTGCACTGGGATTAAAGATGTGTGCCACCACCCTTTGAAGCTACAGTTCTGACTTTGTGCACAATCACTTAATTCCTTCTCTACCTGTTTATGAGGGGAAACATTTTAGAAATGAAGAAAGTAAAAAGCAAACCAGTTTGTTTCCTCGTATTAATTTACTTTGAACATCGTGCAAGTGCTTCTTGCTTAAGAATGTGAAGCTCCCTTGGTTTTGATTTGGTTCTGTTTTGTTTGTAATTTTATCTCTCTCCTTTTGCCCATTTTCCCTTGCTCTGAACTGACTGAACCCAGGACCTTGTTCTTACTAGACAGGTGCTCTACACTGAACTGAATCCTCAAACCCTCCCCAAATTGTGTAAATAGAGCCATTGCTACTACCTTAAAGAAAAAGTACTGGGTTTTGTTTACTCTTTTTAAAAAAACAAATGACATGAAACACTTTCTGTGAGAAAAAGTAGACACCTGAGAGTATGTATGTGAGATGATGATGATGATATGTGTGTGTGTGTGTGTGTGTGTGTGTGTGTGTGTGAGAGAGAGAGAGAGAGAGAGAGAGAGAGAGAGAGAGAGAGAGAGAGAGAGGAGTCTGAAAACTGGTAATAAGGACTGACTAGACCTGCTGCATGTGAGAATGGCAGGCTGTCTGAAGAGATGCTGTGTAAATGTGGATACACACTGATTTCAGAGGTCTAACCCCCCCAAGTATATATACAATGTCTTTTTGATAATTGTATGTGGATTACATGTCACAGTAATCTTTTGACATACAGTGTTATAAGCACATATCAATGTATCCAGACACATTTAAAATAATCTATGAATCACACAGTTTCTTTTAGTCACCTAGATTGGTGTTTAAAATAAGTGTAAAAACAAAGTAAAAAAAAAAAAAAAGTGCCAGAGGTAAGTGTTCTCTGTCACTCTCTACCTTATTTTTTTAAGACAGAACATCTCACTGAACCTGGAGCTAGGAGCAAGCTGTTTTAGCTGGGCTGACTGCAAGCATGCATCCAGAATCTGCTCTCTCTGCAACTCCCCACCCCACCCCACCCCACACACACTCTCTTCACCTTACAGGTCCATGCCACTTAGCTTTTAAGTGGGTACTGGGGATCTGCACAGCATTTTACCCTCCCTCACCCCAGGAACACTATTTATAATGTAGCTCACAAGATGCTAGAAAAGTATACTAGCTCCCTTTTTGTTTTGAAGTTCCTAGTAAACTTGGTGACTTCCTATAAAAAAGAATAATAAAGAAAGGACTAATTGTTACTTGGAAATTGTATTAGGAAACATTTAAATGTCAAGTTTAAATAAATTCTGTACTCCCCCAAAAGAAAAATAAATTTATTCCCATTCAAGAAATTTTTGAAGCAGGAAATATTTCTGATTAGTGTTTCCCAACAATCACCAGATTTTGTTTGTGTCTCTACATAGCCCTTGCTGTCCTGAAACTCACTGTGTAGACTAGTCTGGCCTCAAACTCAGGGAAACCCGACTGCCTCCCTATCTGAATGCTGGGATTAAAGGTGTGTCACCACTTCTGACTAGTATTTAATAAGCTTCCTAAAACAATTTTATTTTTTACCTTAGTTTTTTTTTTTTTTAAACTTTATTTACTTATTTGCCTTGGTGTTTCCCTGGAACTAGAACTACAGACAGTTGTTAGCTGCCATGTGGGTGCTGGGAATCGAACCCTGGTCCTCTGGAAGAGCAGACGGTGCTCTTAACCGCTGAGCCATCTCTCCAGCCCCTTACCTTAGTTTTAAAATGCTTGTTTTTTTAAATTTTTTAAAAAACTTTACTTTGCATCTTTTTTGAAGATAATTAAGTCAGTCAGTTTAAATGTATATATTATGCTTTGCATAGGGCAGTGTTTTTCAACCTGTAGGTCATGACCTCTTTGCAAGTTGACCAATCCTTTTACAGGGGTCACCTAGGACCATTGGAAACACACAGATATTTACATTATGATTTTTAGCAGTATCAAAATTATAGTTATGAACTAGCAATGAAAATAATTTTATGGTTAGGAGTCACCTCAACATGAGGAACTGTATTAAAGGATTGAAGCACTAGGAAGATTGAGGACCATTCATGTCCGGGAAGTGCTGGCACACACCTTTAATATCAGCTCTCGGAGGCAGGTGGATCTCTGTGAGTTTGAGGCGACCCTGTTCTACAGAGGGAGTTCCAGGAGAGGTTCCAAAGCTATACAGAGAAACTTTGTCTCAAAGGGAGAGGGGAAATTAACTTCATGGCATTTTATCAATTAGTAGTAAAATAAAAATCTTAAATGCAAGCCCCTGTGTAATACTTGGACAAAAATATATTAACCTTTACTTTTAAGAGGAAAAGTATGTTAATTACCCATTGTGGTTTTGCTCTTTTTTATATTCTCTCCTATAGCTACACAAACACACACCCTGATTCAGCAATTGATTATGGGGGTGTGTACATTTTCAAAATAGCAGACTCTGATGACTTGATATTGACCTGTCCCAGAATCTTTGGATTTGAAAAAGTCTTTTGATATTAATATTTGTTAATAGACTCAAACCAAACCAAACCAAACTAACAAAAAACCCAAACTGTGAGCTCTGGCTTGAGAGGTCAAGTGTGAGAGACTCCAGCAGCAAGGGAGTTTGAGAGCTAGGAGTCAGGTTTGTGCAGCAAAGGAAGCCTTCATAAGTGCTGAGTCATCAAAGTGTTGGCAAGCAGAGAGACAGTCCAGTGCCATCACGGCTTACTATGTCCTTAGCATGTATGTCCATTTTCTTTTCCATTTAGCTGCCCCTCCAACTTTCCAGACACTGGGGGGTGGGGTAGGTTAAATACAGTATGAACTGAGTGCATTTCTTTGGACATTGTCTTAGTAATTTAATCTTTTCAATATCATATCAGAAATGGTGGCTGGAGTATGGCTCAGGTGTAGAAGACTTGCCTAGTAACTATATCCAAGGCCTTGAGTTCCAATACTCAGCTAGAAATGAGAACATTTCGAGAAAAGATTGAAAACCCATATAAAGGTTAAAAAATAAGTTATACATTCAAAATATTCTCATATTCATTCAAGATACATCGTAGGAGAAAGCACATGGCATATAAATGTAAATGTGATTTGAACTTTGTTAATTAAAAAGACAACTTTTAAAAAAAGAAAATATACTAATAGTAATAGAATGCTAAAATGGGAGAATTTTTTCTCATATTTTAAAAAATTCTTTGAGTAAGTACATATTTAAAATGAGAGGGAAAGTGCTTTTAAAGTAGTTGTTACCTGCTGCCTCTTGTAAGTGGCACATCCAGATTTTAAGTTGACCCAAGTGAGATTTTCTCAGAACTGAGCATGTTGAAATCGGATCCTTTCTCCCCACCTTCCTGCTGTAGGAAAACAGAATGGGATCTTCCCATTTCATTCCTGGTAATGAACACAGCATGGTTTTATAAAGAACGAATTATTAAATACTACCAAAAACTAGTTAAAATCACTCTCAAGACATTTATGTTAAAATACTGCTTTTCACATTTATTATGGATTTTTGACCACGTGACATTTTATACAGTGACTTCCTCACCTTTCAGATTGATGAACCTTAGGAATTTTGAAAATGACCCAAATTATGTGAAGACTTTAAATGTAAACACCTCATATTTTAGTTCTGCAGATTTTACAGTTAGGCAACTTGAAACTGAAATTGGAATACCTACAGAAAGTTCAGGGCTCTTCCATCTGTATAATTCCTTTAACACGGGATACCAAATGGTTATTATTTCTGTTGCTCTTTTACCTCTAATGGAGTAAATACATCTGTAGTTATGACATTCTATTCTGAAATACTGGTTTGCTAAATCCACAGGAAATAAAATGGTAGAGCCAGAGGAAAACGAATAGTTAACCATGGAGGAGGAGGGAAGGAGGGAGACAGCTCAGTCCTTTGCCTAGAGGCCGCTGGGAAAGTGACGTCCTGTAGCATTTGCTGTTCTAGAAAGTACAGAGACACGTAGTGAAAATGGGAGGGTCTAGAAAGAGGCCGTCTCTCCTGTGGTGTATATTTATCTGTAAGTGAGCTGCTGGGAAGGAATTAAACAGACGCAGCCTGCTGCCTCCAGACAGCTGAGCCGAATCGCCGCCCATTGCGTTAACTTTTAAGATACCTACATACCCAGCTTGCGTTATTTTCTCAGAATCATTGTATTGCTAAGACTGGGGACTGTTTTCTTTCACAAAGGGAGATCTAAGTTCATTTCAAGGCATTCGAAATGGGGAAAGACTATTACTGCATTTTGGGAATTGAAAAAGGAGCTACAGATGAAGATATTAAAAAGGCTTACCGAAAACAAGCCCTCAAATTTCATCCGGACAAGAACAAATCCCCTCAAGCAGAGGAAAAATTTAAAGAGGTCGCAGAAGCTTATGAAGTATTGAGTGATCCTAAAAAGAGAGAGATATATGATCAGTTCGGGGAAGAAGGTAAGCTGCACATTTGTGTTTCTTTGGCTCTGAATCTTACCTTTCTCTCTCAGCCTTCTGGTTATCATTAAACTAGGTTGTCAGACATACCTAAAATAGAAAGAAAAATAACCGACAAAAACAAGGTCTAATTCTTGATTTTTGAGTGAGCTATGAATAAAATGTTCATATTTGTCTTCTGGGTTTTTAAAAAATAATATTGTATTATACAGTTCTACTGTTAGACTTACAGTTTTAGCATCTGTTAAAAGAAATATTAAATTTCTGGACCAAGTAATGAATTGTCTAAAAGTCTTATGCAACCTGTTTTGTTTTTTTAATGAATTTTTTTGCCAAAATTAATAGAATCTTCAGTCATTTAAAAATCGTAAGATTGACAGTTCAAATTCTGGTTCATTTATATTTTATTTAGAAAAAAGCAAGTTTTTGCCATTTTAGAGCAGCACTATTTGAAACTGAACAAGACCCTTGCAGTCCTGTGTGTCTTAGACGCAGAAGACACAGACATTTAGCTGCTAGTTGTTTTTGGCAATCAGCCTAGAGAAGAAAGAATTTTCCTGATGTCATAAAATACCAGAACAAGTTTTTAAAGCTTAATTGTAAATAGTAACTGTGTGCCAAGAGAACAAGATCTCAGAATGCTTTTAACCTAAAATGGCCACCTAGTTAGAACAATGACTGATTTTCTTTTAGTTAACTATTCCTTTCAGAAATTTTACTGTTCACATGAAGCATGACAGACAGCCTCTCTTTTCCCTCAGTCACACTTTTTTTTCTTGCCTGCTGAGACCAGAACTTAGGGAGCTCAGTAAATGTGAGACCTTTGAGTCTCTTTTTATCATTGTGGACCTTAACCCAGGTTTGTCCAATATCTCCATGAAATGTGGACATACGGTAGGACTTTTAAATTGTCAACTAGTAGCAACAAAAATGCTTTAATTCATGTGAGTTTGGGGTTTTCAAATTGTAAAATTGGGACTGATACACTCTCATTACTCTTCTCCAGATGTCTTCCAAGTCACCGTAGCTATGGAAACAGTTTTGTTTTCCCTTTGTTTATAGCATTTAAACATTAGATTTCTGTAATTAGAAATAAATCCTTCAAACAGCCACACAGTGACCATTCACTTTGTATCAAGCAAACTGAATTGGCAATTCAGGGCAGTAGTGTGAAGGCTGTTCTCTCTTGCTTTACATTTTTGGTTAGAGTACCAAAGATTAAGGTTTGTATGCTATCTTTGGTAGTGGCGCAGATCTACTAACACGTTCTTACAAAGTGAGGAATTTAAAAAAAGCAAATAATGGACAGTTCAGCTTCTCTGTCCTCCATGGTCACACTGATGCCATGATGAGACCCTCTCAGGAGCAAGCAGGACCTTCAGACATGACCAGGACTCTGGCCTCTCTTGAGAAGGTGTAGAGGTTCTGTGAATTCCCATAACAGCCACTTCAGTAAAGGCCGATGATTTGGTTCCTTCCATCTTATGGACTGCCCAAGTGCGTCTGTCTCTGTGGACTAAACCATAGGAGTCGGGCGTATTGAACATGTTAGTCTTCAGAGTTTTTAAGTCACCAAATGCTTCATTTCTTTTAAGTCTCTTTTTGGCAGTTTTTTGGCAGTGCTTTTCTTGAGTAATTAATGTACCTCCCACTCCACCCCCTCACCCAGGTCTGGTCATGTTTTTTTTTTAAACTGATCATTACCAGTGACTTACATTTTCAAAAACTAAATTATGATTGTATGCCCTGAATCTTTTTTTTTTTTTTTTAATGGTGTTCTTAGCTCAGATAAGTGCTATAAGAAATAAGAGGAGCATGAGGCAGGATTATTTTCTTACAGCATCGCAGTACATTATTCCGAGGTACTGTGCTGAAAATACAGGAGAAAGAAAATTGTTGAGCTTTTAGAATTCTTCCTTACAGAAAAATGGTTCATTTATTTACTTTTTGTAAACTAGCAGCTTGTTTTAAAGCCCTGTAGAGACGGGAGCATAGCTAGCGCGTGGGAGGCGTGTGGAAGCCCTTCTTTCAATCCTCAGCACCTTCCCTGCAAAAATCTCCTCTAGGCACAGTGTGTGAGAATATGGGGAAGGCTTCCTTCCTTCCTTCCCTCCTTCCTTGCTTCCTTTCTTTCTCTTTTTCTCATTGTCTACGCTCATAGTCCTGGGTCTATAGGCCTCTCCAGTAGTAAGAAACCCTGAATTCTAAGACTATGGAAATACTAACTTACTAGATAGAATGCCCTCCCTGTCTCATTATTAGACTTGGAGCTAGGAGAGTAAAAATGAACTATGGACTGAGAAGTGTATGAGGTAATGCTAAATGTTCTTATTTATATGAATTAAGAGAACCATTAATCTTGTTTGTTCATGCCGTGAAGTTCTTCTAACATTAAAATATAGAGTGCTTTTTTCACTATGTTTTAATGTTATTATGTTATCTAGTAGTTTTATTCCTAGGAATCTATAAAAGGGAAAAACAAACAAGATATTTGCTCATACAAAGACATGTGCCTGATTGTTGACAGCAGCACAGTGAGGACCCTGCATCAAAACAGTCCAAAAGTGACATGGTTTAGTAAGTGGATAAATAAAAAGTGGACATTCCAGTGAGGTACTTTTTAGCAATTAAAAGTACACATTTAATGAGTTATGTCACAACTGGATGAACCTTGAAAAATATTTTTGGGTGAAAGAACCCAGAAATGTGAACTGTCTGGAAAAGACAGCTTTATAGAGATAGCTTGCCTGGGGTTGGAGGGAGAGATAGGCATGAACTGTGAAAAGCAGAGAAAGCTTCAGAATGGTGCATGTTCCACAATGGATTGTGGTAACACTTGTAAAACTTTGGAAGTTTATTACAGTTGAACTGCATACAAGTTAGCTTTTTAATGTAATCTACATATTAAATAATAGACCAGTTTTCTCTACAATGGAAACATTTGAAAATAACCGTGAGCTAAAGAAATTTAAGAATGGATTCTGACATATTCTCTGCCCTAAAGTGTTGGGCTTGGCTAAGTAGAGGTGAGCAGAAATCTGAATTAAACAAACTCCCTCTGTTGGGCCCGAGAGATGGCTCAGGGGATAAAGGTGCTTGTTGACCTGAGTTCAGTCCCTGGGACCCACGAAATAGAGAGAGGGAGCTGAGCTGACTTGGGAAAGTTGTCCTCTGACCTCGACATGCACATCAAGGCCCACACTCACCTACAGACAGATTGCTATTGCTGACCACAAGTAAATGCAGTTTTAAAATGTAAAAAATAAATAAACAAAATTCCCTCCAAACACACCTACCTTTTTTTTCTTCCTTCTTTACTTTGCCTGCTGATTACTGCTTACTCACTAATTTTCTTCAGATGCTGAAAGTTGTTTTATATCTTCAAACTTAAATGTTTGGCATATTAACCTTCATCTAGTTTGCTGTTCTCTTTAATACAGTTAGTTAGCTGCACTTCTTTGTTTTTATGTTCTAAAGATACATAAAGTTCTTGAAGTTTTTGTGAGTTGAACTATTGAAAGGTTCTTGTTCTATAACTCTGAAGTCTTGCTACAAATCCAAACATTTACATACTTATCTCCTTCAAGTAAGAATTAATAAGTCCTATAATTTTTCCAATTCTTCTAGGATTTCTTTTTATATTTTTTGTCACATAACTAATAGAAATCTTTGCTATGAGTATTGTCTCTAAAATGTATTTGGTTTGCATATTAATTTGGTTAGTTGATTTAAAGCTCAGGCAGAAGTGGAATTAGAGTCCATTCCCTGACTAGACAGTGTCTAGAAAACAGTTCAGAGCAGAGAGAATCTAGCTGGATGTTGGCTGTTTTTATTGAGAGGATTAAGGTGAACTATATAGCCAATGATGTGCTTGTTACAGTCAAATGTTTAGCAGTGCAGAAGACAGCAAGATGTTCATGTCACATTACAGTGGTATTGGTAGGATTTTCTCATTATTAAAGTACCTTCATTCTTTATCTGACCTACATAGTTGACCATTCTGTGTCTAGGAAAATCTCGAGGCTGAATTTTTGTCGGCTCTGATGAGTAAGTCACTTCAGGATGTATGTAAATTTTCTCACAGACTGAATTACCATTTTTGGGAGCAAGGAAAGACGGTTTAGGGAAAAGCCAAACCTATGATGTAATACTGAAAATGATACTCTTTTTTGTTATATGTGTCCAAAACATTTAGATTTTGGCCTTTTAGAGAGCTAAGGATAGGCAAGCTCATTTACCCAACTGGTTAATTATTACATTTTATGAAATCTGTGGGAAGAGGGATACAATTATTGAAGTAACTTAAGTACTCATTTAGTTACCTTGTTATGACTTTCATTAAGTTCTATACTTATTCCACTATCTAAAGAAAGTCTGTCATTAACTTTTTCACATTTGGAGTTACAGTTGTACTAACAAGTTCTGAAAGGAAGACTGAGTGATCTGCATATGAATTGTGCTTGTCATTCCACTTCTACCAGGAAAACTCCAACTACTATTTGGAGTTACCATTTATCTTACCTCTCTGCCCCCCAACCTTGTGTGTGTGTGTGTGTGTGTGTGTGTGTGTGTGTGTATCCTTTAATAATAGAAGGCAACTGTGCAGTAAGATATGAAAATTAAGTCTCTTTGTAGTTTTCAATGATTAAATTTCATGTTGTATCATTTTGCTTTTGCTTTGTCTTCTTTAGGCCAAGCCTCAAAATATATTCTTCAGTCTCAACTTAGGAGGACTTAAGAATTAGTTGATTTTCTTCACTCAGTAGATTGGGGTGCCTGTCATTTTCAACCTCATGTACATGAGCAATGCAAAAATTAGTAACATATTTTCCCTACCCTCAAATTACTCAGTTTGGACTATAAGACTCTCCCAGTTTAAACTAGTTTTTCACAGTTCTGCAGTCTCCATTTCCCTTTTTACTTCTTGGTCAGGAATCCTCTCAGGCTCCTCCAGGAGCCTCATTTATAATGATAGAAATCTTTGCCAGGATTGGCCTCCTAAACATCACTCTGTTGTTTTGTGGGTTTTAGTTGAATCTTCCTTGAGATGTGGTAGAAAATGCTATGTCAAATATATATAATCTTTGTCAGCTACATATTAATTGGTTGAACCTTTGGGCAGAAGGTCACAGTACTGCTGTCAGACAGAAATAACTAGCCCAGGTTACATGCTAAAAAAGACCTGAGGCTCTCCATTTCAGTTCTAGTTTTAAATGCTTTGATTCAGAATGCAATAAAAGAAAGACCTAAGAAGTCTTGCTATTTAAGATGATGATAATCTAGTGTTCACAAAAACATTTTTCATATATTGTCCTCTTTATTAGAATTTTTTTTTCTTGCTGCAATAGTTGTATTTAGTTCTTAAACAGCAGAAGACCTGTCTGGGGGCGGGAGAGATGGCTGAGCAGTTAAGAGCCTTGCTCTTCTCTCCGGGGACCCAAGCTTATTCCCAAGCACCTATGTCAGAAAGGTCACAGCCGTAATAACTCTAAACTAAGGGAATTTTATGCCTCTGGCCTTCATGGGCACCTATGAAGACGCATATGCCTGCACGTAATTATAAAAATAAAAATCTTTTTAGAAAAACAGCAAAAATGAGATAAAGCCACTTAGTATGATTATGATATTACTTATAATTGATTACATTAGTTACAGTAGCACTTAAGGATTTAGATTCCTTATTAATTAAATTCTATAGACATTTTAAAAACTCTTAAGTTTGTAATACTTCAATATTCTGGAACAGTAGCTTTTGAGGTAAGGAATATTCAGTTTCCTTTTATTTTTCATATTATGAAATAAAGATTCAGGAAAAATTATTAAAACTATGAATTACTTGAAAGCTAAACCTTTAACTTAGAGTTGATCTGTGTAACTATTCTGTTTAATTATAATGATGTTTCTGACCACAACTGAGAAGTCAAAGGTTATTAGCAATATAACTAGCAAAGCAAATGGTCCACTGTCTACAGTTACAGCCCTTTACCTAACCATGTTGTCTCTTCACCAGGGTTGAAAGGAGGAGCAGGAGGCACTGATGGACAAGGAGGCTCCTTCAGGTACACCTTCCATGGGGATCCTCACGCCACATTTGCAGCCTTTTTCGGAGGTTCCAACCCCTTTGAAATTTTCTTTGGAAGACGGATGGGTGGAGGTCGAGATTCTGAAGAAATGGAAATAGATGGAGATCCCTTTAGTGCCTTTGGATTCAGCATGAACGGATATCCAAGAGACAGGAATTCTGTGGGACCCTCCCGTCTCAAACAAGACCCTCCCATTATTCATGAACTTAGAGTATCACTTGAAGAAATATATAGTGGTTGCACCAAGCGGATGAAGATTTCTCGAAAAAGATTAAACCCTGATGGAAGGAGTTACAGATCAGAGGACAAAATTCTCACCATCGAGATTAAAAAAGGGTGGAAAGAAGGCACCAAAATTACTTTCCCAAGGGAAGGTGATGAAACACCGAATAGTATCCCAGCAGACATTGTTTTTATTATTAAAGACAAAGAACATCCCAAATTTAAAAGAGATGGATCAAATATAGTTTATACCGCTAAAATCAGTTTACGGGAGGTAAGTTAGTAAGACTATGATTCTAAGACCAAAGAGATGTATGCTGCTGATTGCTTGTAGGAAACTATCTGAGGAAACTGGCTTTTCTTAGTGCTCCGCATGTTTCATTTCTCATAACAATTCTCTAGGAAGCACTAGTATTGCATCTCTCTTACGGATGACATCATAGTTTGTAAAGTTTCATTACTAATGTTAACCATTTAAATGTCAGTTCTAAGTGCAAGCTTGCTTAGCTAACTCCATGCCTCATGTTGGGCATGCTCTCCTCTGGTTTAGGCTGTGTTCTGTGAGAGCTGCACTGGAAATCCACATCATTAGTCCAGTGGTTCTCAACCTTCATAATTCGTCCCTGTGACCCTTTAATACAGCTCCTCATGTTGTGACCCCCATCCATCCATAAAATTATTTTGTTGCTACTTCATAATTGATTTTGATACAGCTATGAATCATAATGGAAATATCTGTGTTTTCTGATGGTCTTACAAGATACCTGTGAAAGATACCCCAATAAGGGGTCTTGACTCAGAGGCTGAGAAACACTGATTTATACAGTTCTGAAATGATTAGTTTGGAGTAAGAGTTATATAACAAGTATTAAAATATAACAAATATGTAACAGAGTGTATAATGCCATCACTTTACCACAGCCCGAGAACTTACTTGCACTACTTCTCAAATGCAGTTGTAACCCATGACGTGGGGTCATGCCCCTGTTTAAATTATCAAATAGCTCAGTATATCATGATTATGTATTTCAAACTAGCTTAAAAGGTAGAAATCTGGCTTCCACCCTCAAATATATTTCCTGTTACTACTTTGTGTATTATCTCTGTGTGTCAGAGTTGCACTTTTTATCATTCAGCCTTCACTGCCCCAACCAATGCCTGCTATAGTGCAGACCTTGCTTAGCTTAGGCCCTTGGTAGTCCCAGTCAGTAAGGGATAATCTGTGTGCCCTTTCTGCCATGAGAGGCCTCTACTGTACCTTCCTGTTGATGCTCTCCTCTGTTGAAGTCAGTAGTTCATGTATATGTTTCTGAGTTCCTTATGCATTTCTATAGGTGAAGTCTTGGCTCATGGTCTGTCAGTGGCTCAGCAGGATCTGTATGGCATCCAGGAGACACCCGAAGTTCCTAGAGAAGTAGATCTTCCTCCTGTTGTGTTCAGTTCTCAGTTCTTCCTTTTTCTCCCATTCAAATTCCTGCACGTTGAGTGTTTAACAGCTTTAACCTGTTCACTTCCTAAGGCACTGCGAAAGACATGCTCTATCCCTCTTTCTTCATTTTCCTTCCTCTTTTCTGTCTGTGTAACATCTGATTATGCATCTCTTGAACAGATTTTCTAGAACAGGAAAAAGATTTTTATAACTATTGTAACCCTTTGAAAGTTAAAATATCACCTTCATGGTATTATTCTTTATTACCCAGTAAGATGTTATATTGTCCAGTTTGGGAGTTAATTAACTTCATTTCCTTTGGTCCACTTTAGGCATTGTGTGGCTGCTCAGTTAATGTGCCAACAATGGATGGAAGAAATATACCTATGTCAATCAGTGATATTGTGAAACCTGGGATGAGGAGAAGAATTATTGGATATGGGCTGCCGTTTCCAAAAAACCCTGACCAACGCGGTGACCTGCTAATAGAGTTTGATGTGTCCTTCCCAGATGCCATATCTTCATCATCCAAAGAGATTCTTAGGAAGCATCTCCCTGCCTCATAGAATGAGAAGAACCTTGCTACCCATATTTTGATAAGACACTGAAAATATAAAGGAATAGCAGTGGACTGATGTGAATTCTCTATAAAGAAGTGCAAACTCTTCTGAGGGTTCATTAAATTGCATGGCTAGAGACGGGTCAAATAGGCAAAGTGGATTTTTACAGCAGAGATGAAGAAAAAAAAATCACTCACTGTATTGTATTTCATTTCTCCCAAATTAGAAGCTTTTAATAGTTCATTTATAAGTAAAGTTGGTTTTGTGGTCAGTAGATATACTTCTAGTAAAGTACTAGATGATCCAAGTACTTTATTTTGTGTGTCTTTACATCATCAGTGTGATAGACTCCTTAGTAGAAATTAAAATTCTTACCTATACATGTAATATGTGGAAGAGAATAAAAGTTAAAGTCATGTGGAAATGTGATCTAGGTCCCCTTCAGAAATGCTCTGTTGGGCTGGTACCCCTAAAAGAATGTGCTAATGCATATTACCACTGTGACTTCTCAGGTGTGCTGTTCATTTCTTAAGAGCATGGTTGTAGTAATGTTCTTAAAGCAGCCCTTTTCATAAAAGAAAGTGAATGACAAATCCCAATAGCCTGAGTTACTGATACTTTAGCATCAGACCATTTTTAAATGGTCACCTGTACTTTTAGGCAAGTTTGACAAAATATCTTGAACTTAGTACAAAAAGCTCATTTTGTTGTTCCTTAGATTAAGATATTTTGTTTAATAACATTTGTTTTTAGAGAAAACACTGTTACTTGGCATTAATTTTCCCTTAACAGTCTTCTATCCTCATAATATGCTATATGTACCTTACACAATTTCCCTAAGAACAGTGAGCTACCACTATGGTGTTAAACCAAAGTATGGACAGAACAGAACTGCTGCTCATGGGTCATGTTGCTACTAGTTGTTATGCATATAAATATCTTCCTTTTTCATGTATATAGATTGTGTTTCTTAGGTGTTTTAATTTTTTAAATATATTTACATTTAAAAATTATTGTGTCTCCTGTCTTATGTCTATCAAAAGTGATGTTATGAGATAGTTGTTTTTTGGAAACAACATATTCATATTCATACAACATATATGGTACATTGAGCCCTATAACCTTTTTAGTAGAATGTAAAGTGATTTATACTAAGCATATACCTTGATAGCTTGAAGTTTTACTGAAGTAGAATTCTCATAAGATAAAGTTCATAGTAATTTCCCTCTGGTGGTTTTGTGTGTGTGTGTGTGTGTGTCTGCTGGTGATTGAATTCAGTGCCTCCTGCAGACAAAGTACCTCTGGCCATGAAATTATGCCAAAGCCTCTTCATTTCCCTTTTCTAGTGTACAGTTGTTGGATTTAGTATATTCATGCAATTTTGCAGTCATCACTGCTGTCTAATTCCCAGGAAAAGCTCTTGTGTCGCTCCCCATTGTTTCCTTTCAGCTCCTGAAGCACTAATCTTCTCTTTGTGATGGATTTTTCTGTCCTAAGCATGTCATATAAACAGAACCAATCAACATGGCTCTTTATGTGACTCCATTCAATTAGCACAGCATTGTTTTCAAGATCCACTCTAGCTAGCCTCACTATCAGTAACTTTACCCTTTTTGTGGCAAATGATGTACATTAGTGGAATACCATTTTGTTTACCTCATCATTGGTATTTTAGGCATTTGGGTTATACCTACTCAATGGCTTGTATGAATAGTGGTTTTATGAACATCTGTGAGCAAATTTTGTATGGGTAGAACTGACTACACTCTCTGGGGTACATACTTGAGAGTGCAATTGTTAAAAAAAAAAAAGCTACATGTATTAGTTGCAAATGGAAAATTTAAAAATGCCAGAGAGTTGAGGTAATCATATTATTTCTATAAACATCATGGAAATATAAAGAGCTAAAGCCTTGGAGTAATGGTTGTAGTTTACATTTGGAACCCACAGTATTTAACTATTGGGTTGATTGTTTTGTGTATTTATTTTGTCTGTTTTGAGGTAGGGTTTTGCTATGGAGCCCTGGCTGGTGCAGTACTCCTGTGTAGCTCAGGTTGGTTGACTTTAAGTTTATTCCAGTCTTTCTTTCTGCCTCCTCGAACTGCTGGAATGACAGGTATGCACTGTTCATACCACATCTGCCTTGAACCAACAGTTATTACAACCTTACAGAGTAAAGATTTTCTCCGAGGCAAATAAAGAGTTTATAAACATGTGTAATCTTTCAGTTACATGTTTCTTTAGTAGACAGTTATTCTACTAGTAAAATGATGTGCATAGCTTTTGGGGCTAGGGTGTGGTTCAGTGGCAGTGGAAGAATAAATTACAGAGCTGTGTAAATTTAGAGGAAACCATGCCCTGATTTAAATTATGAGAGGACTTTTGATTTTAAAAATGGTCCTTTTAGGGGCTGGGAAGAGGGTTTAGAAGTTAGGCGCTCCTGATGCTCTTGCATGTAGACCCAGGTTCAGTCCACAGTACTCACATGGTGCTTCACAACCATCTGTGATTCCTGTTTTGGGGGCACCCTCTCCTGGTCTATGTGGGCACCAGGCACTCAAGTGGTGCATCAACATACATGCAAAACACACAATTTTTTAAAAAAAAATCTTTAAAAAAATGTTTAATTTACTAGTCTTTGTAAAGCTAAAATAATTCTACAGTATAACAAATCCAGGGAAGCTACTTATTAAAGATGTTTGTTTTTTTTCTACAAAAGTAAAAAGAAAGCATATGTTTCATATGTTAAAAAAGAGCACCTGTACCCAAGGATACTTAATGGTTTTCTAGTGCAAGTGTTTAGTCTGGTCAGCTCAATAATTTAAAAACAGTCCTCATGGGATGTTTCTAAGCAAGACACATGACACTTCTATTGCATCCCTTCCTTTTTGTGGTGCTAAGCACCTTGTGGCCTTCCATTCACACTGGCTCATCTGTCTTGGAAGCAAGGAACTGAATAAGCCTCCTCTTGTTTATTTTTAGGGAACTGTCATTGGAATAGTTGTAATGGATAAAATGAAATTAGTATAAGTGATTGGACTCAGTAAACAGCCTTGATGGAACTACTCATATTTCACAAATGGTTTCTTCAGTCTTATGGGGTCAAAGTGAACATGATTTTTACTCAATAATATATAATGTAGTATGGCTGGCTGTCTTCACAAACAAGCATGTGTGTGTGTTTGAGAGAGAGAGAGACAGAGAGAGAGAGAGAGGAGAGAGATTTCCCTTTATAGAAAAATGTAGAAAAATGCAGCTTATACTTTAAATAGTTCAAAATATGAAAATAAAATTCATGCATATAACTATTTCAACATTTTACACTTTTTGTGATATAAGACCTCAGTGTGAAGCCCTAGCTTTTCTGGAACCTAATATGTAGAATAGACTGGCCTCTGACTCATAGCAATGTGTATGCTTCCATGCTGAGATAAAATAAGTTATTTGTGTGCAGGTGAATATGCACATGTCTGTATGTCTGTGTAGGTGAACGTGAACACGCATGTGTGTATGTGTACAGGTGAAAGAGTGTGTGTCCACATATATGTGGAGGCCAAAGATCAGTTGACCTTGTGTGTTAGCCCTCAGGAGCTATCCACCTTGTGTTTTCAGACAAGGTCTCTCATTAGCTTGGAACTTGCCAAGTAGACTGGACTGACTGGTGTGTTGCAAGGATCCTGGTCTCTGTTCCCCAGTGCCAGGTTACAGGTTTTACCATGCCGATTTTTTATGAGTACTAGAGATCAAACTCAAATCCTTGTTCTCACATCCAAGCACTTCGCTCATTGTGCTATCCCCCAGACCTAAAGTAGGTTATTTTTCTTAGTATATAATAATCTATAATTATGATATAACCCTTACAAATTTAAATAAGTGTACTTCAGTATTGTCTTCAAAATGCTATAAGGTTGTATCCAAACCTTTATTAAGATATACAAATTAAGATTTTAAAGGAGTCTGTGAGATCCAGCAGGTGATAGCAATTCTTCCTAAGCCTTATGACCCAAGCTGATCTCTAGAACCTACACAGAAGGAGATGGCCAGCTCCTGGAAGTTCTCTCCTGTCTTCCACACTTGAGCTGTGGCACCCACACACCCCAACATAGTAAGTAAAACAGTGAAATGGTTTTCAAGGTGAAAGATGCTATGTGACATGTGTGAGGGTAAATGATGGGGAGAGAGAAGGAGAAAAACTCCTGCAGATTTTATCTAGAAACGTTTATAATAATAACATAGTAGAGGCTCTGTTGCAACTTGCCAGTACAGTAATACCTCCAAAATGGAAACTTTGTTGATGAGCTGCTAGAATTTTGAGTCTTAATTATTGAGTCATTCTTGAGATATTTTTTTGTTTTGTTTTTGAGACAGTCTATGACTGGAGGTGATGCAGATCTGGAACTCAAAGCAGTCGCCCTGCTTCTCAAGAGCTAGCAAAGATTACAAGAGTGAGCCACCACATACAACTCCAAGATAATTTTAAAAAGAGGAAACTAAAGGTTAGATAAAGAAGATGTAGTGAAGCAGGGCTTGGAGAGGGGACTGAGAATTGATTCTGAGTCATCAGTGGGCCGAAGCATTTGCTTTCTGCCTGTGGGGAATGCTGGAGGCTTTGTTCTGTTTGGTTGTAGCCTTGGAAGTTGAACCACAGGCCTCATGGATGCAAGGTCAAGCTCTCTACCACCCAGCCATAGCCACTGTCCAGTTCAAAAGTCAGAAAATGTGGGCTGGAGCTGTCCCTTGGGCATGCCTAGCATGCATCAAATCCTGGGGTTGATCCTTAGCACCACACGAAACGGAGTGTGGTCATACACATCTGTGATCTGAGCACTTGAGAATTTGAGGCAGAAGGATCACAAGTCCAAGACAGATGGGAGAGAGGACTCAGTGGATGAAGTTTTGTAAAACTGATACAAGAAATAAAACTAGAAAGTTAGTTTGCCTGTGTTCAAAAAACTTTTATAATGCTTTCCCATTAGTCTTACCCCACCCTCCCATCTCCCTTCCCTTTCCTACAGATTGCTTTCCTGAGTCTATATCATGTTTTGCTTTATGAACCACTGAATTTAACCAGGGCTGTCTATGGGACCATAAATTCCGATTGTTTGTTAGATACAATGACTCCTGATCTCCCAGAATCTATCAGCAGTCAAATGGTTGAGCAGGTAGATACCCTGCCCCCATTGAAGGTTGATATGGACTAGGCTAGTCTTGCACAGGCTCAGTAAATGTAGCCATAGTTGCTGTGAGTTCGTGATTACAATGGCTGTGTTGTACCCAGAAGATGGCATTTTATAGCCCTTCCTGTTGTCTATATCTTAAATTCTATTGCCTTCATTCTGTAATGTTCACTGAGCCTTATAGGGCACAGTCTGCCTGTATTGTTTAGCACACAGCTGTCAGTCATTCTCAGCACCTTGAGCAACCAAACATCTCTATGTTCACTGCTGAGAGACTTCTTTGAGCAAGGCATGTAACTATGGATATAAACACATGCTCACAAGGTCGTCTAACACTATGTCAATTCAGCTAAACAAACAGCAAGTCCTCCCGCAGGGCCTATGATCTCTTAGCTGAGTGTTTTCACAAGGTTTACAATGATGAACATTTTTTTAAATTACTTTTTTTGAGATAGGATCTTACTCTGTAGCTAGGTATAAACTTATGATCCACCAGCCTCTGCCTCAGCCTCCTAGGTGCTTAGGAGAAAAGGTGTATGCCACAATGCCAAACCTAGATTTAGAAACACGAACATTACAACAGCCCACAGTCTTCAGTGTGGCAACATGCTCTGCAGGTGTGTATCCAGTCTGGCTGCCTAGTAGGTTATCCATCTAGACTTATACAAGTACGCACTGATGTTAGTACCACAAACTTGCCAAATAGGAGAGGTCTCAGAATGTGTTAAGCTTTCTTAGTTCCTTTTTTATTGCTGTAACAAGATATCATGATGAAGATAATTTACAGAAGGAAGAGTTTGGGGTTCACTGTTTCAGAGGACTGAAGCTCATTGCCATCATGACAGGTCACAGAGCAGCAAGCAGCCAGGCAGGTATGGCACCAGAGCAGTAGTTGAAAGTTCATATCTTGATCCACAAGCATAAGGCAGAGAGCTCACTGGGAATGGCTGGCCTTTTGAAATCTCAAAACCTGACTCCAGTGATACACCTCCACTAACAAAGCCACATCTCCTAATCTTTCCTAAGCAGTTTTATCATTTGGGGACCAAGTTTTCAAACATGAATCTGCAGAGGCTGTTCTCTTTCAAACCACCACACAAGCCATACATGCATTTCTGAGGGGTTTGTTGGTTTTGTTTTATAACTGTGTTTGTAAGAACACATCTAGTTGCTTTCACTTCATGTTGTATTAGTTTGGATGCTGAATTGCAAATACACATTTTTTTCTATATAAATGGAAACATGAAATTTTTTTGATGTCTTTTATGTCATTGTGTTGGGGATTGAACTCAGGAGCTCAACCATCCTAAGCATATATCCTATCCATGAGCTATATCCAATGCCTAAATTTTCTGCTTTTTCTTTAGCCCTTGGAAATAATCTATGGGTGATAGCATACAGGGAAGTAAACACCTCAAAGAAGCCCCAGGAAGTACCTGAAACCAATCAGATTCTCTAGGCTCCTCCCTGACAGAGAAAAGAATAAAAACGGAGAGTTTTTCTTAGACTGAGTAGAACCAAGCTGCAGAGACTGAAACAAACCTAGCTGCCTGAAAGAAGCAGAACCCAACTGAGCTGCTGGAAGAGGTTTAGACCAATTGAGGCACTGGGAAGGGCATTCTCCAAACTGTTGAGCTGTCTGCAGGCTATGCAGTATTCCCCAGGTTCTCACCTTTTGTGAGCTGTCACCTGCTGGGTTGGGCCTTGGTGATGCAACTGTCTTTGAGTCATTTCTGCTCCTTTAAGTCAGGAGCATCTATCACCCATGTTCTTGTAAGTAACCCCAACAGAACCCAGTGGTTCACTAAGTTGAACTTTGGTGGTATGGGTACTTTATATCTGTTGAGGGATTCCTACCTGGAATGAGTAGGTGCTGAATACCCTCAGGAAAAGTTTTGTCACCCAACAAAGGATATAAATATAACAATGTAATGTTCAGCACAATGCCTTTAATCCCAGTGCTTGGGAAACAGAGGCAGAATTTTCATAATAATTTTATGGTCATCACCAGTGATGTGGTGTAAGGAATCAATGTAGTGTAAGGAATACACAATGGTGTAAGATCACCAATGTAGGATAAGGAAAAAATGTGTCCTGAAGTTTCTCCCTTTAGTGTTCTCTTTATTACTATTGTATGGATTCATCTATGCATGTGTGGGCATGCATGTGCCATGGTGACTTGCAGAACTCATTTCTCTTCTACCATGTAGGTCTTGGGGACTGAACTCAGGTCAGCAGGCTTGGCTACAAGCAATTTTACCCTCTAATTATCTTGCTGGCCCCGAATCCAGTGGTTTTCATTAGCGTTTTGTTTAGTGTGTATACACTGGAATTCAGACCATTAGATAAGTGTCCTCTATCAGTGCTATTTCAGTACAGTACAGAACAGTTCAGTGCACTTCTGGGATCTAAATAAATGGGCTAAATGCACCTGTCTCCAAGGCAACAGTGAAGAAATCGTCTGATAACAGTTATAAAAAAATTAAAAATTTTGGAGCTGGCATTGATGGTCTATGTCTACTATCTCAGCACTTTCAAGTCTGAGGCAGGGGGATTGTGAGTTTGAGGCTAGCCTGTGCTGCTTAGTGAGACCCTGGCTTCAACAAGCAAACAAACAATAAAAACAAAGAAAAAAATACTAAAAATTATTAGAAAATGACTTTATATTAAGTGGTGTGTTTGTGTGTATTACCTATCCTCAAAGAGACAGAAATATACTTTCAGAAAAACCACTTTTCTTTCACAAATTGGCTGTGGCATACTTGGCATTAGGTATAGTCAGTAAGGCCTTACACATGGTGAACACCATAAAGACATGTGCTTCTTTTTCTTTTTTTCCTATTTAGAGCAAGGGAGGAGACTGTAGTTTCATTTTTTACATAGTTCCTCTTTTATAGACACTAGAAACTATAATAGGGTCTGGCTCAGTTATTTACACCAGCTACTATTATTCATGATATCTCTTTACTTGAAATTGTATTAAAATCCTAGTTTTAGATTTCACCGTTATAATTTTTTGCTCACTATTCATTTAACATTCATTTGAATTGCTTTTAAATTGTGTGTGCATGTGTAAGAAAGATAGTGCATATATATGCTGGCTAGTATTATATTTAAATTGACACAGGGTAGAGTCATTTAAGAGGTGGGAACTTCAATTGAGAAGATACCTTCATGAGATCAGGCTGCTGCCAAGCCTGTAAGGCTTTTTCTTAATTAGTGGTTGATGGGGAAGGGCCCAGCTCATTATGGGTGGTACCATTCTTGGTATAGTGATCCTGGGTTCTACAAGAAAGCAGGCTGAGCAAGCCATGAGGAGCCAATCAGCAGCATTTCTCTATGGCCTCTGCACCAGCTTCTTCCTCCAGGTTTGTGTCTTGCTTGAGTTCCTGTCCTGACTTCCTTCAAGAAAGAACTGTGATGTAGAAGTTGACCATGTATGCTCCACAGATGAACTTTTAGGCTGAGTGCGATGGTTATTCCTGGTTGTCAACTTGACTATATCTGGAATGAACTATAATCCAGAAATGGAGGGCACCCTTGTGAAAGGATCTTGAGGCAGGAAGACAACATAACATGCCTTTGATCTCCTTCTTGAGGATTTTTTTTTTTTTTTTGCCTGATTGCCCTCCCCTCTGTTAGCATATGCATTCCTTTTTCGAGATCCCAGCAGACCAGCTGAGAAACCAGCCTCGTGGCCCCAAATAGCTCAGGTCATCTTCATTTATACTTAGAGTTGTTCTTACCACAGTTAATGAGAAGCTTTATTATTAGCTTCTATGTTTGAGTCTAAGAAATACATCATAATTTAAGGAATACATTGTGACCATTATGAAAACCCCCATTGTTCTCTTTTCTGCTTCCCTAAATACATCTTGCAACTCCCCACATAACCTTATTCTAGACACAGAGTTTGACATTTTTTCAGGCATTACTAAATATTGGGCCAGACCCATCCTGCTCTTCCAGCACTTATGTCAGCCAGCAGCCGCTTGCAGTTACAAAGTTAAAAGGTAATAGGCAGAGGCACAATGCTTTAAGGACAACAATGTTTAAACCCAGATAATTCTTTTGTGTCTGCAAGACATGTTTTTATACAGTTCCTTTTTTTTTTTTTTTTACAAGAAGGTACCATGTCTCAATCTTTCTGAAAAAGGCAGACTTTGATAAGACTCTCTTTTCTCATCTCACTGGACCATACTTCTTCCACCAATATAAACTCCTGTGTGTGGTAAAGATGGATCTATCCATACATATTTTACATTGCAGTTTGTTCCCTTGGATCATACCAAACCCGACCATTGATTCTTTATGCTTGTCCAAGGAACTTACACTCAACAGCTGGCACTATGTGCACTCCTGAGGCTTTCTCCCTAGTCTGTGTGTACATGCCCTGCTCTCCTTTCCAGAACTGTGAGACATGGTTAATGTTTTAAGTGTTGTTCTCTAAACTGACCCTATTTTCTGTACTGACCCTATTGAGTCAGAAAAGTTTCCAGGGTTGGGAGTTGTAGTTAGTAATCCTAGGTAAGAGATTTGAGAAGCACTAGCCCCCTGTTGAATCTTAGGGGAAAATATTTGAGTAAGAGCAGAATTTTCAGAGAAAATTACACCTGCTGCATGTGTGACTGACAAAGTAAAACCAAAACTACCCAGAGAATCACCAATATAATGAGAAAAAAAGAGTCTGAAATCTACACAAATTTTGCAAATTCCTCTGCTGTCCCATGGACCACTGGTCCTTGCCAAGTTAGAGTCTGTTTCCACAGGTGACTTGACCTGAGGAGAGCAGTTGAACAGGTAGTCATATGCTGATCTGAAATGAGGCTACATGGCTCCCAATATATATGTATATATGTAAATATATACATTTATTACATATGTATGTAATATATATATTTATTTTGTAAGTTTTGTGAATCTAGAGACCCCTGACTAATACACTGAGCTAGCTCACTACCCCTACTCAGGAAAGTTCTTATGCAAAACAATTTTTAATATTTGCTGGATTAAATTTATGATAAATAGTTTAGTAAATGTTTTATGGAATTAATTTGTTGACACATTTAAGAAATATCCAAGGAGGTACATAATGCAAAATGTTTTGAAATATCTTCATTTAGTACAATTCAGGAGAAGAGTATTATGAATTAAGGAAATATTAAATGCATCATGAGGCTAGACCATTTACTTTCTAATTAAGTGTACGACCTGCAATACTTACTTTAAGAAAATGTATTTCAGAACTTTATTTAAGTAATAGATAATACTGTGGTATTTGGTATATTAAATTACTGAATTTTTATTATATTTTAAAATAATTGGATTCCAAATGTTTAACATTTCTTTTATAACATGTTTACAATTTAAGTCAATGTTCCTTAATCAAAAATTCTTGGAATGGAATGCTGTTATTCGCAACTGAACAACTTAAATATGAACCAGGTTCAGACAAGCTGCTTTCAGAGTGTAGAAATAGTTCTGTTATCCCCGGACCTGAGAGGTGGAGCCAGGAGACCAAGGAATTCAAAAGAACCTTGGCTACAGAGTGAATCTGAGACTGGCCTGGGTTTATATGAGACCCCGATTCAAAGGAAAAAAACAGACAAGCTGGAGTGCAGTGAAGTATGCCATAAAACATGGATGGGAGCAGAACCTGTGCTTGATTCAGAAAGTATTATATAATCTTGGAGCATGCTGTTCATTTGCTAATGTAAATCTATTATGCAATAATAATTTATACTTTTGTGTTTGTTCTGGAGACAGGATCTCATGTAGCCTAGGCTAACTTTGAATTCCTGATCCACCTGTCTTGCCTTCCTCAGTGCTTAGATCATGGGTGTGGCCCCCATGCCTAACACTAGCATTTTCTAGTCATTTACTATGTGTTCTAAGCTCTGTCAGCAGATCTATAAATTCTCATATAACATCTCTCAGAAACTATTAGCTCAGAGAGATGAATTCTCAAGATTATAGTGCATGGCTTATGTAACAGCATGACTGAGCAAGTTCCCGAGTTCATCATGTGTTTTTGTTTCATTATTTTTAAGTGTGTGTGTGTGTGTGTGTGTGTGTGTGTGTGTGTGTGTGTGTATACATAGGTGCCTCCAGAGGCCAGAGGATGTCAGATCCTCAGGAGCTGGAATAACAACATAGTTGTCAGCTGCCCAGTGTGTATTCTGGGAACCTATCCTCTAGAAAAGCAGCAAGTGCTCTTTGAGACATCTCTCCACCACCCAGCCTTTGACTGTTTTGAGGCAGGGTCTCATTATGTGCTCCAGGCTGCTTGAAATTCTGTTGTTAGCCTCCTCCAAGTGCTGAAATTGCAGGCGTGTGCCTCTGTGCTCCAATTATGAGGCCGTGCTCATAATTGTTATCCTGGGAGATTTCCTTAATAAAATAACCATGGATAGTACTAAAACCGAACACTACGTGTTGGTTAGACGACACTATTCTCTTATCCTTGATCATTTTCCTCTAAAAAAGTGACCAGATGTCTGGAGAGAAGGCTCAGCAGTAAAGAGCATTTGCTGCTCTTCCGGGGATATATCTTTGGTTCCCATTCACCACACAATGGCTCACAAGTATCTGTAACTCTTGTTCTGATGGTGTTCAGACATCTAGTATCCTACTCTGATCTCTACACACACTACACACACACACACACACACACACACACACACACACACACAAAGACATACATGCAGGGAAGCATTCATACATAAGAAATAAATAAAACCAAGAACTCACTAATTCATTTTTTTTCTGTGCCTGACTTTTGAGCATAGAGTGGGGCATCCCTTGGGAATCCACTTGGACCTTTGAATTGCTTTACCCCATGGAAAGCAGTATTTTCATTACTCTGACTGGCAGATATAAGCTTAGCTCTGACACCACTAAAATTACTGCGAAATCTGAATTATGTTATCTTGAATTATTGAGGTTTCAAGGATTCATTTTTTCAGGCCAAATTCTAATTTTAAAAGCTTACTGGGTAAACTCACTGTTCTAAAATTAATTACCAAATGTGGCAAAACTATTTTTGGATAATGTTTACTAGTACAAATTGTCCAATGCAAGAATGGAAAAGTTGGGGTGATGGTGTATGCCTGTAACCCCTGCATTCAGGAAGTGAGGTTCAAGGCTAGCATGGGTTGCATACAAAAACCCTGAAATGAACACAAGATTAAGCAAAACAAAACAGCAACAGAAAATGAAGTGAGACACATTTGGCTATGTTTAAGAACTTAGCCATTTATATTTATTTGAAGAAAACATCTCCTCCCTAACTAACTCCCAATAGCTCTCAGTCAGTGTCTAAGATTTAGGGTCCAAGGAGAATGCCTGAAGTAAACATGATGCCTGTGCAAGTCAAGATTGGCCTGACCCTAAGATAACATAGAGGTCACTTATTACAAAATACAAGTGATATCATTCAGAAGAGTGGGTTTACGGCCTAGAAGCAATGCTCAGATTTAAGGGGAAAGGGTCTTAAATAAATATAACACAAATTCTGGGGAACATGGGTGAAGCCTGGCTCTACAGATAGCAAAGAATCACCAGGTTGTAAACTTTCCTTTCCCAGCATTCTGGGAGAGAGGTAAACAGTTTCTTCTCTTGAAGAGAAAAGCCTGCACGTTTAACTTTTCCTGGCTTATCCAGTGCTTATCTGTGTGCACAAGGACCCCCAGCCCTTCAATGAAAATAATTATTTTACTTCATCTACTGTTTGGGGCTTTCATAATGGAAACTCTTTGCCTGCCTCTGGAGCATCAAAGACTCGTGTATCAACCAGTATTTTTATTTTCAGTTTTGTGTCTGATCCTGAATGGCTGGAATGTTTCCCCTGAGGATGTCTGTCTTTTCCTATGTCTATTATGATGGGACACATTATATTAAAGTAGCTGACCCTTAGGGCGGGTGACATAGCGCAGCTGGTAGAAACACTTGCCAGCAAGCCTGACAGCTGGAATTCCACCCAGTGATCCCATAAGGTTCAGGTTGCAACTTTTCCTCTGATCTCCACATGCATGCCTCACACCAGTGCATGCCATGCGCACTCAAATGTGCTCACACAGAAGTGTTTTTAAAAAGTAGTTTACCATTAATATTTGTTCTTGCCTCTAATGTTTCATTTATCGTAACTTTGGAGATGCAGAGTATTTAGACCTCCATGTCACAGCATTTCCTCTAAAGCTGTAGGGCTTTTTTTTTTTTTTCCTCTTTACTCTTTGGGAGGCCTGCCACCTGTGTAATATTCCTTTACAATGAGTGAATATATAGATTGCTGTGATTGGTTTAATAAAAAGCTGACTGGCCTATAGCTGAACAGCTAACAATAAGGTTTGGTGGGAGAGCCAGACTGAGAATGCTGGGGGAGGGTGAAGGGCAGAGTCTGAGGAGTGAAAGCAAATGTAGAGAGAAGCGAGATGGACGTGCTGTGCTGAGGAAAGTAGGTAAGAAATATGGGTTAGCATACATCTAAGAGTTAAGCCTCTGTGTGGTTACTTGGAAGTGGTTTGCAAGACAGAAGCTTCTGCCAACAGCCATGCAGCTTCCAAATAATCACACGGATACTTATTCTTTCTTGTGAATGCTCAGCCTCAGCTTGCCTTGCTTCTAGCCAGCTTTTCTTAAAGGATTCCATCTACCTTTTAACTCTGGGCTTTTATTCTTCTCTATTTTATATATTTTTCTTCCTTTTACTCCATAGCTTGCTATGTAGAAGGGTGGCTGGCTCCTAATGTCATCTCTCCTCTTCTCGTTCCTCTCTCTTCTCTTTTTCTCCTTCTGTTTATTCTTTCTGCTTGGTAGCCCCACCTGTCCCTCTCTCCTGCCTAGACAGTGGCTGCTCATCTCTTTATTAGATCAATCAGGGGTTTTAGACAGGCAGAGTAACACAGTTTTACAGAGTTAAACAAATGCAACATAAAGGAATGCAACACATCTTTGCGTCATTAAACAAATGCAACACAAATAAATGCAAGAGATCTAAATTAAACAAATATTCTATTCTACAACAAGCCTGACACAGAGCAAGCCTCCAGGTCACCAGGCACCTATGATTCTCTGACTTCGGTCCTCACGCTCTACCACATTGTCCTTTCCCCTCCATGTCTCAGTTTGCTATTTGCAATTACTTCTGGCAAATTTTATTTGAATTTCAGCTGAGTTATTTCTTCCTCTACTTGTCATCTTTGGTTGCTCATTGTTGCCATGCAACTATAAAACACGCTATCTTTAGTGCCAGGGAAAAATGCATAGCACTTAACAAATCCTGTGTTTATTTTTTTTTATAAGTATTTGCTTACTGGATCCATCCACTGTGGGTATATGGGGACAGGGTGGGAACGATGTGTATTTCTTCAAGACTAATGTAATCAAAGGTTATATTCTCTGGGGGGGGGAAAAAGTAAATTTATATTATGATTCACTTATTGGCTACATATTGTTTTATCAAAGAGATAATGCTGCTTTTGGCAGACAAGATTAATTTGAGAATTTTAATGACTCACTTATATTTGATTCTATAATTGATACTTGTTAGAAGTGCCAAATGCTAGTTGTGGTGATATGTTACATATTTAATAAAACATGGCATATCAAGAGATCAACTCACAGTCAAAACTAGGCAGAGGTAACTTCCAGGGATAACAAAGCAGTGGTAACTCACTTAGCTCAGAGAGTTCTGGATCTCTGAGTACAAGGCCAAAAAGCTGGGCTTCAATGGCACACACCTTTACTCCCAGCACAGGGCAAGCCTGGGAGTGGTGACCTATGCCTTTAATCTCATAACTCCAGAGACAGAGATCTTTCTGCTGTTTCTGTGAATTCAAGGCTGACTACCAAATAGAGTAGCTCCTGCCTTTAATCCTAACCTGGATGGGACACAGCTGGGCAAGAAGGGTATTCAAGGCAGATTTAGGAAAACAGCAGCAATTAGAAGAGACCAGGAAGGAGGTTGAGGAAGCTGGAAGACAGCTGGGTAAGATTTGACTGTGGTGTTTCCTCACATTTCAGCCTTTCCCCGATATCTGGCTCTGAGTCTCATTCATTACAATCAGAATTTGAGCAACAACTAGTGGATAGAAGAAACAAAAAGGAGCGATCTGGGCTGCATGCTGATTCTAGGTGGAAATGATAGCCTAATTCAGTTGTTTGTTTAACTGTGATGAGACCAGGGCCTCATGCATTCACTTTAAGTTACCATTCTGCCACTGAGCCACATACCTAGCCTAATACATTTCAGTTGTGTTTTATTTGTTCATCTTGGGCTATACCAAAGGGAAATCTAGTTTATTCAATTATACTTACTAGTATCTATTATGCATATAACACACTAAAAACTCAAATAGGACACTAAAGAGAAATCTGAAATGATTTCTGCCATTTAGATTTAGATTCAGTTAGTTAGGTCCAGCAACTGAATATGCATGGCAACAGTGAAGGCATATAAACCTAAGGACTCCACGAGAAAACTCAGACCTGATGAGCAATTTCAACAAATTAGTGGGTGGGATATAACGTCAACATATGAAACCCAGTAGCCTTTCTATTTATAGGTGCTAAAGATGCTGAGAAAGAAATCAAGGAAACCCTCCCATTCAACAATAGCTTCATGACAAACACCCCTCCCCAAATAAACAAGTGGGAATAAATCAAAGCGAGGAGAGGAAAGACAGAAGACAATGAAAACACTAGACATGAAAGACAGAAATTGAAGAGGACAGTAGAAAATGAAAGACATCCCTTATTCAGGGACTGACAGACTCTACTGTGAGAATGGCTATGACTGAAAGCAAGATCTAGATTTTGAAGCAAATATCAATAAAATATTTTATTAAAAATCCTATAATTTATAAAGAAAAGATTCTAAGTATCCAAAGCAATCCTTAAAAGAAGGACCAATGTGGACAATAATAACACAATATCCAATCTCAAATTGTACTACAGAGGCATAGTAACCAAAACAGCATGATATTGGCACAAAACAGGTTCTGGACTAATGGAACAGAACAGAGTCCCTGGAAATAAACCCACACAGCTACCAACACCTAATTATTTTTTTTATATATTTGTGTGTGTGTATGTGTGTGCCTGTCTTGCTAGGCAGACACTGTACACACTGAACTACAACCCCAGCCTTCCCAACACCAACACTTTACCCTGATTCTTTGGGTATCTTATTGGACAATTTTATTTTTCTGGGTGAGGCAGCAAGCTTGCTATTGTAATAGTTCAGGGGCTAAGGCAGGAAGATTGTGAATTAGAGGCAAAAAGGAAAAGAAACAGCCACGTTTTTCTCCTTAAAGCTTTTCTAGGGTTCCCAGCCCATGTTCCCAGATCCTCACAGTGCACCCGCCTCACAGCCTGTGGTGACTTACCTACCCTTCCGCCTTTGTTAAGTCAGACTTCTCTGTCACTCTTCACACACCGCAATGGTGTTCTTCAGGTTTCACTTGAGTGAAGGGCACCGTTTATTTAGACTTTTCTTTGCTTATTACTTTTTTTTTTAAACTCACTTTCTCTCACCTGGTTTAGCCTCAAACTTGAGATCTATCCTGCCTTAGGCTTGACGTGCTGGGCTTATGAGTGTTACCACCACATCTGGCTTCTCTTCTCTTATTAGGCCAAGACCAAACGATACTATTCGGTTCTGTATTAATCAGAGCCACACAGGCAAATTCAAACTCTGAGATCATGTGGCAGAATCTTGAATTCAGTCATTCAGATGAACCAGACTGTTCAATATGTTCATAATACTCTTGTGTGTGTGTCTCAGAGAGAGAGAGAGAGAGAGAGAGAGAGAGAGAGAGAGAGAGAGAGAGAGCACATGTATATGTATGTGCATGCAAAGGCTAGAGGTCAATGTCAGGTGTCTTTCTCCATCACTTTTCACTTTGTTTTTTGAAGCAGGGTCTGTCACTGAACCAGAAGCTTACTGATTTGTCTCACCTGGCTGGCTGACACACCCAAGGCTCCTCCGTTCTGGCACTGGGATTGCAAACTCACGCCACCGTTTACGTCGGAGCTGGGATTGAACTTGTGCCTTCATGCTTACACTCCTGACAGCTAGCTCTTTAGTTCCCCGTGTTACAATCACGGACTCCTTTCTCATCCCATCCTACCCTCCAGAACATCTACTAACTTTACCTGAAGAAACATGGGGTTTCAGGGCGGGGCTTTCAGGAGAGGTAATGGGAGATGAAAAAAACTTGATTTGATGTCTCGACTTGGACCATAGTGCATGTTGGATCTATTTACTTTAGTTGAGGATAAAGAGAAACCATACACTAGAAAGAATGAGGGCAGTTTGACACAGTCTTCGAGTTTACTTAGACCATACCCTTCTGATTGGGATGAACTGCAGATCACATGGTTTGGCTAATAAAATCTGTGGGATTGAGAGTAAGTACAGTCATTTGGGGGTGAGCATGGGGATGGGAAGAGATAGCTGAATAAGTCAGGGGACACCTGGAAAGCACCAACTTGGCAAAAGTGGAAATGTGATAAAGCCACAAGGTGAACAGCCAGGCTTAGACCTCTGAAAGCTCCTGCTGTGTAGATTGTGATAACACAGTGCCGATTGTCCAGTGAGGGCAGTCTCAGGGAATGAGGAGCGCTGTCTGCTCACACAGGCTAACAGCAAATGCTGGAGGAAACAGCAATGATAGGGGAATAAAGTGGTGCCAAGCAGCTGTGGCCCAGGGGCTGAGGAAGAAATCAATAGGCACCTTTAAAAAAGTAGATAGCCTTGGGCTGAGGAGATGGCTCCATGGGTAAAGCACTTGTTCAAGAGTGAGGGCAGAGCCAGAATTCCCCAGAACCCTTATAAAGCCTGACATGGTAGAACGAATGTCGTCAGTCACAGCACATCTGTGGTGTGATGAGAGGTGAAGAAGGGAGAAGCCTCAGAGACTCTTGGACCAAACGCCCTGGTATATATATTGGTACACAGGAGACCTTGTCTCAAACAAGGTGCAAGGTGAGGACTGACACCTGAGGGTCTCTGAGCTCTACATATATACTTGCACTACACAGACGAATGTGTGCAGGAATGCATGTGCACACTCACACTTTTTTTTTTTAAGAGAACCTTGAGTATAGAAATCAGATGGGGTAAGATGAAAGTTTGCTTCAGAGTGTAGAGATGTGAGGTGGACAGAATTACTGACAAGACATGGGGAACTGAGGGCACACACATCTCACTCAGTGAATGGCTTCAGCTCTCTGAAGATCAGGGATGAGTTTCTCTAAGCATGTACAACAACCAAGTTGAGAGTGTTGAAAACCCAGGGGAGGGGCTGGAGAGATGGCTGAGCGGTTAAGAGCACTGACTGCTCTTCCAAAGGACTGCGGTTTAGTTCCCAGCACCCACATGGCAGCTCAGAACTGTCTGTAGTTCCAGTTTCCAGTTCCAGGCAAAACACCAAGGCAAACAAAAAGAAAGAAAAGAAAGAAAAGAAAGAAAGAAAGAAAGAAAGAAAGGAAACCCAAGGAGAAAGCTCTCCTTCTAAAATGAGTAGGTTAAAGAGAGGTGAGGTGATGAGGGCCTGGCTCAGGTGTTTGACCTTGACAGTGTCTCGAGGTTTTGTGAGTTTCTTAACAGAGAAGGTGAGGAAGGGTGACTTCTGTATAAATTCCTATAGACAAAGTCAAAGGCTGTGGTTACCCGAATGTGGCTCAATGCCATGTCTACTGCAATTTCCTTGTTAAAGTTAGAACACAAAGGTAAGAGTTTCCTTACGGCATTTTCAAGCATATAGGTCATTGTACTCTGTTTCTAAGTCTCTTCCTCCACTGCTCCATCTCCTCTCCTCCCCGTTCCACCTTCATGTCATATGTATTCTGTTCCACCAGCCCGCCTTCTCACAGTTCCCTTTCTGCTCGCATGCCCTCCTCCCATGTATAGATTCTATGTATGAGAAAAGAAAAAATGTAAAAATTTTCTTTTTGAGCCTGGCCTACTCTGCTTAACATAGAAAACAAAAAGAGGTCTTCTTTCCATCTTTTAATTTTCCTGCAAATATTATAATTTGGGAAGCTTTCGTTCTGTAGGTCAGGCTGGTCTCGAACTCATGGCAATCATCCTGCCCCCCCAGCCTTAATAGCTTAATTACTGGGCTGAACCTCCATGCCCAGCTGAATGAGTGTCCAGATTCTGAAAGGCAAGAAAGGGCCAACATGCTAGTTAAAAGATTTCTTTGTTAGCATCCCCAGGCATCATGGAAATCATTTTTTTTTTTTTTTTTTCACTCAGAGGAGGCCTGGGCCAAGAAGGGAGCTGACCCGCCATGCACTGCTTTCCTTCTGCCGGAGCCACGGAGAGCTAGTGGCTGCTCCGCTCAGGTGCACTGTCCTCCACTGGGAGGGAGCCTGAAGCCCGCGGCGCCAGGCGGAAGCGCTGCTGCCATTGGCCCAGCATCCGCTGTCACCTGCACGGAGCGGGGGCCCGGAGCGCAAAGTCCGCTGTCCGAGGCCAGGAAGCTGGCGCGGGCAGCACAGGTGGCCCTGCAAGATGCCTCTCGGACTGCGCGGGAAGAAGAAGGCAGCAAAATCCAAGGAGACTGCCCGGCTGGTGGAGGGCGAGAGGTCGGGCGTCCGCGAGGGTGTCCCTGGACCCCCAGCTCCGGCGCGCAAGCTGGTGTTCTATGCACAACTGGCGCACGGAAGCGCCACGGGCCGAGTGGAAGAGTTCTCCAGCATCCAGGAGCTCTACGCCAAGATCGCCGGCGTGTTTGAGATCGCACCGTCCGAGGTAAGTGCAGGGAGCGCAGCCTGTCTCTGCCTAAGCTGGTGATCAGCCGCCTGTAGGGTGGGGTCGATCCCCAGAGTCTCCCAGGAAGAGAGTGCTGGGGAAAAGTCCTGCCCTGGGGCCGGATGGAACTGTCGGCGCAGATCCGGATTGCGGGTCACTGGGGTCGGGCGACTAGGCTTTGTTTTGTTAAGAAATCGGCTGTAGACGTGCCTGGGTCCAGTCGTGCAGGATAGGATGTGCGCCAGCACCTTCCGGGACTCAGATCTGCCTGGACAAATGAAAGCCCTCACCGGACCTGGACTTTACTCTTCGGCTTTCTGTCTGAGAACTGCACTGGGAGTCTAACCAGAGATAATGGGGAGGGAAAAAATTGAAGTGCCTTCCTGGACACACCCAGAGTAAAAAGGAAAGACGTCCTGGTGGTCACTTTCTCCACTTCAGTTATTCTTATCAACCCCAGAAAGAAATGCTTTGGTGGTAATATGTAAGAAATTAATAACCTGGGGTGGGTGTTATTCCAAGAAAGGTAACTCAGAAAATCATAGCAACTGTCTGACTAGCGAACAGTTTTCACAGAAGAGCTCAGCTTCAGTTTCCCAAAGTATCTTGTAAAGAGACCAAGAAATTTATCGAGAGTAGATGGTGCCTGGAACTGGAGTTGACCTAGACACTACCTTGAATACATCAGTTTATGGAAAGATTTGTGAGCCTTTTATGTTTACCCAAAGAGTTACTTGCAAATGCAGGTGTGAGGGAAATGTTTTGGAACTTTGGCAAAAGCAGGAGACTTTTGAGTTGAAATTCCTGTACTCAACAGGAAAAAAAAAAAAAAAAAAAGCATTATTCATTGATAACCCCAGTGCCTAGGAAAACACTGACTCCAAAATAAACAACAACATAAAATGAAGAAGGAGAAGAACAAGAAGTAAACAGAGCACAAGAAACAATGCTCAGGACTGCCTGCCTTCACATGCACCTGCACACATGAAAATATTGTATTCACTCTTATGTGAACATGTGCACATTCTCTCTCTCTCTCTCTCACACACACACACACACACTATTTTGTCTTTTTAGAAGTGCAGGCTTTTGTTACTGTGGGCTTCTTCCAGAAGTGTAGAGAGCAACTTCCAGTTGACATAGAGTGACTTACACACGTCTGTTCTGTAATTAGTTGTGTGTGCGTGTGTTTTCTTTCTTTTTAAATTAGTTGCTTATCAGGTCTGTTTAAATTAAATTGCCGTCAAGGTGAGTTTCAATTAAAAAGGTTTTTTTTAAAAAAATTAAATTTGAGGTTAAAACGAATATTTTATGTATGTGGGTGTTTTTCTTGCATGTGTCTGAGCAGTCGGATTCCCTAGCACTAGAATTATAGATGGTTGTTTGCTGCTGCTATGTGAGTGCTGAGACTCAAACCAGGGCTGTCTGTAAGACCTGGCAGTGCTCTAAGAGGCTGAGCCATCTCTCAGACTATAAGAAAGGAGGTTTAAGCAATGGTCCACTGACATGGGCAGTATATGGAGCCTCAAGGGGAGGAAACAGACTGTGTTTCTATTCTGGCACTTTTTGAAGCCCATTCCCTCCAGAGGAACACTTAACCCAGTCTTGACATTAGGATGAGGAAATCAGACCTGCCTGGAGTGGATGCTGAACTGATCCACCTTGGGGCTTCTTGCCTTTTTTGGAGGATGAGGAGGGAGGCTGAAGGCTGACTGGGAGGGGTTAGGAGGAGAGAAGAGAGGGAGAGCAAAGGAATACATAGGGGGAAAAAGGACTTTATAAATAAATCAAAAAAAAAAAGTGTAAGTCTTTCTTCTTTCAGGGTTCCCAGGCTCTAAGGAAAAATTACAGAGTCTGCTTGTCAGTTACTTATTTTAACAAAGGATCACCATCATAACACAGTGTTTGTATAGAACTGATCTACTGAAAAAGCACTTTCAATGGTAACACCTTTGTTTAGCCTTCCCAGGTGAGGTAGGTGGTGGGTTAACAAGATACAGGTGACTGTGGAGCCAGTTTCTATCGTCATGCAGTAGCTGGGTGGGCCTCGTAGAGGTTGACTTCTTTCAGCATTACCTACCAATCAAATGGAGATAAGGATATCTACCAATGAGGCTGCCATATAGACTGGAGGAGTCTGTGTGCAAACCTAACAGATTACACTGGATATGGTCAGTGCTTTAAACACTGTAATTAATACCATTGATACAGGCCAGTTAAACAAGAAGCTGACGTGCAAACAGGCTGGGCCTTGATTAAGGTCACATTGCTTGGAAGAAAAAAGGTTTCTATTTGAGCTTTTGTCCTCTGGTTCCCAGGCTTGTGGGATTGTTAGCATAACACAGGACAGCGTCAAGGTCTCTTCCGTAACCAGCAACTCCAGACTTAGTGTTTTACAGGAGCAGTTTCCCTTAACACTTATTGACACATTATTCAGAGCTAAAGCCACATGATTTTAGTCAATTTACTTAATCCTTATGAAGAAAGTATGATTATATTCTTGCTTCATAAAAAGAAAACAAGGAATGTGAGGTTCAGGCTCAAAATCAGACATGGTAGATAGAAAAGCCCCTGTGTAAACCCATTTTCTCATGACCCCAAATTCTACAAAACTGCATTAATAACCAGTTTTTCAAGTCTTTTAGTCATAGCTTAATAAACACATTCAATGTTTTCAGTTTCCGTGCACCAGCTAGCAAGATAAAATTCCAAGAGCAATAATAAGCATCAGGTGTTTTGATGTGCAAAGTCCATAAACATATTTATAGCAACAATATGTGTATATATATTAGCATGTTTATGTGTATAACCAACATTAGTTTTCCAGCTGGATTAAAAACTGGTAGGTGAGATAGCTCAGTGGGTAAAGGCCTTGCTGCCAAGAACGACCACCCAAGTTCTCTTCTCAGAGTCCACTTGGTGGAAAGATAGTGGGCTCCTACAGGTTGTTCTCAGGCCTCTGCACTTATACTGTGTCGGAGTGGCACCCCCACACAAAAAAGTGAATAAATTAACGAGTCTAACAAGTATATGTAGGGCAGAGTATTAGTCAAGTGCTTCTTCCTGGGAAGCAATTAGCTGTTATGTCCTCAGTGATTTGGGAGTTGCCCGTACTCCAGTGGACAGCACCACACCCTTAAACTCAAATCAGTATGAAAGTGGGAAGGAAATGCTGGAAGAGGTGGCTGGCGTTTGTCAGGTGTTAGAGAAGAATAAAAGAGCATAGGAGGAGAGTTTGACCACTTTACAATGTACTCACGTACGAAATTGTCCAATAATACATTTGTTCGTCATTGTATAGTGTAAATATCCCAGTAGCTGACACTGAAGCTTAAGTTACTGCATGAAATCAAAATCCCATCACACAATCCTTTGGTAATGGTCATGTCCGTCGCATGCAGTCTTTACAACATACTAAGTAAACTAAAAACAAAACCCCAAACCTTCAGATGTATATTAAGAGGCATGGGGGTCACAAATGTGAGGGCAGCCTGGGCTTCAGAGCAAGTATCAAGCCAATTTGTACTGAAGACATGGCAAGATCATGTCTGAAAAAACAAAAGCAAAAAGCAGTGGCACATGCTTTAATCCCAGCTCTCGGGAGGCAGAGGCAGGCAGATCAAGGCAGTGAGTTACAGGACACTCAGGGCTACACGGAGCACCCCTGTCTTAAGAAAACAAAACCAAACCAAAAAGAAAGCAAAAATCCCACAAACAGCAGAAACCCACCATGGGGATTCTGTTCCTTAACCTGTTCTCTAGTGAGGAACATAGTGATGTACACTTGATTTTAGTGATGTTAGTATATACAAAAGTCTCCCCATTAAGAGAATGGCAGAGACAGTGAACTCAGAAGCCTCCTGACTCAGAATAAGTGCTGCAGGCACAGAAGTCACACTGTACCGAGAGCGACTCTTTCCTGCCAGGAGGAAGGAGTCTGAGGTCAGGTGAGGCAGAGGCAAGCATGCAGTGGGTGGTGCAGCCACTCTGTCCTCACTGAGTGTGCCTCAGAAGTTAAGCAGCTTTCCCGGAATCTGTAGGCTTGTAAGAGCCAAGGCTAGATTTCGGTTTCCTGCTTCCAATTGTTTACACAGAAGCTGGAAGGTTCTTAGTAATTACACTCTAAGTTCTAAATACAAATCCAGGAAAATGCTTTTTTCCTTTTCTCTTTCTTTTACTTTTTTTTTTTTTTTTTTTTTTTTTTTTTTTTTTTTTTTTTTTTTTTTTTTTTTTTTGAAACAGGGTTTCATTATGTGTCTCTGGCTGATCTGCAACTCACTGTAGACTAGGTAGTCCTTGAACTCACAGAGATCTGCCTGTCTATGCCTCCTGAGTACTGAGATTCAATGTGCATGCCACTATGCCTAAAATTAAAATAAAATGTTTATTTGTTAAATTTTTATGTGTATGGGTGTAAACCTATATGCATGCAGAGTCCTTAGAGCTCAGAAGGAGTATCAGATCTCCTGGAGCTGTGGTTATGGTTGATTATGAGCTGTAGCTGCTGAGAATTGAACTTGGGTCCTGTGCAAGGACAGCCAGTGCTCTTAACCACCAAACCGTATCTCCAGCCAAGGAGAACCTTTTAAGCAAATAGTTTTTCAGCTCAGACATAGATATAGTTACTGCCCTTGTACCCAAAAGATGTATTAGTCATTAGGAAAATGCAAATCAAAACTCCATTGAGATCAGTTTACTGAATTCAGAATTGCTCTCATTAAGAAAACAAATAGCAGGGTTGGCAATTTGACTTAGTGGTAAAGCTCTTGTCTTACAAACTTAGTGACCTGGAGCCATATCGAGGGGGAAGGAGGCAATCAGCTCCACCAAACTGTTGTCTGACATATACATGTGCCGTCTGACATGTATGTACTTTTTTATTACACACACATATGCAATGACAGCAACTACAATAATGAACAGAACTAAGTGCTGCACATGAGGTGGAAGGAGAACAGGAATCCTGTGTGCTGGTGGGAATGTAAGTTAGTACAGCTACTAGGGAATTAGAATAAACATTCCAAAAACTAAAGCTGGAACACCATAGCATCAAACTGTACCACTTCTGAGTAATTGCTTAAAGGACTTTTAATCAGGATGCTATAGAGGTACTACACAGCCATGATTATGGTTGCACTGTTCCTAGTAACTGAACTGTGAAATCAGCTTAGGTGACTGTCAACCGATGGGTGGACAGAGAAAGTTATACATATATCATATACACACGATTTTATAAGATGTATGTGTACATATACAATAATATATAAGTATCTATCATGAAAGTAGAGACAAGACTGTGAGAAAATGAAGGGCACTTACAGAGTGGGGATTGTATGGGGATTGTATACAGGCAAAGTACAACATGTTTTTGAATGAAATCATCTCTGTGGAACCTACCACAACGCACAACGAACACATACAAAAACAGGAGGCTGCCACTGTGGAATGACTGTCGGGAGTTTCAGCTATTCCCTGTCATCCCTGGAGGAGGATGTGAATGAAGCCTGTGAATCTCTGGATTTGTTACTGATGTTGGCTGAGTGCTGACTATGGTGATCATTACATGGAAACAGATGGCCAATTATGCAAAAGTCTCTATCTGATACTTTTCCCACCAAAACAACTAAGTGAGCAATTCAGGAAAAAGAAAAAAGAGAGAAAAATAGGGGGAAAGTAAGTAATTGACTCTAAAAGGCTGGTTAAGTCATTGAACAAATGAAGGATATTTCTTCAGAAAGTCAAATAGCATTTTTTAAAAAAATTTTTATTTGTTGCTTGTGTGTACATGTGTGTTGGGGAGTGGGTGGTGTGTGTGCATGTGGGTAGTGTGTGTGTGTATGTGTGTGTGGGTAGTGTGTGTGTGCATGTGGGTAGTGTGTGTGTGTGGGGGGGAGTGGGTGGTGTGTGTGTTTGTGCACGTGGGTAGTATATGTGTGGTGTGTGGGTGTTTATGTGTAAATGTGTGTGGCATATGTATGCATGTATGGTGTATGTGTTTGGTTCATGCATATGACAGTGAACATATGCACGTGAGGTTTAGATACAGAGGCCAGAGAAGAATTTGGGGTGCCTTCCTCTCTTCTCTGCCCTGTTCCGTTGAGATAGAGTCACTCACTGAATCTGACCATCCCTTCTGCACATGGGCTCACTGACCCAGTGGGCTCCTGGGATCTTCCTGTCTTCGTCTCACCGGTGACATTGGACTCACAGGCATGCACAGCTACACTCTGCTTTTTAAATGTGCATGATTTGAACTCAAGCTTGTACAAGCGCTTTTAACCACTCAGCCATTTCCCCTTCCCTAAAGTATTTTTTAAAATATTTAGGTTATGTAAAAGAGTTGAGTCATTGTAACTGTAGCTCAAGAGCTCTTGAGCATGGTTACTCATTTTGCTGAAGAGGCGTTTTGAATATTTAACTACTGTAACTGTTCAGCAAGTAGTTGGTAGCATGATATGTCTTTTAAGTCTTTATTATGAGGAAAGACTGTAGGAGCAGGTCATACACTTGAATGTGGTTAGAAGTTTGTGTATCCAAAAACCAGAAACTCAGACTCATTTTTTTTTTTTTTTTTTTAAACAGGGTTCAGGAACTATTTCCATGGTCTTGTTTATACTGGTCAGTGATCTCCCTTACCAGAAGTGTTTGTGATCAGGGTCTTTCAGACTTAAAAAAAAAATATTTGCATCTGATAATGAAATGTCTTGTGAATCAAACAAGTCTAAACAGAAAATTAATCTGTTTTATATATACTTTATATATACAGCAAAATTATTTTGTATTTTTGTATTCACCTTATGCATAACCTAATTGTAATTTCTACACCACTTTGAGTGCATGCTCAGATTTTTTCTATGTCTCAACACCTAAGGTCAGGTGTGGAGTTTTATATTTGTGCCATGTTGATATTCAAAAAGTTTCAGATTTGGGAACATTTTGGGTTAGAAATGTGCAACCTTTATCAAATTGTATAGTTAGATACCAAATAGCTCATCAAATAGCTTATCAAATGGGTGAGTGAACCATCTAGTGGTCTCACTTTGTTGCACAGACTTGTCTCTAACTCTTCGCTTCAGTCAGTTCTGTCTTTAGAGTAGCTAGGACCATGTGTTTGTGTCATCATGCCAGACCAAACCCAAAATGTGATCTTAAAATGAACAGCTCTCCATTTCCAAACTCGTCGTTACTTATCGTAAATGAATTCGTTCCTGTCCTCAGAGTCTGTGCTCACCTTGCACCTTGTTAAGGAAGGGCCTCTCTTTCTGCACCTCAGGCCCACCATCTTCTGGCTGATGCCTTGTCTCTCTCTCTCCCCCCCCCCATCTCACTGTAGGAGAGTTGGGACTGCAGATGCACCACTGCATCCAGCTGTTGATTACAAGACTCCTGAGAGGGGACTCAGGTCATCAGACCATCAGGGACTCAGGTCATGGCTTTTATTCATTGATCCATATTTCCACCCCATGCTCCCATCTCTTAAACTTACTATTTCTATTTACCCTTTAACACCAAACTCCTTTAGAGTGTCTCATCTCATTTGGAAGAAAAGCCAGAATGATGGACTCCAGGTCCAGAGGTTTGGACCCACTCTCAGCCCTACTGCTGCTTAGGTCCAAATAATCACACAGACACTTTATTATTTTTATGCTGATCAACCTAGAGCCCAGGTGTATAACTTGCTAACTCCTTCATCTGAACTCAACCCATCTTGTTCAGCCACATGGCTCAGTACTTATCCTCAACAACATTTCCTCTGCGTGCTCCAGCTCTGGTGATTCTGTGGTGTCTGCGTCTGCTCTGAGATGTTCCCAAGTTTTCTTAGCCTGGTAGCCCTGCCCACACTCCCTGTCTGCCTTTGGCTAATCAGATTTTCATTAAACCCATAGGTGTGACAAATATTTACATTACCAGCATAATTTCACTATGGTTTATTGTGTGTATTGGGGAGGATGAATGTACATAAACACATGGGTACACACACACTTTCATGTTCAGAGGCAGAAGGGGATGTTGGGTGTTTTTCTTTATTGCTTTTTATCTTTTGCCTTGAGATATGTTGTCTCACTGAACTGCAAGCTTGACCTTTTGGCTAGGCCAACTGGCCACTCAGCTTTCAGAATCTGCTTGTCTCTGTTTGCCAGGGCTTGGGTTGTAAGCATACCTAGACATGCCCAACTGGGGATTCAAATTCAAGTTTTCATGCTTGTACATCTCCCTTTAATATAAAAAAATCATATGTGTTTAAAGTGTAAAGCACAGTATTTGATAGATATACATGGTGCCATTAGAACAGTCAGGCCTGTTAACATACTCATCTTGTAAATGGTGACATTTGCAGCGGTTTGCAAATGAAGTCACTTCCTCCATGAGTTACAGCATAGGGGGAGCTGCCTTAGAAAATGCTTAAAAGCATTTTCTTTTCTTAACTCTTTGGCACCAGCACCGAGCTGAGGAGTTCTGGAGAATATAACATGTTCTTCAGTCTTTACCGTTTCCCACTGACACAGAAAACTGGAGGTTGAACTGCCCTTGACCTGAATCACACATGTGAGCTCCAGAAAGACCAGGGAAGCTGGGATTCACAGGATCCCTCACCCCAATTGACAGGAATATCACAGAGTGTGTGGGGGGGATTGTGAATTTAAAGTTCCTATTGATTTCTGCAGACAATGAAGTAACTAACCCCAGCAAAGTGTGAGGGAGAAACACAGATGAGGTTTGGGAGGTGCTGAGGCAGCTTTGGCAGGCCTCCTGTTGCACAAAAACAGGAGAGTGGATGTCAGGTAAAATCACTCCAAGACTAAACCATATTTCCCCAGCAAACAGCTTTCCTCAGGTCCCTGGCTGCAGGATTAGCACCCTGACCTGAGCATACACAGGGCAAACCTATGCTTTGATGACCTTGCCCCATCACTAAACCCTAGAGCCCTCCTGCCTTCAGTCCCTCCATCTTCTCTATTTTCTCTTTCTTTCCATTTGTCTCTAATTTTAATTTTTTCTTTAACAGTTTTATCTATGTATATTGTGCTTTTTGGCCAGATTCACCTACCATTACCCTGTCTGATTCCCTCCCATTTCTGTTGTAAACTCTTTCCCCAACAAATCCTCCCACCTTCATGTCCTTTTTGTTTTGACCCAGTGAGTTTAGTTAGGGTTGCTTTCAGAGAGCATGAGTGGGGAGTTATTTACTGGAGCATGGGAAACTTACCAGTAGCCACACTATTGAAGAAAAATGACCCTTCAGCAACCATTAATTCCCAATATCTCCTTAGTTAGCCAAATACTGTCTCTGTCTCTGTTCTCTCTCTCTCTCTCTCTCTCTCTCTCTCTCTCTCTCTCTCTCTCTCTCACACACACACACACACACACACACACATGTGGATCAGAAGTCATCCTTGGGTGATGGTCCTCAGGTCCTGTCCATTTCATTTTTTGAGGTGGGGCCTCTTACTAATGTGGAGCCAAGTAGGCTGGATGTAATTGAGCCCCAGGCCTTACCTGCCTCTACTGCCCTTGTTGCACCGGGGTCTATAAGTGCACACCCTCATGTGTAGTTTTTAATTTTACTTGTGTGTATGTGTGTATACCTGTATGTGTACATGCAGATGCCTAGGAAGGCCAAAAGGGGGATCATAACCTGCGGAACTGGAGTTACAGCTTGTTGTGAGATGCAGAAAGAGGGTGCCGATAACCAGAGTCCTTTTCCAAGAAGTGAGAGCTTTTAAACATTGAGCCATCTCTCTAGCACACCCACCCCACCAACTCAAGACATGGGATCTTGGGATTGAACACAAGTCTTCATGTTTGCGTGGCAAACACTTTACTGTCTGAGCTAGACCTTCAAGCCCAAGAGCTAATACTCCCCTTGGAATGCAGTCTCCAGGCGGTGTTCTCATTTACGGTGTATTATTCGTGGGAATGAACTTTGGGGCACAATTTCTGGTGACCTTTGAATAGGCTTTACTGATGAGTGATTGATGTGTGTGTGCTAGAGACACTCTGAATTAGGCTTTCCTCATTCTACCTATTTTCTGTTCTAATACTCTGATTCTTTGATATTTTCAATCTGCAGGGCTTCTGGTTACTTCTAAAACCTTCCACCAACCTAGATAGCTGCCTGCTATCTCCTGGGTCTTCCCCCATGGCTGCTACTCCCATCACATGTTTTGACAATCTTCTCTTTACATTTTAGACTTTTTAGTTAGGGTCTCAAGCATCCCAGGCTGGTCTTAAAGTGCATATATATGAGGATAGTCTTGCATCCATGTCCTGATAGCCTGGCTACAGGTGTGTTTCACCATGCTCAGGTTATGTAATGTTGAAGATTGGACCCAAGGTTTTGTTCATATTAGTCAATTGAGACATATTTCCAAGCTTACAATTAATAATTTTGAGCATTTTATTCCATTGTGTCTTTTCTAATACTGTTTTTTTCTTTCAATATTTTCAAACCCCAGTTGTTTGTTTGTTTATTTATCTATTCATTATGTGTGCAGTGTTCTGTCTTGCATGTATACCTAAATTCCAGAGGGCACAGGATCTCATTATAGATGTTTGTGAGCAACCATGTAGTTGCTGGGAACTGAACTCAGGACCTCTGTAAAAGCAGCTAGTGTTCTTATCCTCTGAGCCATCTCTCCAGCTCCAACCCCAGTCTTTTTAAATTCAAGTCATAACTGCAACTCTGCCAAGAAACTTTCCCTATGGGCTTACCCATTTTGAAAGTGACAAGTACAGATTGTACCCCATAGCATCAGCACCCAGAGTTACACTCAGTGACTTCTCTCTTCCTGAGAGCAGGACTGTTCAAGAAATCTTGTTTCTTAAGTCACCAGATGGGTAGGTGCTCTATACACGTTTGTTAGAATCATATATGTGGTGGGTACCATGAGATGCTGAAGGTATAGACAGCAGAGAAGATAAAGTCTCCCAGAGAGTATGTGACTTTACTCTCCAGGTCAGAAAGGTGGCTTATTTTTTAGAAGGTGCAGAAATGCCTGGCTTGTGTTCTACAGGTAAAGCTTAATCAACCATGCATTTACTCTGTTTCCTTTATAAATAATGTTTGGTTTCCTGGTATTTTCTGGATTTGCTGTCTTACCTGAGCTCTTAGGAATGTATTAACAATCACTTTGGGTGCTTGCTTCCAAGAATAACCACTGTCATGGTTTTTATGGCAGTGAGTCTCACACAGATCTTTATGGTTTTTAAATCATTATTTATGAGTAGGTGTGTATATCATGTGTATGCAGGTACAGAGATGGCTGGAAGAGGGCACTGGATCTTCCAGAACAGGAGCTGAAGGTGGCTGTGTATAGTATGAGTTTCTAGCCAGGCCTAGCCCTATGGTCTGGATTTGTCTGTTATTGTTTAATCTTTTAAAATGACTTAGATGTTTATATTAACCATATGTTGTTTAACTTATGGCTAGGACTTATTGTTAGTTTTTTTATTTTAATTATTTATTTTTATTAATTTGTCTTGTCACGTGGCTTGTGGCTTATATAATTTTTTTTTATATATTACTTTTTAGTCAGTCTCTGCCTGACTCTGCCTTTCTCCTTTATCTCAGATTTTTCTACCTCTTTCTAAAATGCCCTGCTGTAGGCCCAAACAGCCTCTTTATTAACCAATAATTTTTACAACATACAAAAAGACATCTCATATCAGTTGTGAGTTTCTGGGTCCTTTAGAGGAATAGCAAGTGCTCTTAACTTCTGAGCCATCTCTCCAGCCCTGATATTTATAATTTTATCACTTTAGTATACTTTTTTTGAGGCAGTGTCTTGTGTGGCCCCAAATTCTATCTGTAACTAACAACGTAATTTTTTTAAACCTTTATTTATTTGTATATGGGGGTGCACAGTTATGGCATGGTTATGGAGGTCAGAGGGCAGGTTATGGTAGTTGATTCTCTCCTCCCACTATATAAATCCCAGAATCTAACTTAACTCATCAGGTTTGGTAACAGACACCTTTACCCATTAGCCAGTCCTTGATTTTCAGTTTCTGATACTCCTGTCCCACCTTCCTAAGCTTGAGGCATTGCATGACTGCACAACCAACATAATTTATGTGCTATTAAGGCTAGAACCTTAGTGTCGGGTGTCAGGGCTCTGTGCATGCTTGATGAGGACAATGATGTATAACTGTGTGGTTGTCACTCTCTCTGTAGTGCAAAAATGAGGCTGGTTAGAAGTTTACTGAACACTTGTTCTGTACGGTTGGTAGTGGCAGAAAAAAGAGTAGATCTAAGAAAGAGATAAAGACCAGGGAGGGGAAGCCACTGTGAGCTTATGGTGTCCCATGGGCCCTGCCCCCTGTGTTAGGACTGCTATGAGGTCATTAGGAGGAGCCACATTTGAATGATTCCTAAGAAGACTGTATGTCTCCTGGAAGGTTCTGTCTCCTGAGGATAAAGCCCTGAGCTAGCCAGGGTTGTTCCTTGAAACTAATTATTTGGAAAGGAGTAACTAACTAACAAAGCTAGATGGGAGAAAGGCAGTGAAGAGGTAGGTGGCTTCTCTCGGTTAGGATAAAAAAAAAAAAAAAGTCAAACCAACCCAAAAATTGGCATTAGAAACTGTAGCTCCTGTGTGGTGTGCAGGGTGTTAAATGTAGAGCTGGAAATCAAAGCTTGGACTTGGCTGATACCTGCCAGCTCCTGAAGTAGATTGGCACTTCCAGAACAGACATGTCTCATTGTCAAAAACAAAAGCAAAACCCCTTATGTTATTGAAACATCTTAAATACCATATTCTGTAGATCTCTCTTTGAAGACTACCTCTATCTAAAAGTATATCTCTGACCTTGGAAACATACCTAATATGGCCACAAATTTGATTATAATAGGTGACTACTAACCTGCATTTCTTTGTTATTGGCCCACAAAGCACATACATTTTTTCTGGATATCTGAAAAACTGGAAGGGACTTAGAGCTTGTCAGTGGCAGGATATTCACTTTTTAAGAATGTATCTGAGCCTCTGTTTGTGGCTGAGTGGGCTAAGAACTCAAGCATTGAGAAAACATCATTGTTGTGTGTATAAAAATCTCCCTGGAGATAAAGCACTTGTAGAGTGACAGGTCCAACTGTTTCTATTTGGTGGCTGACACCCAGGATCCACATTAGAGTTTGTAAAAGTAACAGGTTCCTAAATTACAGTGTTAAAGTAGCCTTGGAGGGGGTAACACAGTGTCAGAGTTAAAGAGATGGTGATTCTGTATCATTATTATGATTCACACATCAGTGTGTCACTTTCATGCAGTGGTGGCCCTTTGATCTGTGTAGAGCTAGTTCCTTCTCCATCCAGGGCCAATCCTGATTCAGCCTCCCAAAATATTCCTCTTTTGACATCACGTTCTGGTTGTAGTTATGATGTTTCCCATCCTTGTTACTCCATTCTGTGTTCTTTGTATTTTCCACTACCTAGCTTGATTTTCCTGTCTGTGTAAATAGGGGTGGGAGACGTACACACTGAGAAACAGGAAGAGCATGATTACTGTTGAATTAGCACATGCTATCTTATCCAAAGCGATGATTCCTTCAAGAACCTTGGGAAATAATCATGACTCACAGTGGAAAAAACTGGAGGTCACAGCCAAGTGAAGTATGCAAGACAGTTCAGTAAACGTCTTTGATCCCAAGCATCTCTCCAAACAACACAAGGTCTTGTTGTTATGTAGTCAGGTTTGGCTAAAAATCTCTATGTAGCCCATACTGGTCTGAAAATCACCATCTTCTGCCTGAATGCTTTCCTTTAAAGCCAATTCTCTCTCTTTCCTTTATGTATATATATTTTTTCAACTAGACAAGATCTCTCTTTGTAATCCTGTAAACCTGGGTAAACCAGGCTAGTCTTGAACTCACAAATATCCACCTGCTTCTGACTCCAAAGTACTGGGACTAAAGGTGTGCAGCACCAACCCTGGCTCCATAAATATTTCTTAATCTTATGTTCAAATTTATCTAATACGAGACATGTGATACCATCTTTACCATTCTGAAATAATACTTTAAACATTTTCTATCTATGCATACAATTTAATGTTAATTATTCATAATATTAGAGAGAAACAAATATGATTTTTAGTATATAGGTAACTGAAAAAACTAGAAGACACAAATCAGATGTTTGTGCCTATCTGTAGTAGAAATTTGAATTTAAACATAGTAACAATAAAATAATATTCCACCGAATGTTGATATACTCCCCCATTTCCCCGTCTGTCTGTCTGTCTGTCTCTGGGTCTCACTCTGGGACTTGCCATGTGGGCCAGGCTGGGTTGAGCTTGTGGTAATTCAGTGTGAACTTCTCCAATGCAGGGATTACAGGTATGGAGCACCATGGTCAGCTTTCCTGTCGTTATATGTGACATTTAAGTTTTTTAAATTTATTATGAGGTTGTAGTGTGTGTGTGTGTGTGTGTGTGTGTGTATGTCTGGTACTTGAAGAGGGCAGAAGAAGGCCTTGAGTCCCCTACTACTGGAGTTATAGGCAGCTATGAGATATCACATGGATGCTGAGGATCTGAAAGAGCAGCCAGTGCTCTTAACTTCTAAGTCATTGTTCCAGCCTGATATGCAAATTTAAAATAGAGAAGGGCCAAGTAAGATTTGTGAGCACTCAAAATTATTGCAACATAGTAATACCAGAAGCTGACTGAAATACTTGTTAAAAAGTAAATGATATGGGCAGGGTTCTGTTTTGTGGCTTCATTTTCTCAAACCCCTAGTAAGTATTTGCATAAAACAAATGAGTCCTTGATTTGCATGGTCACTGTAGTGCAGGAGAATTCAAAACAAAGAGTACATATTTTATTTGTAACACAGAATTAGAGTCTAGGCTTAAATAAATAAATCCAGCTTTCTCGACTTACTATCTCATAGGACACTTGAAACTTATTTGGAATGTTACCCATTTCGTCACCAAGCCAGGCAGTTCATGTAGCATCTCTGAGCCCTTCCAACCCTCCTGCAAATGTCAGCATCACAGGGTCATTGTGACAACCAAGATCTTTCACAGGTCTTTCCTATTTCCTTAGTGGTTGGTACCACCTACTCCTGCCCTAGTACCATTGTTTGGCTCCTGGATGCTGCAGGTGATGTTTTCCACTGCAAGGCCCAGAGGAGACCTCTGCTGGGTTTAGGCCTTTAGAAGCAATCATATAGAATGCTTTGTTTTTTTCTCTAGATGCTAGAAATAGGAAGCCAGGGGCTGCAGGTGCCAGGCAAGCCCTGAATCGCATCTCAGTTCTTACAGGATTTCACTGGTGGTTGCAAGGTGTCACAGATACTGCAGCTCTGGGCAGGTTTACAAGGGTCTTTGGACAAGTGGTGGGGGCATCAGCACGGTGCCACAGAAAGCACAGGCTTTACGTCAGATGGGAGGTTGGTTATAGGAGGGAATTATCTGTTTATTGTTGCTAGGCATAGACAGTACCATGATGGGATATTTCTTAGCTTGTAATTCTGTTAATCTACTAAATATATATCCATGTTCAGCAGCTGAAGCTAATTTTTGGTTCTCTCCACATTACGTCTCCTAGGGTCCTAGCAATTATGCGCGTATCATGGCCTCAGGAGCCCAGACTGGGGGTCTGGGCTGATTATCTGTGGCAGAATATTCAAGTATAGCCTCTCCCCAGCACCTGAGTCATAGGAGTTTCCTTTTTTTTAAAAAAAATTAGAAATTATCATTGTTGGTGGTGGTGATGATGGTGGTGGTGGTATGTGTGTGTCTGTTGTTTATTGATTTCTCTTTAGACACGTGAGAATATGCATGCCAGAGAACAGTGCTTGGGAGATGGTTCTGTGCTTCCACTTAGTTTTGAGGAGGGTTTTTTCTCTTACTGTTCCTGTCGTACTTGGTATCCCAATCTCTTTGGTCCTCAGAGATTCTCCTGTCTCTGCCTCTCGTTTTGCTATTGGAGCTGAGAAGCAGACACCCACCATCAACTCCGTCTTTTACACAAAGGTTCTGGGGACCAGACTCAGGCCATAAGCTTATACATGTCTTAGTCTCAAGGTGCTAACACAGGGCCATATCTGTTGGCCCTCTTACAAAACAAGAAACACAAGCAAGAGACCATACAAATATATCCCACAGTCAAACAACTCAGAAAGCAAAAGAGGTGATATTCACAATTACTTTGAGATAAAGGATAACCTGGAACCAGAGGTTAGCCTAAAGATAATCAGATTGCCTGTGGACAAAGGAAGACAGGGGGTGGGGGGAAAGAAGTTTGCTGTACACTTGCAGCGGACTGGCAGCGGGATTGCTCCTCCTCCGAGCTTCTCAAAGCAGTGAGGAGGGCTGCGGGAATGGAGTTTGTGTGGGCATAAAAATAGAAGCAGGTAGCACAGTCACAGAGCCAGTACCTAGCCTGGAGCCAGGGGCCTGGTACTCTTTGTCCTGGCTCTGGTGTGGTGACACATTCTTGGGAGTTGAGCATGGAGTCCCGGGGTAGTCAGCCAGACTTTCCGGAAGATTTCTGACCCTGCTAAGTCCTCTCTCCTCCCAGTGCTCTGCCTGTCCCAGTGCCAGGGATCTCACAGGCAGAGCAGACATGGTACTGACAAGCAGAGGGTGGGAAAAAGCTGTGTGGTGTGAAGTGGGGGGGGGGGGTGAAGGGGCAGGGAGCAGGGGTGAGCATAAACAACTCCCAGCAGAGAGCTCTTTACTTAGCCATGTGACCTACTCATCCATGCACTCACCTTTCCCAGTCTTTGGTTCTGTGGATCCCTATCCCTGGAGCAAGAAGAGGATCCAAACCAAGCAACTGTTGCCTAGCTGTAGCATCACACGTAGTCCACGACAAGGAAAAACCACACTTGTGTGTTTAGTCGCCGCCTCCCTCTATTCATTGGTTCATGTCTTTCAGTCTCCTAAGATTAAAGAGGTGGTGTTCACTTTCTTCTCCCTAATTCTTCCTTTACCTCATCTAGGGAGCCCAAAGCACCTTTTTCTACCATTTTTCAAATGTCTTGGTCCAGAATCAATATCCACGTCCCATTCCCTCTATCCTTTCTCTCCCTGATAGTCTCTTTAGTGTACCCCCAGGGCAGCCTTTCCTCAGAATTCCCGTTCTAGACTGTAGTAATAGACCATCTTCCCTTGTTATTACACTTTGACGTCTGAGTGTCTCATCACGCTGTAATTCTGGTCTTATTTTAATGTGTGTGTTTGCACATGTGTGTGTGTACATGTGCGTATTTGTGTGTGTGTGTGCCTGTGTACACATGCAGACAAGAACCCACAGGGGCCATAAGAAGGCATTGGATCACTGAAGCTGGAATTACAGGTGGTTGTAAACTCCCTGACATGGATGCTGGGATCTGAACTCCAGTCCTGTTTGTGAGTGCAGCAAGTCTGACTATGAAGACTTCTCTCCAGTCCCCATTTTGATGGTTTTTAATTGTCACCTGCTTTGTAGACATTTTATTCTAAGTGTTACAGGTCAGACTTCCTGAAGAATTCAGCCAATTTTTCATGAGCATTTTACAAAACAAGGTGGGATATTTACCTTGAATATTCTATTTGCTGATGCGCGCCTGGAAGGTTCAGTTCACAGATCTCATTACCTACTTACTATGTAAATAAGCTATTTCACTGTGTCAGGATGTAAACAACTGATCTGGTCTCCTTGTCTGGCTGTGTTTTTCTTCATCTTTTGTGTCAAGGTAGAGGAAACTTAATGAAAGCTAATTGGTTAGGAAAGCTGGGAACTTTGAAGCAGCATTTGATTTATGATGTCTTAAAATTGGCAAGTACCTCACAGTACCCGAGTGGGATAATTTCAATTGTCCCTTCACTTTGCAGGGATATTGTGGGGGAGGACAGTATCTTGCTTGTTGGTTGGTGTCTGGGTCATGTCCACACAAACAAGGGTATGATCCATGCTCTTTTAACCTTTTCTTGTGTCTCAGGAACTGCCTTGTGATTCTGATTTTCTTAGATACATAACTCTCTCAAGTGGGCCTCATAGCAGAAAAATGTGTCGCTTCGTTATTCTGGGAAGTCATTTGGTGGTTTAAAAATATGAATTTGGCTTTCATCTTTCTGGATGGAATTCTTTTGTCATACTCTTTTAGTCATTAGACACACTGGGAAGCAGGACTTGTGCTGTGCCAGTGAAGGATCACAAAGAGTGATTCACTTTTTATTTAAGGCTTGCCACTGCTGACCTAGGGAGGCTAATTTAGAAGTGAATCATTTATAGAAAGTTCTACCCTGTTCGAGGCAGGGCTTTCTACAATATCCTCATGAAGGTCTAAATAAAGCATACACTATCATGTTTCCAGAGTCTGTCTTGTTGCCAATTTTATATCTTTTCTAAGCTGTGAAACTGTTTCTAGTGACTACAGGTATTAAGGCCTTTTATATAGAGTGATGCATTGTTTAAAACAATGCTAGAGATTTAGTATGCATGCTATATTGAGAAAATACTAGGCATGAGATTTTGGAATGGCTATGTTTATAATACAAAGAAATGAATGTAAATAGTTTAAAATTACCAGACATTAAAAAACTTCAATTATTATAATTCAAATTGAGCAATCATGCTGAGCTGGTATTTTGGTATTTGTTAAATGCCTAGTGTGTGCAACTTCCAGAGCCATTTAGAAGTAATTCCCTTTGGAAGCTTTCTTACTCCTTTTAGGCAGTGAATAATTTACTACACAAACTGTTTAGTTCCACAATGTAAAATGCACATTCTCTGATTGATAGAGGCTTTTCATTGAAGACTGAATTTACATTAACACCACAGATGAAGTACTATGGATACAAGAAAAAAAAAAAAAAAAACAAAAAACAAAACACCTACCATAAAAGTCTGATTTTTTTTTCCAGACAGGTTTCTCTGTGTATTTTTGGACTCTGTCCTGGAACTCCATCTGTAGACCAGGCTGGTTTTAAACTCACAGACATATACTTGCCTCTGCCTCCCAAGTGCTGGGATTAAAGGCATCCACCACCACTGACCAGCCATGAATTCTTGTTATGACTTTGACCTCAGACAAATGAACACTCTTTTGAGTCTGAGCTGATGTCCTTATCTGCTGAGAGCCTGGGATACTTGCCTTCACACCTGCCTCAGAAGGGTTAGTTGTACTAACGCATTAAAAAATGACAGGGACTTAGATGGCCTTATGCAGATGTTAGATCTCAGGGAAGCCCTGGAGGATTGATTGGAGTCAGTTCATCATGGCTGGAATCCTAGACGAGACTTCCCTTTTCCCTCTAAGCCACTACGTTCTAACCTGGAGAAAATAAATGGAAAAGCAAGGCTGGGGCTATTGTTCAATAGCACTGTGTTCTTAACGCTTATTTTGGGAGGCAGCATGACTATGACATGACATGGTGTGGAAGATGGAGGACAACTTTCAGCAGTTGATTCGTTTCTTGTCTTTCTTTGAGGCTGGGTCTCTCTCGTTTCTCCCCAATGCTGAGTATGTGAGCTTTCGGGCTGGTTCCATGTGCTTCACATTTCTGCGGGACTACTGAGATTATTGAGGCAAGCAAATGCATTTGGCTTTTTATATGTGTTGGAGGTTGAACTCATGTTTCAGGCTTGCAGGGCACACGCCTTTACCCCATGAGCTTCCTAACTGCTCCCGAGGCATGTTCTTATCATGCTTGGGATCTTGCAAACAAACACACCTGTCAGCTGCTTGTCCTTTATCTTTTTTTTGCCAGGTGCCACAGGAAAGTTTATTTTAGAGAGTTTGGGTACCCAAAGAAGGACAGGAGAAAGACAGAGGGGGAGGGGAGGGGAGAGAGAGAGAGAGAGAGAGAGAGAGAGAGAGAAATGGGAGGAGGGCGTTTGTCCCTTATCTAAAAGGCTTAGAATTATATGTATTTTGGATTCAGTTTCATTTTGGATTTTGGAATATTTGCATATTTAAAGCAAAATTCATTTACATTTTGTTTAAATCTCGTACACATAGACTGAAGGTAGTGGTGTATAATACTTTTAAAAGTAATTTTGGGCAAAAAATAAAAATTTTGAGGTATAGAATATTCCATATCATGTTGACATACAAAAAGTTTTGGATTGTAGAACATTCTGAATTTGGACTTTCAGATTCGTGTTGCTTCACCTGAAAGACACCATCAGCAGGAGCTGTTGTAATGTCAAATGCAGAAGTGGCTGGTACTCATAATTTATCAGTTCCAGTTGTAGTGATGCTGATTTTCCTTGAACCTTTCAGACTTTCATCTCCTTAGCATGTTGTTCTCAGTGGAAGCAGATGCTTGTATCCACTGTGCTTTAGCAGAAATGAGAGCCCTCATTAGAACAATGTGTACCTTGCCCCGGTATCAGCATAGGTAGGAAGTAATTTTGAGTTATAAGTTTTTTGAAATACATGTTTTCTCTTGGAGGGTGTAATAGAATAGCCCCATAGGCTCATATCTTTGAGTGTTTCATTGCCATGGAGTAGAACCGCTTGAATGGATTAGAAGGATGAGGAAGTGGTCTTGTTGGAGGAAGTCTGTCACTGGGAACGGGCTTGGAGGCTCTTTCTCTCTCTGCTTTCGGATAGTTCTCAACTACTTTTCTAGGCATGCTTGCATGCCGCTATAGTCCCAGCCATAATGATAATGGACTAAACCTCTGGGACTGTAAGCAAGCCCCAATTAAATGCTGTTTTTCATAAGTGTTATCCTGATCTTAGTGTCTTTTCACAGCAACTGAACAGTGACTAAGGCATGAGGGATCCTGTCACAGAAAACAATGAACTTTTTTTTTTTGAAGGTTTTTGTTGTTTTGAGATAGGGTCATTAGACTGTCTTGGCTGGCTCAGAATTCTGTGTAGACAGACCAGCTTTTGAAACTTAGACAATACAAACAGCCCAGAGCTGAAGAGAGATTTCATCGATTAAGAGCACTTGCTGCCCTTTTAGAGGACCAGAGTTTAGATCCCGGCACCCACATCAGATGGCTCACAACTACCTCTAGCTCTAACTTTTGGGGACCAAACACCTCTGGTTTCTTTGGACACCTGCACTCAATTGTATATACCCCTGTACAGACACATCCACATATGTATGCATAATTAAAAATTTAAAAAAAATCTGTAAAATAGGAAACAATCCGTGTCAAACCTAGTCATTAACAAACTCCAAATGTTAAGTATAATGGTGGAGTGAAAAATCCCCATGTGAGAGTAGGGAGGGTTTTTTAGGTTTACTCTTCCATTTTTTATTTTCTACAATGACATTGACTGACATCTCTATAGTTCTTATTTGAAATGAAGAGTACAAAGAAAGTAAGGTTATTGGGGAAACTAAGGCACAGGAAGACAGTAGTGTTGCTACTGTAGGCAGCCACAAGAGAAAACTGTTCACTTGTTTACGCTTAAGACAACGCCCAGGGGGCTGGAGAGATGGCTCAGCGGTTGAGAGCACCGTCTGCTCTTCCAGAGGACCCGGGTTCGATTCCCAGCACCCACATGGCAGCTAACAACTGTCTGCAGTTCCAGTTCCAGGCAAACACCAAGGCAAATAAATAAATAAAGTTAAAAAAAAAATTTAAAAAAAAATAAATAAAAAAAAAAAAAAAAAAAAAAAGACAACGCCCAGAAGAGGCTCTGACTCTTGGCCGGCTCTTGGGATTGCTTCTCCTGTTGGATTGCCTTATCCAGCCTCCATGTGAGACCTTTCCACTAGTTTCATAGTATCTTGTTTTGTAGTGTTGGGTTGTCTCTTGGAGACCTTCTCTTTCCTGAAGGGAAAAGGAAGGGGTGGATCTTGGGAAGACAGGAGGTGGGGGGTGTGTGTGGGAGGAGGGGAGAAAGGTGAGACAGTGGTCATATTTGTAAGAGAAGACTCTATTTTCCAACATACAAATAATGGACTTCTAGGTGTACAAACCGTAACATTTTTTTCACATCTTGTTGGAACATGTAAAACCTTTGGCCAGCATAGTTCCTGTTTAAGGAAAGCATCACACAAAAGAGAGCTAGAAATGAACTTCCTGGAGTTTTAAAAATAATTTGGATGTGTTTTTGGAGATGTGTCCCTCTGGCTATGGACTAGAATGCTGTCTGAAGCACTAGTGACACTGGTTTATTCTGTGCTATCCACAAAGTGTGTTTGTAGAATGTGTGGTGCCACTATAGAAACTGTATCGTTAGTTTATACCGCTGGTCCTATGCTCAGCTTTCTCTGTCCTACAGCTGAGTTTCTAATCAATAGTAACAAGTATGTGGTAGGAATTTAAAAATACTGGGGAGGAAAGTAGCAATTAAAGTTTAAAAATACATAGTAACAATTATATCCATGAATTATCTTTCAGTTTAAGAAATTGAATAATATGGTGTATTAGTCAGGGTTGTCTAGGGGAACAGAACTGGTAGACTATATATATGTGTGTCTGTACACATACATATTTCAGTCTACATTGGAATCCTAAAGACATAGACGCTAATAGCAATGATATGAGAACTAGAGCAAGCGAAGAGCAAAGGCTTCCTTCCTCCTTGTCCTTTCCATAGCCCTGTCATTAGAAGGCATGGCTCAGATTCTAACCTCAAGTGGTATGGATTTGAGGTGGGTTTTTCTACTGAAAATGATCCAGTTAACTAAAAAGCCTTCATAGGTATGCCTGGCAACTTGGGTTTTTCATTAGTTCTGTAGGTAGTCAGGTTGACAACCAAGAATAGCAGTCACATATAGTTTATGGGGGAAATGAAAATTTTTTAAAAGATTTATTTGTTTATTTGTTTATTATATATACAGTATACAGAAGAGGGTACCAGATGTCATCATAGATGGTTGTGAGCCACCATGTGGTTGTTGGGAATTGAACTCAGGACCTCCAGAAGAACAATCAGTGTGCTTAACCTCTGAGTCATCTCTCTAGCCCCGGAAAATGAAATTTATACTGGTTCTGACCTTTACAATTGAACAAAGCCTATGTCTTCTACCCAGATGCAGCATTTTAAGAAGTTCTCATGTATAGTTGTAGATGTTATTCAGAACTTGTCAGTCTTACAGGAACAGTAGGGCAGGACTCTTAGAACTTTGTTTGTTTGTGAAGTTACTTTTATGCATAATCCCTCAATGAATTTTGTAAGAATTCTAGATGTGTTCTAAACTTTAGCAATGGCTTCCAAGCCTCAGGGTCTCACTATGGAGCCCAAATTCGTCCAGAACTCACAGAGGTCCCCCTGTCTCTGCCTCCCGAGTGTTGAGATTAAAGACATGCCACCATGCCTAGTCCCTTCATTTTTGTCTATTTAAAAAGGTGTATTTTTTTTTTTTTTGACATGGGGGAGGCTGTTTAATGGGCTCAGGACAGGACAAAATAGAAAACCTTCCAAGGACTGGCCACGGGAAAAGGCAGCATACAGGCAGCTGGGGCTGTTGGGGCCACTGTTCAGTTGCCTGGGGGAGGGGGAGGCATGTTCCCAGGGCCATCTGAGGGGAGTGGAGGCCTTAGGATGGGGGGCATAGGAGCTGGGTGCACCCCAGGATTTGAGGGGTGAACCCCTGGAGGCTGAGGGTGGACCACAGTGGCAGCAGGGTGCACCCCAGGAGGAGGCTGGGTGCACCCCAGGAGGAGGCTGGGGATGCACCCCAGGTGCCTGAGGGTGAATACCAGGGGCTGGGGGGTGCACCCCAGGGGCCTGAGGGTGAACTGCAGGAGCAGGTGGGTGTACTCCTGGAGCCTGAGAATGAACTCCAGCTGATGGAGGAGGGTGAACCCCTGGAGCTGGTGGATGCACTCCAGGGGCTGGTGGGTGCACTCCAGGAGCTGGTGGGTGCACCCCGGGGGCTGGCGGGTGTACCCCAGAAGCTGGTGGGTGCACCCCAGGGGCTGGAGGGTGCACTCCAGGGTCTGGCGGGTGTACCCCAGGGGCTGGGGGATGGACTCCAGATGTTGGTGGGTAGACCACTGGAGCTGGGGGGTGAACCCCAGGAGCTGGTGGATGAACTCCAGATGTGGGTGGGTGGACCACTGGAGCTGGGGGGTGAACCCCAGGAGCTGGTGGAGGCATCTGGGGAGGTCCAGGGGGCCCAGAGGGAGCAGGCCCAGTGGGGGGCATAGGGGGAAGAGGAAGGCCACCAGGGGGAGGTGGGGGCAAGGCATCCGGCTGAGGTGGGCGAGGAGGCAGGCCATTCATGAGTGGGGGCGGGGGCCGCTTGACGCCTGGGGGTCCTGCTGGGAGGCTGGGTGGGGCAGGGGGCTTCTCCATCTTAAAGTGGAACTGAAAGAAAAACTGTTTGGTCTCTCGGTTCCAGTGGGTCCAGAACTTGCTCTCCGCCTTGTCGATCTCCCGGCTTGGCACTTTGAAGGCAATGGTCTCTTAGGGCTCAGCAGCCATGAGCAGGTACTGCCAGCGGCGGTCAGGGGGCTCGATCCTCTGCTCATAGGCAGACATGAAGCGGTGGCGTGGCATGATGCCCTCGGCAATCTCAGGGTAGTCATTCTGGAACAGCAGACTCTGCTGGCCCATCTCCGTGTCCCTCTGCTTGGTCACTTTGTAGTCAGGGCGGCCAATCTTCACAAACTTCTTCACCTCCACCTTGACCTTCTCAGGTGCTGGCTGGGCAGGGGCTTCCTTGGCCTCCTTGGCAGCTCGCCGGGCTAAGTTAGTCTGATGTTTCTTCCCTTGGGTGTGGGCCAGGTAGCTCCCCTCATTGTTATGCAGTGTCAGGCAGAGTTTGCATTCATAAGATCCCAGATGGTTCTTCATAAAGTAGGGGTCCTTATTGATGTCGATGGTTTCAAGGGCCAGCTGCCTCAAGCGCTCTCTGTGGTCCCGGTTGCTCTCCGAGGAGGAGCGCCCCCCCCCCCCCCCCCCCCCCACTGCCAGTCTTGCCTCCAGGTCTGTGCTGGAAGTCCATGGTGCAGGCCTGGGAGCTGCTACAGGGACGGTGAGAAACCGGCCTCCAAGGCCGCGCTGCCCGGGCTTTATCTCCGCGATGGCCACGACTTCGTTGTGCCTAAAAAGGTGTATTTGTTAATTGTTGACATACAGTTTATTCCTAAAACATTTCATCCATTATTTAAATTGTACCCCTCTCTTGTGCGGGACATTGAGCCCATTAAAACAAATAATAACCTCTATGTTTTACATAGAAATACAGAAGCAAAGCAAAGCAAAGGTAGCTCAACAAGGCAATTTCTTTTTGTAAAAAAGCCTGTACTTGCCTGTAGAAGGCCAAGCATAGTGGCCCATGTCTTTAATTCCAGCAGAGGCAGAGGAAGGCAGAACTCTATGTTGGGGGCCAGCTTGGTCTACAGTGAGTTCCAGGACAGCCAAACTGGCCACCTTTAACAGAAAAAATTTTTTTTTTTCCCACAAACTCACAGCCAGGTTTATGCTAGGCAAAAGGCCCATCACTTTTAGTTAAATTGTTACTCTGAAGCACCATGATGCAAAATAAATAAATTTTCTCTCATTTAAAAACATCTGCTTACTGATTTTTATATGCATTCTCATTATAGTGTGTGAGTCATGAAGACCTCTGAGATTAGAATCTTATATGTTGGAGGTGTGAGCAATAGGTCACCTAATTTAAACCACTTTGAAGTTGATGAGAACTGAATTCAGATCCTTGGCTTTGACAAGTGCTGATTTTGTGAGTTTAAGGAAATTATCTCACTAAGTCTCCATTTCCTGTGTGTGACAGGAGGGCAGCGATGTCCTTTATACAGCCATTGTGAGAGTCAAATGAGGGGTGGACATAAATGACTTAGCCTAGGTCATTTATACTTCTGACTGGTCTTCAGAAGTATTCGGTCTATATTGTCTAAGGTTAACACATGAAAATGTTGCCTCCAACTCTACCCACCCACCAACTTACTAATACATGTTATGACAAGGATTTCACATCATAAACTGAAGACTGTTAGAACTGGAGAAGTTCAGGAATGACCAGACAAATCTAAAAGGTTTCTTTCTTTTTGCAGATCTTATTTTGTACTTTAAACACACCCAAAATTGACATGGGGAAGCTCCTTGGAGGGCAGCTGGGTCTTGAAGATTTCATATTTGCCCACGTGAAAGGGATAAAGAAGGAAGTGAACGTCTATAAGTCAGAGGACTCTCTTGGGCTCACCATCACAGATAATGGCGTTGGCTATGCTTTTATCAAGGTAAGAAAACTGTCAGGTCAAGGGGATTTAGAAATTATCTTCAGGGAGAGCTAAGCTCAGCAGGGTTCACAAATTGGTATTTCACTGCCGTTTTAAAAAACGTTTGAAGATAGCATTTTTTTTTTGTACTCTTTTTGAAATTCTTCCCTTTGCTTTAAGCATCATCTACAATTTAGAATTTCTTGAGAAGGAAAGCCTGATCATGTGTCTTCTCTTTACTCATGGACTAAGTTGTCCTGTTTGTACATCTCTGAGGATGTACTGGATGATTTCCAGTGAATGTTCTTCAGAATTATCTGAACAACAGAGTTGTAAAGATAAAAGGTTTAAAATAGTATGAAAATAAGAAGAGCTAATAAGTAAAAATTCTGCTGTAATGAGTACAGCTGTTCCCTTCTCCCGTGTGTGTGTGTGTGTGTGTGTGTGTGTGTGTGTATGTGTGTGTATGTATGTGTGTGTGTGTATGTGTGTGTGTATGTGTGTGTATGTATGTGTGTATGTATATGTGTGTATGTGTGTGTGTATGTCTGTGTGTATGTGCGTGTGCATGTGTGTGTATATGTGTGTGTATGTGTGTGTATGCCTGTGTGTATGTGCGTGTGTGTGTGTGTGTGTGTGTGCGCGCGTGTGTGCATGCGTGTGTGTATGTGTGTATGTGTGTGTATATGTGTGTGTATGTGTGTGTGTATGCCTATGTGTGTGTGCGTGTGCGTGTGGGGTGTGTGTGTATGTGTGTGTGTATGGGTTGGTTCAGGAACCCCTGTACAAGCTGCGCCTGCTCAAGTGTGTCAAGTGCGTAATACAAATACTATAGCATTTATATGTAACCCCTGTACACTCTCCTGTACAGCCTAAACCATCTCTAGATTTCTTATGACATCTGTATAAATAGTTACTGTGTCATATTGATTATAGACTAAGGAAATATCTCCATATGTCCAGTGCAGACACAGTTCTTGAATATTCTTTTGAGACAGTCTTTTGCCAGGTAGCCCAGGGCTGGCCTCAGGGCTGGCTGCCTTTATAGCAACAACTGACATGGAAAGCATATCAAACACCAGTCACTTCACATTCTTTTTGTTTAAACTTCACAATAATTGTATTTTGATTTATTTTAATTTAATTTTGGATGTGCAGTAGTGTTTGTGTTCATATGGGTGTGCACATGTGCATGTTGATGTGTGTATATGTGGTTGTGTGTGTAGAGGCCAGAGGTTGATGTTCCTCAGTTTTCCTCAGTCACTTTCCTTGTTTTCACTGAGCTATAGCTTAGGTTGTCTGGCAAGTGATTTAAAGATCTGTCTCAGCCTTCCCATTGCTGCCATTACAGATGCATGTCTGGCCCTTTATGTGGATGCTAGAGATCTTAACTCTGGTCTTAGGGCCTCTCAGCAAGCACTGTTTCCAACTAATCTATGTCCCATTGTCACAACAATCTTATTTTATTAGCACTATGTAATTTAAATTTGCTCTTACGTTGCGGTCTAGTCCATTAAAAAAAATCTACAGCTTAATGAACATTCCCTCACTAATGCTGGTATAATGATGTAAGATCTGTAGGAATTGCATTTCTGCCACCCAAGGCTCTCTTGTTCACCCTTCCAGTTGATACCTACCCTGAAAAGTGGAATGTTCTGCCATTTGCTTCTTCAAGTTTATAGAATCATGTGTTATTTATTGGCATCTCGGCTTTTGTCAGTGTTTCTCTGCAATCTGTCTGTCTATGATGGGCAACAATACCAACCCCGACTTTACAGTGCAAGACAGAATCAGGAAGGTTAAATAGCTACCCGACTATTCAGGATTTGAACCCAAAGAGTCTGACTCTAGAGCCAGCATTTCTATGCACTGAGTTGAGACTTAGTGATCTTTGTGCAGCACAGCAGTTTATGCCTTCCTTTGCTGATGATGCACTGTCATTGTTAAAGATCCAGTTGCAGGGATGCTGTGTGAGCTGTAGATGTTGCTCTAACTGTCTGCTTGATAAGATGGCTATTTTTAGCTCTGCAGAAGATAGGAATGCACTGGAGGTTGAGTGGATGAGCAAATGGAAAACCCTTGAGTTGGGAAAGTCATGTGGGATAGTCCAGGGGAAGTTCAGGACACGAGGCACTGGCAGCAGAGTCAGCCTGCTGTCTGCAGAGGAGGATGCTTTAGATGTTAGCATCTGACATTCAGAGTTTCTGTTTCTATTTTTTTTTTAAATGTCTTGTCTAACATGTGCCTGCCTCAGAGTACTAGTCATTAGTCCTTTGTGAACAGAGGGCATGGTAAGAAAGAAGAAAGCCAACATATTGTATACTTTAAAATATAGATAATAAAAAATTTATAAATTATATAATTTCAAAATTGAAAATATTAAAATAATTATAAAAATAGTTTTATATGTCATCTACATAAATGTCCAATTTTTATCATTTGCTGTGTTTTTGTATACATTTACACCTATATCTCAATATTCATCTTTTTTTACTTCTAACTACAGAGTGTAATTGCTAAGAACAAAAATATTCTTTGTGCCATATATAACCATTGTACAACTATGAAACTGAGAAGAATTGATCATTGGTTTGACTCTATAACTTATCTCCAGGCCTGGGGAGATAGTTTAATGGATAAGAGTATGTGTTATATACACAAAGCCTTGGGTTCTGTCCCCAGCTCTGTGAAAACTGGGTATAGAGGTGCATGTCTCTATTCCCAAGGTCTGGCAAGCAAAGGTGGAGCGATCAGAAGTTCAAGATCACCTTTGGGTATGTAGAGAGTTTGAAACTAGCCTTGTTTTAAGCTCTTATCACAGAACAGATAAAATATGCCATCTTTGGCTTTTGCAGCATTAATCTTCAAAACTAAATGATAGAAAAAGGTTTTTTAGGTTTTTTTTTAAGTGATGCACAGACTTTATTAAGATTTGTCACATATTTATTCCTGAATTTAATAATGACATTTTCAGTCTTTTCTCACTTAATACCATAAAGGCTATGCATTTGTTGTACACAGACTGGTTATTGTTAAAATATGTTCCTTCCAGTCCTCATTTTTCCTTTTATCATAAAGTGATGCTGAACATTATTAAAGATCTTTTCTGTATCTCTTGAGATGATAGGATTTTTGTCCTTAAGTCTGTTTTACTATATATCACACTTAGCAATTTGCATATATTGATCTACCCTTGTGTCCCTGAAGAGAAAATAATTTGTTAATGATGTATGGTCTTTTTAATTTGTTCTTAAATTCAGTTTCCTTTAACAATTTTTAAACTGACAACTGTTACTCTTGATAATTAAGTGGTCTGGGAGTTCCAAAGATGTCGTTTCCAGTTCACTGTGAAATAACATTTTAAAATTAAATTGCTAACAAAATATATTTTAAAGTACAATCTAAAAAAAATTGTCACATATAATAGAGCATAGTATCGATTGCACCCAAGTAGCAATCAAGAATGGGAAGTTCAGGGCTGGAGAGATGTCTCAGTGGTTAAGAGCACTAACTGCTCTTCCAAAGGACTGGGGTTCAATTCCCAGCAACCACATGGCAGCTCACAACTGTCTGTAGTTCCAGTTCTAGGCAAACACCAAGGCAAATAAATAGAAAAAGTTTTATATATATATATATATATATATAAAATAAAAGAATGGCAAGTTCTTTAGATTTTTAAGGAAATATTGAATAATATAAATGACTCAAGAAACATTAGCAAATAATGTCTCTCTTTTACTCTCTTGATCCTAAGGACCAGATGAGAAATATTCTTAATCTCCATTCAGCTACTGTATGATTGTTAAAACACATTGTATTTCAGAAGTTTATATCCATGGACACTTCCTTTACAATAGGTTTTCTGTATCACAATAATAGGTTTCTCCACTGACACAGTAAACCAGATTAAGGCGAATTGAAAAAGAAAAAGAACTGGTTTATTTGGGCTAAGCATCTCCTGGGTGAGTTCTCCAGTCCCAGAGATCGAGGCTGGAGAAGTCATGTGCTGAAGGAGTGATGATGTCTGCCATGAGCTGGGTTTGTGCTCAAGTATGGTCAAAAGCTGGACTGCTTTGCTTATGCAGGGATTTGGGCTACAGCTCCCAAGAATGAAGAACTGGGCTTTTGGTGCCTTTTTTGATGCCTTTTGTTGGAGATTCTCTGAGAGGGCAGCCTTTTGAGAGGTGGGGGGGGGGAAGGAGAGAGAGGGAGGGAGGGGGGAGTGAGCTTTCTGGATCTTTCTGGGAGTGAGCTGGAGGTTCCAGCCTGACAATTTAAATTGATTAAAAGTTGTTTGCACGTATACAGATATATGTGGAAGCCAGAGGTCCATAGTGAGTGTCTCTCAGGAGCTACCATCTTTTCTAAGATAGACTCACTCTCTGGAATCTGGACTCATCAGCCAACTAGAATAACTAGCCAGGAAGCCCCAACCACCCCGTTGCCTCAGCCGCTCCAGAGCTGGGGTTAGATACACACATGCCTTCATGCTGGCACAACTAACACTTTGCTGATTGGGCCCTCCTGTCCAGCCCCACTGTTCGGCTTGGTTTTTGTTTGTTTGTTTGGTTTTGTTGTTTCATCTTGACACAAGCTAGAATTATTTTGTGAGAAGAACCTCAACTGAGAAACTGAGGAAATCTGTTTCTGTCAGATTGCCCTTAGGCAGATTTTTGAGGCATATTTGTGATTCATGATTGATGAAGGCATGCCCAGCTCCCTGTGTGCACTGCTATCCCTGAGCAGGTGGCCTTGAATCATATAAGAAATCAGGCTGAGCAAGCCATGAGGAACAATGCTGTCAGTACTCCTCCAATGGTCTTTGGATCAGTTTGACTCCAGGTTGTTGGCTCACGTTTCTGTCTTGGCTTTTCTCAATGGGCTGTGACCCCGGGAAAGTAAACTGAGTAAACCCTTCTTTCTTGTTTTTTTGTTTTGTTTTGTTTTGGGGAGACATAGCTCTGGATGTCCTGGAATTCTTTATGTAGATCAGGCTGCCTCCAACTCACAGTTTACAAATTCACTGCCTTTGCCTCTAGAGAACTGAGATTAAAGACTTAGGCCACCATTCCTGAACTGGTCACTGGTGTCTTATCACAGCAACAGAACCCTATGACACCCACCACCTATCTCAGTTTTTATTCTGCTGGCTTCGGAGTTGGCTCAGGTCACACACAATACGATCCGCTTCACTACTGTGCTTTCACATCTGGAGTGTCCGCTGGCTCTCTGACTTCATTCTCTCTTCCCAATCCACGTCATTGGCTGCTGCTGTCTGACTTCTGCAACCTGCCTTTCCTCCTGGGCTCTGGGTGCTCTCTGGTGACCTTTCTAGCTTCTTACAGACTGGGTGACAGTGTCTCTCCTTGACCCTGACCCTGAATCCACAGGTAAGAGGCATGCATCACCTCTCAGTCTTTTATCTGAGTAAGCTTATGTATTTCATTAGTTTAAATAAAGTTGCAAGTGTTGAGAAAACTAAACATATGTATGAGGTTACTGAAATGTATTTGATATAATTAATCAAAGGGGAAAATATACTTCAGGTGTATCAAGACATCAACCAGAATAAAAAAAAAAAACAATCAAAGTTAAATACAGATTTTCAAAGGCCATGGTCACTTAAGAGTGGTTATTTAGCAATGTATTTAATAGTTTTTTTGTCCTTTAGAAGAAAAATCTTTTGTTTAATCTTGTTTGTTGCAACAGTTTAGAAACTCTAGATTTTTAGGGGGAAGGTGGTTGAGAGAGGATTTCTCTGTGTAGCTCTGGCTGTCCTGGAATGTGCTCTGTAGACCAGGCTAGCCTCTAACTCAGAGATCCACCTGCCTCTGCCTCCTGAGTGCTGGGATTAAAGATGTGTGTCACCACCACCCAGAAGAACTATAGAGTTTTAAGAAGTGTGTTATGATTGCCATGTTTGTTCTTGTTAGTTGTATAAGAGATGATGGATTCCAGTAAAACAATATCAGTTCAATTTGGAAACTTCTGGTTTCACTACTTTTTCTTTGTAATAATAAATAAGGGCTATTTTAAGTGTGTGCTAGCATGCCATTTGTATATAGTTTGTTAATAATTATTAGAACACAAAATGTAACACTATTTGTAGAATCTGGAAGCAAAATGAGATCTTTTTTTGGTTATGATGTGTAACAATACAATTAAAAAATGCTGATCTCTCTAAAGTTCATCTTTTTCAATTTTTTCCTAGTGACAGCATTAGAGAGATGTTGGCTCATCTCTGGTTTTGCTCAAGTCTCTTGCACATGATGACCAGGCAGATGTGGTGTTACGTGTCTACCTGGCAAAAGCAGGCTATATATACTTGTGTAACAAAGCAGCCAAGCCCCTGGCCTGCCTGGCCTGGCATTCCCATGAGAGGCTTAGGACCTTTGCTTTGTTCCCCCGTCATTGCTGGGGAGATCTTGCATGTGTTTGCGGGGCTCTTAGCTGGCAGGTTTTCTGAAGTTCCTGTCTCTAAAATCCCTTCAGAATTCTTGATGCCATCTAATGGATTTACACCTTATGGTGAAACACTGCATTGCAGATGCATTGAAAAGAAGTAAAATTTAATAAACGGTGTGGTAGAACAGGCCTGAAATGGAACAGGCCTTAACTGCCATTACTTAGGAGCCAGAGTCAAGAGGATTACAAGATGGAGGCCAGCCTGGGCTACCAAATCAAAAAAAAAAAAAAAAAAAAAAAAAAAAAAAAGACAGGTGAGATGATGACTCAGTAGGTAAAGAAAGGTGTTTGCTATTAGTCTGATGAGCTGAGGTTGGTCCTTGGAGCACTGACTCCTGGAAATTGTCCTCTGACTTCCATACACTTGTCATGCCGCTCATGTGCCACACACACACACCAAACACACACACATATACCACACCACACACACACTACACACAAATAAATACATATAATAACAATGTAAAAATAAAAACTACCCACATTCAAGAGCTTGAAGTTTCTCCATGGATCCTGAGCACTTCTCATTTAAAATGCATCAGTGCAAATCAATATCATGACTCACCCTCACTGATAAATGTCAGAGCTCAGACTCTGACTTGTGAAATGTTAACCATGCTTGTCACTCAGTGGACATTGGTCTTCTTGACAGTCACAGCATTCTTTAAGTCTTTGCATTTGCAACAGATTTAAACACAGTTGTATAATGTAAATAAAGGAGCTGTTTTGGCCTATGTAGAACACCGTAGAAGTGGGTGGAGAATCAGAGGGCAGGCAGGTAGGAAAGGGTGGAGTTAGTGACTCTCCATCCGACCCCTGAAGGAGGAACATGTGTAAAGGTACGGGGCTGAGCCACCACGTGGTGGAAAGATTAATAAAAATGAGTTGAATTAAGATGAAAGAGCTAGCTAGTAATGTGCTTAAGATATGGGCCAAACAGTTTAAAGGATATAAGCATGTGATTCATTTCTTTGGGGGACAAAACCACCAGGAACCAGGTTCCAACTGCCACTGCACGCGCCAGGTCACAAACCTCCGGACCCAAAAGGGGCCCGGGAAAACTTACTACAACACTGTGGGTCTCTTGTTGAAACTATTAAAAAAAGAAAAAAAAAACAAAACCCAGTTATCCATGGAGCATAAAAAATGTCTCTGTGGCCAAGAGTACTTGGTGTGCTTGTAGAGGATGTATTGTGTTGCCAGCACCATAGCCTCCTATATCATCATCTACAGGAGACTTGATGCACCTAACGCTTTCTTGTGGCCTCTGTGGGCATCTGTGTGTGTGTGTGTGTGTGTGTGTGAGAGAGAGAGAGAGAGAGAGAGAGAGAGACAGAGAGAGAGACAGAGGGAGAGAGAGGGAGAGAGAGGGAGGGAGGACAAAAATACATAAGAAGAAAAATAAATCTTTAATCTATAATTTATCACTGTATAGTTTGGAATGCTGTGTGTACAGTGACAGGCACCGTGGCAGGAAAAGTGTTGCCTCACTCTTTATTAGGGACCTGGGATAGAGGATGTCAGGAAAAGATTTTCCAAAGGAGATGCTGACTGTGAGCTAGCTAAATTTTGAAGAACGGGTGGAGAAAACACATTTGTTTTTGTTTGGTTGGTTTTCTGTCTTTAAATGAGCGTTAAACTGTACAGTAAATATGTCAGCATGATGTATTTCAGGAACATGAGAAGTGATTCTACGAAGTCCCACTTGATAGCATCATTGATTTTCTTTCTTTCAGAGAATTAAAGATGGCAGCACCATTGACTCAGTTAAAACAATCTGTGTGGGGGATCATATTGAATCCATAAATGGAGAAAATATTGTTGGGTGGCGTCACTATGAAGTCGCGAAGAAGTTAAAGGAATTGAAAAAGGAAGAACTCTTTACTCTGCAGTTAATAGAGCCCAAGAAGGCATTTGGTAAGTTGAGAGAGAGAGAGAGAGAGAGAGAGAGAGAGAGAGAGAGAGAGAGAGAGAGAGAGAGAGAAAGAGAGGGGAGAGAGAGAGAGAGGCTGGTGTCTTCATTGTTTATCTGCAGTCAGGATACTGCCATGTGGGGACATTTCCTTTCACCCATCATTTTTTCTACTGCACTAGTGAAGAGCATAGAAAACTATAGACAGCATTACTTAGAAAGAAAGCAGCTGTGGAAAGGCAAAGAAAATTGGAAATTTTCTTTTTTTATTGTTTTTATTTTGTGTTGCTTTGTTTTTCCTTCCAAGATAGGGTTTCTCTGTGTAACAGCTCTGGCTGTTCTGGAACTTGCATTGTAGACCAGGCTAGCCTCAGTCTCACAGAGGCTACCTGCGGCTGCCTCCTGAGTGTTGATCAAAGGTGTGTGCCACCACACCCAGCTAGAAGGGCCTTTTCTAAGCCAGGTTTTGGATGTGAACAGTCAGATGTCCAGGTATGGAGTTGGATATGTGGTTGAGTCAGCTTCTCTGCTGTATTGCTTCACTTTGCTGAGTGAGGAGGTTTCTGCTGGAACTCTTCAGATCACAATTATCTTCCAGGGACCCAAGCAGCCGAGGGTTCATTGTGCATAGAAGAGGTACCTAACACAGTCATCTACTCTGTTTTACAAACTTCTTGAACACTTTCCCCCTGACATTTAGAGTTTGGGATGTCCTGACATGATTCCGTTTCCTGTCACATCTGTACTTGCCTGGTTTTAGCCACAGCAGCTGTGTTACATCTGTTGCCCAAACCTCCAGGGCCATCTCATGGGTGTGAGAATGTACCAGCTTCTCTCTCTACCCAGCACTATTTTAATAAGCTAGATGGAAGCCTCATGCACCTCAGTGCTAAAATATCAGCAGAATCATGTGGGCTTGCCCTGACTCATCCCTGACCCCACCCCACACACCCTGCGTTCTTGCTGATGCCCACATAACACAAATATTTCTTCTCACTTGTCTCTAATGTTTGTTCAAGGCAGCTAACGAAAGTAGTAGAAAAATTACATATTGCCTTTCTCCTTCCAATGAGTGAGAGATCACCTGTGGAGGTTACTGAGGGAAACCTAGAGGCATAGATCTGGGGTGTCAGGACCCTGGATGGGCCATGGCCAGTCTCCATTGCACACTGCCTGCCCTTTTGGTTTTTGTGTTCTTGTAGAGAGGATTGACACTATCACTGTGTGGGCCAGTGCAACTCTCTAAGAATTGCATAAAGGTTCAATTTTGTATCAGTGAGTGTTTATATAAACCCCTTACTAAATATTAATCCTTTATATAACTAATTGCCAGTGAATAATTCCTACAATAATCACCTCTGTATCTGTAGGATGAGGAAGTTCTCTGTTCCCACACGACTCTCTGTAAGATGATAGAAACACAATGGAAATTGTGTTACATGTGGGAGATAGTTCCACAGAAGGTGGAGAGGAGGATTTGTGGCCTCATTGCCTCTCAGGGACCATGGTAGGAGCTAGCAGTGGTGCTGCAGACTCCTGCCCAGTGCAGCAGCATTCATGCCATTTATGTCCGTGAAGAAGGCACAAGGTGTACAGGCCACTGTGCAGCAGCCCTTTTTTACATGGCTCTTCTGATGGGAAAAGGTGCTTCAGATGCGTGGTCTTGCATGATTTAGACTCTTTTTAAATCAAAGTTATTCTCTATATGACTCAAGAAACAGAATTTCTTCCTACATTTGTCTCAAAAGCATAATCTTTGAGTTAATCTTTTTCTGTTTCTCTCTCCCCTTTTCTGTTGTACCAGTGAGTGCGCGCGCGCACATACACACACACACACACACACACACACACACACACACACATACACACACATTTATTATTGTGTTTGTTTAAAATCTCCTGTGCGCTGGAGGATGACTTTGAACTCCTGATCCTTTTCCTTCCTCAAGGGCTGGAATCACAGGCACGTGTCACATACCCGCCTGTTGTATACACCCCTGGAATCAATATGGACACTGTTTACACTCCTTAATTTGAGTGTGAATTGTTGGCGTCACTGTGCTTAGTCCTTACTATTCTAGGGTTAGACTTTGTTTCCTCCTTCAGTATCGCAGACATGTGTGATAAAATAAACTTTACTTTCCTGCCTAGCTACTTACTACTGAACCTTCTCTCTGTTGCCTTATGGTACCTGATGACATGCTGAAGAAGACCCTGGGTAGGATTTTTCTGACTGGAATGTATTATGTTAGAGGCCACATTCTGTTGGTGTCGGGGTTGGGCTCGGTGCAGACTGATTTGGGAGCGGTGACTGGGTTTTTATTTAAGAGCTGATGATGGTCTGTAGGGATTTTTCTCCCTTCAATGGGCTGAGCCCAGGGGTCTCTTTCAGAAGGAAACCTCTTTAATCTGCCATCTTCTGACCCTGCATTCTGGTGCTCCATTTTTGCCTATGGAATAAAGGTAAAGATATTTGTTCTCTGGCTTTTTCCCAGAGTGTCTTTGTCAGGGAGGCAGGCACTTATGGGGTTAGGATTCTCCCAGTTCTCTTGGTCCCCGTATAATTGTCTGTGTATTTCCTTCCTTTCTTCCTGTGTTTTCTTTTTCTAAAACTATCATCAATTTAAGGCCAGGAACTTAAATTCTTTTCTTTAAAAGGAAGGCACCATGACAAAGGCAATTTTTTAAAAAAGAAAATATTTAGTTGGGATGTGCTTATAGTTTCAGAGGTTTCCACTCATGGTAGGAAGCTTGGCAGCACTCACTCAGAAGTGACCGAGAATTCTGCATCCAGATCTACAAGCAGCAGGAAGAGGCACCATTGGGCTTTTAAACCTCAGAACGCAGACAGTGTGACGTACTTCCTCCAAGGCCACATCCAGGCTTTTCAAATAGTGCCATTTCCTAAGCATTTAAATGTATGAACCTGTGGGGATCATTCTTATTCAAATCACCATAAGGGTGAGGGTAAAAGCATCTCATTGCCAGTTTGGGAACTATAGATAAAGATCTTGGGTTCTCTAACAATCTAGAACGTACTAATATTTTAGCATTTATCTGGTCTTGATAGATGGCAAGAGCATATTGGTACATTTTTCAACAGGTTCTTACAGAGCCATTTATGTGTGCTGGATTTAGGGTAGTAGATAATAATATTGACCACTTATTGACAGTCTACTGTGTACCATCTCTGTACCATGTGCTCTCACACTCGAAGATCCAGATCTGCACGCTCTTATCTAGTAAGACGAGATGAATATGGAAAAGCTCTGGGAGGGAGGGAAGTATGTACTAAGATTGAATATGGGCCTTGCTCACAATAGGCAAAAGTTCTCTCTCTCAGTTGTATTTCCAGCCTAGAAAAAGCTTCTGAGAGAAGGGTTTTTGAGTTGCATCTGAGAGGTAAGCAGCTGATGGCTCTGTGCACATATTGGAGGATGGTGTCCTAGGGAACAGGAACAGATGAGATCAGTATGGAATGCCATTGTGTATTTGGGGAATGGTGCATACATCAGTGTGTTGGAAATAGACGTGTTGGGTGGAGGTGTTGCAAAGCATGAAAGCCAAGAGTCAGAAAGGCACAAGTTATCAAAAATCTCTATTTGTGAAGATAAAGAGTGGTCTATGGAAGGCCAAGGGAGGAGTTTAGGAGGCAACAGTATAGTGGGCTCTGACTTTCAGAATATTTGGACAGTGTATGAGATGAATAGATGAAATTTGAGGTTGAAGTCAGGAAATCAGAAGGATCATGTTGTGTTATCCTAAGAGAAGTCAGAATCCTAAAATAAGGCTGGTCCAGCAGATATGGAAAGAAGAAATGGCTTGGAGGAACAGATGAGGGTTTGTGGAAACCATTTGTGGACATGAATCTCTTCCCAGCCTCACTATTGGGCATCAGTTTGACTGCTTAGAGTAGGTTACTTACACCTTAGAAATAGTTAAATGCCCTAAGGCATGGCCTTCCTTCGTTACCCAGTACGTGGGATTAATCCCAGGGCATACTACATAAGTACCCTACAATTGCGCTGCCTCCCCAGCCCACGATAACACTTTCAGTTAGGGAGCTGACTGTTAAATGTTTATCCCTGACTGTTAAGAAGGTGGATTGCAAAGCCATTGAATGAAGAGGTAAAGGAGTGAGACCAGCCTCACACATTTCCAACTAGATTTCAAACACATTGAATCCCAAACTGTACTTCCCATCGTCCCTCTTTCCATCTCCTTCCTGAATCTTCCCTGCTTTCCTCATGTCCACAATCCCTCAACCAAGCCACACATCTGTGTGTAGAGTACAAAACAGAACAGAGTTGAAAGTATTGTAGTAACTCATACACAGACTTGAATATACTTACTGGGTTGTGCAGTTTTATTCTGTCTGTCTCATGTAGCCCAGGCTGCCCTCAGACTTGCTATGTGGCTGATAATGACTGTCCCAAGTCACTGTTTTATTGCTGTGAAGAGACTTTATGACCACATCAATTCATAAAGCAAAGCATTTAATTGGGGCTTGCTTTATAGTTCAGAGGTTCAGTTCATTATCAACATGGTGTGGAGCATGGCAGCATGTAGGCAGATGTGGTGCTGGAGAAGGTTCCACTGTGGAGATCCCCAGGCAGTAGGAAGAGAGAAAGCCCGCACCCAATGACACTGCCTCCAACAAGGCCACCGACACCTATAAGGACTCTCTTCCCAATCTTCTAGATTTGCCTTTTAAGTGCTGCCACTCACCAGTGACTAATCATTCAAATCTATGTGCCTACTGGGTCCATTTTCATTCACACCACCACAGTGACCTTGAAAGTCCGATTCTCTTCCACCTCCCAAGTGCTGGAGTCACAAGTAAGTACTAACACTCCCTATATCTGCAGTGCTGGGGACTGAATGCAGAGCCTCGTGAACACAAGGCAGACTCTTCCAACCGAGTTACATCCCAAGCCTCAGGGAATGATTTATTTGTTAAAACACATGTCTGTTTCAGTTATGTATGCTTTTTTTTTTTTTTTAAATATACTTAGAGTATTCTTTAAACACTATCACGTATCTGTTTCTCTCGGTGAGTCACACAAAGCTACAGCACTTAAAGCTTCTGGGTTAGAGGGTTTCCCTGTTGGAAGTGTGAGGTGCAGTTTCCCCATACCTGACATAGTTCTCCTGCAGAGCTGCTGTGTGATCCAGTTTTTCTTTCTCTAGCCATGAACTGGAACCTTCCAGCCCTTATCATGGCAGCCTTCCAGGCCTTATCAAGTGCTGGCTGGAATGTCTCTAGAGATATTTTTTAGGGCTTGGCTCATTTCCTTTCTCCTGGTGCCAGTGCAAAGGGGCATAACTTTCACAATGAACTCAACCCTGTTCATTGCAAACCCAGACTATCCCAGGCTGTGAAAATCTGATTTACCATTGAGATATCTCTTGAAACCAGATCAGACCAACTGGTTCTTTTCACAGAAGACCTTTGAACTGTAGGGAAATAACTTTTGGGTCTATGTAGCTTTGGCTCTGTTTTGTTTAAATGATTTTTAATTCATTTGTCCCTGGAGAATCTACCCAATATGTGACTTTTACCTTTTGTGTAAGGAGGCTCCCAGGAGACCTATGTTTAACAAGTTGGGAAAGCTTTGGAAAGGGAATGGTTTCCTCTTCTGATATTTGCGGATTAGATTTTTGGGGGTATTTAGATTTTGTAGCAGGTCTGCTCTGTCTGCTTACAGCAGCTTCTTTTCTGTGATGTGTACCCATCAGAATAGGATGTTAAGTATGCAGAGAGTGTGGTTAAGTTCTTTGAGTCACACACAGCTGTGAGACGTCATTGTCCTGAGTCAGCTTGCTAAGTGTTCTTTTCAAACATTGCCTTGTGGCACCATAGGAGGGAAACTTTGGTTCTTCAGTGTTACATGATGTCTTAAGCATTTTAAACATTAACAAAATAAGACTTCTCTCCCACTTCCCCTCCTCCTTTCTTTCCTTCTTAGGGTCTCACTATGGAGGCCAGGTTGGCATCCATTTTGCAGAGGCAATTATTTGGCATTACCAGCATCTTCAGTTCTGGTATTACAGGTGTGAACCACCACACATATCTTAAGAAAATGTTTTCTACTATTCCTTCTATTTTTAGTTTTATCTATCTGCCTATCTATGTATCTATCTATCATCTACCTATCTACAATAAGCGTTTTTGATTATTTGTTGTATATTCATCTGGATTCTACAATCTACCCTAGAGAATATGGAATGAATTACAAGAGGTGGAACGGAATACTTAGATATGTTGCTCTGCCAGGTGTGTGATAACAGGTAAATTTCTCAATTGTTCTGTGCCTTGGTTTCCCATATAAAAAGTGAATCGGTCAGTAGAGTGAACATCATTAATCTGCTGTGAAGATTAAATACATTTAACAATATGTAGTAATCCTTGATACATAGAGTCTTCAGTAATAGTTAGCTGTTGTCATAGGTTCAGCATCCCTTACTGAAAAATGTAAAATTAGAAATATTTCATAACTGAAAGTTTTTGAGCATTGGCCCTGACTAGAAATGGAAATTTTTATACCTGACCCAATATAATGGACCACAGCAAGAATGCAGGTACATCAAAAATATTATTTACAATGGCCTTCAGATGTGAGTTAGGGGTATATGAGATGCAAATGAAGTTCACGTGCAGTCTTGACTCCAGCCTCAAGATACCCCATCATGCATAAGGATGTCCCCAAATCTGAAAACCTGATCATCTAAACACTTCTGACTCTAAGTGTTTCAGACAAGGAATCTTTAGCTTTTTGCAAAGGTATATAGCCTTTTCTGTAAGGAGTAATTTTAGCAACCAGAGAAACTTACAGGACACAGGGGCAGGTGAGTTGGTGATAAGCAGACATTTGTTGAAAGCTGGTACTGTCTCACCTCAGATAAAATGGTGGAAAACAGCAACAGATTGTGGTAGTAGCTGTCACCCACATTTGTAAGAGTTCTCTCTCTTTCTCTGTGGTGTGTGTGTGTGTGTGTGTGTGTGTGTGTGTGTGTGTGTGTGTGTCTGGGGTAATACTTGTGTGGGAGGGACATGCATGTCAGTATGGCTTACATGTGAAGACTAGAAGACAGTGGGGATCTTCTTGCGTGTCTGGGGTAATATATGTGTGGGACTGATATGCATGTGGGTATGGCTTACACGTGGAGACCAGAGAACAGGGGGTATCTTTTTTTTTTTTATACATTCTGTCACATTACCTTGGGACAGGGTCTTTCACTGAACACAAAGTTCACAGTTTCAGCAAAGCTAGCTGGCCAGTGAGTTCTGCCTGTCTCTCCCCACCCTCACCCCTGGGGTTTGAGATGTGTGTGGCCATACCTGGCTTTCTTACGCAGGTGCTGGGGATTTGAACTAAAGTCTTCATACTCAAATAGCAAGTGCTCTTATTCACTGAGCCATTTCTCCAATCTTCTTTTGTAAGCATGTTTTAAACAAGAAATTATTTGTTCCCTATCGTCATTCTAAACTTAAAGGTGTTTGCCCAGGGTCTTGTTGAGAAGGAGGAGGGAAATGCCCAGAGTCTTAGTGAGAAGTGTGTGTGTGTGTGGGGGGGTGAACAGTGCCCAGGGTCTTAGTGAGAAGTGTGTGTGTGTGTGTGGGGGTGAACAGTGCCCAGGGTCTTAGTGAGAAGGGGCTCACTATCTGCTGTTCTCAAGCATTGACATTTACATAAAGAAGCAAGCATACTAAGAATCTACTAATCTCACTAGTACTAATAGCAAGCATTTGTTGGATGTATGATTGAGATAACTTAAAGTGAGTGAGAAGATTAAGGACTCTGAGCCAAACATTAGTGTTTGCCTCCTTTCCCTTATTTTTATCAGCTCCATGACCACTGGTGTTATAAAACACAGATCTACCTGCTTCCCAGTCCACAGCATCTCTGAATTTTATATGGATTATGTATATGGAGTACTTGGTATAGTTCTGGAATAGTCATAGAGTTGGAATCCAGTGCTGGAAGGTCTTGTACTGTTATGGCCTGAGTCAATCCTCATGCTATTCTGGCAGACTTTTCCAGATGAGTAAACTGAGGCCTGGAGTGTTTTAGTCACCTTTTGAGTCACGTAGGGTGGAGTGGAAATGTAGGGAGAGAGGAGTTTGGCTGGCTCTGAAGTTTAATTGTATGTGTTCCTGCTTCACTGTGGATGTGGATCATACAGTTCCCTGGGAGCTGACTGATGGTCTGATGGTCAGAGGGATCCTAAGAGAGTGATGGAGCAGGGAGAAGTTGGAAGGCTGGGTGGGAACTTTCTTTAAAATAATGCCGTCAGAGAGATGGCTATGCCAAGCTCTTGCCAATATCTAGGACCAGATACTTCCCATGAAAGTACTGGGCTATCTGACCAGATGATGCAGGGTATTAGAACCTCAAGAGTGGCTTGCCTTGAAAGTCACAGTGACTAGACATGAGGCTTTAGAATAGAACCATGATCACCAGGACAATCTGAGTCTTTGGGATCCTGGGGTGGAAATAAAGTCTACAAACAAAACTAAGACAGATGGCCTACATCTGGGGATTGATGTTTGTATGTGTGTGTGTGTGTGTGTGTGTGTGTGTGTGTGTTCTCATGCATGCACATGCAGATCATGTATAGTATTAGTAGGTGGTCAAAGACACATCCATTTTGATGATCATTTGGTGGCAGAATATTCTGTTCCACCTGCCAGCTCCCAAACAACCACACAGGGCCTTATTATTAATTATAAATGCTCAGCCAATAGTTAAGTTTGTTACTAAATAGCTTCTACAACTTAAATTAACCCATATTTATTAATTTAGATGCTGCCACATGGCTTGTGGCTTACTACCTCATCTCCTAAACATTCTGTTTCTTCTGCATCTGGCTGGCAAGTCTGACCTTCTTCTTCCCAGCATTCTCTCAGTCTGGCTCTCCTGCCTAAGCCCTTCTTGCCTAGTTATTGGCCAGTTAGCTCTTTATTAAACCAATTCAAGTGACACATCTTCACTGTGCAATAAAGATTATCCCACAGCAGTTATTTTGTTTTTTACACTTTCTGAAAAGATTTGCTGTATAGTGTTTTGTCTGCATGCATGCTTGTGCCTGGTACCTGAAGAGGGCAGAAGAGGGTGTCATACCTTCAAGAACAGGAGTTAAAGGTGATGAGCTTCCAGGAATGGGTGCTAGGAACCAAACCCAAGTTTTTGAGAGAGCAGCCAGTGCTTTTAATCACTAAGCTATCTCTCCAGGCCCCGTTCTGGCATTTGTTATGTGTGGAATTAGGAAGTTACGTTTAGAACACACTGTGGAAATTTAATGGGCCTTATGAGAAAAGGATATGAGTAGGTTGGACCAAGTCAGAGGGATTCTTTATAAAAATTTCCCTGGAAGGATGGGAAGGATATGTTCCAAGGCAAGAGAGTTTCTGGGTGGTGAAGAACATGGCCCCTCAGAACCTGTATCAGATCAGTCTGCAAAAGTTGCTCATGGCAGTGTCAGAGGATCTTGAAAGCCAGGTGGGGAAGACACATGTCCCTTAGAGGCTGACAGTGAGCCATTGCATACTGGGATTAGGCATGACACAAAATGAAGTTATGGGGATTATGTCAGAGACCAGGGTTGCTGTATCTGACTAGAAGAGAAGCTATAGGAGGTGCTTTTCTGAAGTTTAGTAGAGAAGAGATGGTCAGTGCTTAGGACTATGACTGTGAGGGTTAAGGGTGGAGGCTGGGTTGCTGACATCTACCTAGGCCAATGGGCAGGGAGTCCACAAGTCAGTCTCCCTTCCAAGATTTCTGTCCTGTGCACCTGAATAAAATGAATGATGTAAAAATTAGAAAGAGGCATTTGAGGTGCAGAGTAGCTCTAGAGAAAGTCAGAAAAAAATTGGTGCTGGGATAGAGCTCAGTTGTAGAGTATTTGCCTAGAAATGCCCAAAGCCTTGGGTTTGATCCCCAGTAGCACATAAACCAGAACTTTAAAAATCTTCAACCAGTAATCCCACCATGTAGGAGGTGAATGTAGGAGGATTAGAAGTTCAAGATTATTTCTGACTACAATATAAATTCAAGACCGGTCTGGGCGATGTGAGACCATGTCTTAAAAAACAGACAGACAAACAAAAAAACCCAACAACTATCAAAATGTTGTCAACTAATGAAAAAAAAAAAAAAAAAAGAACTTTCTAAAAAACAAGGTATACCTGAAACACATATCCATGAGTCAGATGGGATTGCTAACTCCCTGCTAGAGCCTTGACCTAAGTGAACGTCCTTCATGCCCAGCCCTTTGTTCTGTTGCCAAGAATCCTGAGTGGCTCAGGTATCCAGTGGGAGGAAAATTTCAGAAGAACCATTCCCAGAAAGACTGGAGAGTGAAGAGCTGAGTCACCCCGTTGGGAGGGACTCTGCCATGCTCCTCTCCTTGTTCCTGGGTCTCTGACTTTGCCAGGAAGGCTTTCTCCCATCCCGCTCTCCTCTCTCTGCCTCTCCTTTGGCTGTGGTCTCACCGTCTTTACCCTTGATAGCTGGGTCTCTGTTTACACATCATTCTGTGAAGGAAGACTGTGTCTGGTCTATGAAGCACAGGAGCTCTGTTGGGCCTCAGCTGCAGATTAAGATGTTGAGAACATCGATTTGGGGACTGGAGAGATGGCTCAGCAGTTAAAGGCACTTGCTGTTCTCCCAGAAAACCTGAGTTCAGTTCTTAGCACCGGTACCAGACCACTCACAACCACCTGTAAGTCCAGTTCTAGAGGTTCCAATGCCCTGTGCTGGCCTCAGAAAGCAGCTGCTCTAATGTGCGCCCACCCTTCCCACTCATGTTCATATAACTACAAATAAATAAACACAGACTTTCAAATGAGAGCACTTAAGTTACCTTCCTCCCCGCATCGTATTTACAAACCTGTGAAACGACACCAGTGTGCAGTTCTCAGTACTTAGAGGGCTGAAGTGTGGGCGTGGTTTAATGCCCTGTAAAACCACTCACTCTTCCTATGGAATAAGCCGATGGTGGGATCTGCTCCTGGTGAATTTGGTTTGTGATGATCAGTCCCAGAGACTAGGTCAGTCCTGAGAATCCCCGGGTTTGCAGCTCGGAGACCGTTGCACAGTTCTGCCTACAAGGTCAGAAAACTCCTCTTCCTCCACTTTTCTCTCTGTTCCACAACCCCAGACGGAAGCCATGGGAAGACTTGACTTTAGTGAGCCAGCTGAGTACCCTACGGGGCAGATAGGGGAGTGCGGTGTTCCCTTGTGGGATGAAGGGGACAGACAGCGGTGTGCTGATACATTGTATATTTAATAAAGCCTGTTGGAGCATCAGAGGACAGAGCCAAGCCATGGAGGTCAGGGAGTGGTGACCCATGCCTTTAATCCCAGCACTGGAAGATCCTCTAGATCTCTGTGGTGCTGGCATATACCTGTAATCCTAGCACCAGGAAAGTTAAAGGAGGAAGTGAGATAGCTGGGTGGAGGAAGAGGATGCAGGAGTTTTTCTCTTCACCCGTGTTCCCTTTCTGAGTCTGAGGGTTCATGGCGATCTGAGAATCTACTCTTTTTGGCCTGAGAAGTTGACTGAGTAAGAACTGACTATGGCTTGTTTCTCTGTCTCTTTGATATTTCAGCTTTCCTCCAGGTTTATTATTATTATTAATAGTACCAAGTAGAATTTGTGCAACAGAGCAGAGTCCTGGGGTTGTATTCATTACCCTGGCTTTCCGCTAGACTCTTCTATTTTAAGGCCTCTCACCAATGAGACAGACTCCTACATGGAGTACCTGTGAGGGCTTTGCTTAAATCTGTATACTTTGGGGAATCTGGGTGGCATTCTGGTGTGGGTGATTTTCTGTTACCTTGAACAGAAGTGAGACGTTATATAGCTTTATTTAAGAGAAAGGTAAAAGATATGCTAATTAATACACAGAAACATTGGCAGAGAAAGACACACACACACACACACACACACAGAGGCCTGTGCTCCTGGTGTTGGAAGTGACAGCTTTTTGACTTATGAAGGGGAACCTTTGCATGTTTCTCTTTTGTTTGGTTTTGTTGAGATAGGGTTTCTCGGTATAGCTGTCCTGGAACTCTCTCTCTGCAGACCAGGTTAGCCTCCAACTCACAGAGATCCACCTGCCTCTGCCTCCTGAGTGATGGAATTAAAGGTGTGCATCACCACTTTGTTGTTTTTTGTTTTGGTTTCTCATTTTCAGAGAGAATGTGAACAACTTTGTTCTGGAAGGAGGAAAGAGCAGCTCGCTCTCTCTCTCTCTCTCTCTCTCTCTCTCTCTTTTTCACCATTGGGTGGTAGCAGCAGCAGCCTGCTAATAGGAGCAGGCTGCCAGGCCCAGTCCTCCTGCATCGGGGCCCCTGGGGCCTGCTCAGCATGGGTAGATGCCTTCTTCTTTCAGATAGGGACTTTACTCCTAAGTGATAGATGGAGGCTCCAAGGATGCTAACTCAAGTGTTCAGAGGGTAAAGTTCATGCTATTAACTACTACCTGTGGACCACAGTACAGATTGGCCAAAGGGTGATTGTTCCATAGGGTAAACCATTAGCCATGGCCTTTAGAACACAGCTGTGAGCTATGAAACCTTATGAACCACACTGAAAACAGAATGTGAAGGTGGAGGCTACCAGCTCTCAGCACAAAGTCCATACGCGATATCCTAAAAGGCCAGATCAGTTGGGCATGGCAGTTTACATCTGTAATTCCAGCACACAAGAGGCTGAAGCAAGAGGATCATGGGAGTCTGAAGCAAGCCTGTGCTATATAGCAGGTTTGGGGGCAAAGGTTAAAAGGTCAGATACTTCCAACTGAAATCTAATATGAAAAATATCAAAACAATTCCTATGTCACAGTTTTGGATTGCAAAAGATTAATTTTTTTCTTTTATGTTACCAAAATACAGACCTTTTTCTCTTTCACCTCCTTTACAAACACAGCTCCCAGGACCCATGTTGTAACCCTTTAGCGCTGTTCCTAGGCCTTCCCTTTGATCTGTTATGTGCCTGTAACACTGATCCCACTCTGCCTTCCCTCCTGACTTCTGTAACTTAAGCATCCTGCAGCTTCCTCAGGGCATGCTTGGACCCCAGCGTCTCAGGTGTGTAAGGCAAGTGCTCTTACCTATATCCCATCCCCTAGACTATCCTGACCACTGAGCATTTGTGGGTAGAGCTGTGTCTCTTCATGCCTTCCACTGGCTAAGATTCTGTTCTTTGCCCCTGCCCTCAACTGTGGCGTCATACTCCAGGAGAAGGCCTCTGTGACATGCAGAAATAGGGAGAGTGCCACCTCCTCAGATGCCACCTCTTTTCACTGAGGATCTAAGCCATGTTATATTAGTTCCTTCTGAGAGCATTGCTTTTGAATTAATTTTGTCTGCATCAGTTTCCTTGGGTTCACATCCTGGCTTTGGGGTGGGACTGGAGTCAAACCCTTTTCTGTTTTGCTCATTTTCCCATTGTTCTAGCATTTAGCTGAGTTTTAGGGATAAAAATGTCAGCTAAATATTTACTTAAAGCAATTTGTGGCTGTGTAAATGTTGCATTTTAATTTGAAACATAAACTATATTATTTTACTCTTCTTGATCTGAAAGGCCTTTTAAGTTGCTTCTATTCATCACCATCATTGTTGTTAGTGTGTACATGTGCCACACTAACAATAACACATGTGTGGAGGTCAGAGGACAAGTGTGTGGATTCTGTGGGTTGGACTCAGGCCCTCAGCTCATGTGCCAATCATCTTTGTCCTTCGGCTCCTAAAGGGCCTTTCCTTTGAGCTGACCACACAAACCAGAGTTGCACAAGAGCTTCCAAGTCAGCTTGTTTCACCTCTTCCTTTCTTGGCTCAGATTGATCTCGAACTCCTGATCTTTCCACCTCTGTCTCCTGAGTGTAACCTGACCAGAAATTCTTATATAATCACAACCTTAATGATTTCCTAATTTCCTAAGGCCGTCTTGCCCACACCCTCCCTCCCTATTTTCAACTCTTATGGAGTTGCTCCAGAGCGCTCAACCTGATCTTCATGGTAATTATGCCTCCCTAGTCATCAGCTCATGTTCTTTAAAATAAAATCACATAATTAGAGTGAAAGACATAACTGCCATGAGAAAGTTTTTTTTTTTTTGGGGGGGGCAACACAGGTGTCTCTCAGTGACATAAACTTTAACTGCAAGAGCAGCCAGGCGTCACAAGCTGGAGTGTTCTATATCCTCAGTGATATCTGAGGCAGGTATCTATGCATCTCCTGGATGGACCCGTGAGCCCTTTTGAGTGAGTGCACTGATTTCACAGGTTAGGGCTGGTTACCATCAGCTACAGTCTGAACACATAGTCTGCAGTCTGGTAACTCATCCCGGAGAGAGGCATTATATGTGAACTGACAGATTTAGTCCTTGGCCTGGCTGCCCAGACATGCTTAGGTAGGCTATACTCCAAGTTAGGCCAGACTGTTAACATGCAGAATCTTTAAAACATTCCTTAGACACTAAGCCTGTCTTCCTGCCACCTCTGCCTGAGTGAGCAGGATCATCCTTGTAGGGACAAGTTCATTTACGTCCCTGAAACGTCCTCTAATCTTGGAAAACTCCACATGGCAATCTGGACGCTAGTCTAAACCAGAGTTTAATCTTTAACTTCTGCTTTGGCTCCACCAAGTGGTTAGTTTGGACATGACATGATTAAAGGAAAAGATGGCTGTCAAAAAGAAAAAAAAAAAGGTAATGATTAAAAATAAATTCTGTGATTAGGAGGTTTTGGGTCAGTGACCATATTCTGCATGATACTCAGTGATGGGTGCACATCATTAAGCAGTTTCACAGACAAATAGGATAGCAAAAATGAGCCTCAGTGTCAGCCATGAATTCTGCATGATGGGAACAGTCAGTGTATGTTCCTGCTCTGGTGGTGGCAGTGGGGGTGCTGATCATGGTGTGGTAGGCTGTGGGGGGCATGGAGTATACAGGGGAAACTTCTGTATTTTTTGCTCACTTTATGCAGCTCTAAAAGTGATTTATTAATAATATACACACTTTTACTTTAATAGTTTCCCCTTCTAGATCCTGATGTTGCTGCAGAGAGTAAGGTAAGGTGGAAACTCCATTTCTGTTGCTGTGATAAAATATCCTGGCAGAAAGTGGATAAAATGTTTATTTTATCTCACAGTTTCAGGCTATAGTCTGCTGTAGCAGGGCAGTCCTGGCAACAGGAAGCTCAAACAGTGCTTTCTCATCAACAGTTGAGAGCGGAAAGGAGGAACATTCACATGCTTACCGCTCAGCTCAGTGTCTCTGTAATCCAGGACCCAAACTCAGGGAGCAGTGCTGCAGACGTTTAGGAATGGGTCTTTTTACATCAATTATTGTGCTCACAATTAAAACCACCTAGCCCTAATATCTACAGAAGCCTGCTGGATCCACAGAAAGCTGATCATGCTTTTTTGAAGCTACACAGTGCAGCATCCAAGTCCTTAGCTTTGTAAACACCAGAAACATGCTATTGGTTTGAAAGTATATGGAGCTGTTTCATTGTCCAGATCAAGTTCACAAATTGTCAAGACATACTCGTTGAATCAGATGCTAATATGCACTCAATTAGATACATGAATTAATACTAGAATAACATAGATATATTGAATGAGCACTTTACTGTCTACTTTGAAGGATTTTTTTTTTTAAAGACAAAATATGCTGAGTAGTGGCATGGTGACATCATTACCACTACAATGTCACCATGCCACCTACCCAACATACTTTGTGTGCTGTTTAGTCTTTAGTGAAATGGAGTGGAGTAGTGTGAGCATGTGTGCACTGCATGTTTTTGAACTCTGTTTGTTCGAGATAAACCTTTAGTGTGGTGTCTGCCTTCATGGCTGTTGCTCACTTGCTGGTACCATTCGGCTAAGCCTGACTGTAGCTGGCTTTCTTTTGGGCCACCAACCAGCTTCCAAACCATGACTCGGAGAATTATTATTAGTTTCAAATGCTCAGCCTTAGCTTAGCTCTTACTTTAATCGGTTTCTCTTTATGTTTTGCCTTGGGGCTTTTTAACCTTTTTTCTTTCTGTGTATCTCTACTTTCATTGACTGATGGTGCCTGCCTTCTGGCCCTAGGGGTGCCCTCCCCCCTTCCTCTCCCTCTCCCCCTCCCTC